>JACEEZ010006497.1:124014-167401 GCA_016584305.1 Chionoecetes opilio | reverse complement strand
ACCGGCCAGGACGGGTGCGACGTCTCAGAAAACACCGTAAAGAAATGGCCGGTGCGAAGTGTGGCAGATGAGCGCAGTTTCCTTTGCTCTGCCAAAGACTCTGTATACTGACTTGCTACTCGTGCCCTGCGCCAACCCGCCCATGACCAGTGGAAGCCAGTTTTGCGATTCCTGACATTTTCGAACATCACTCCCATCTCCCTTCCTATGGTTTATCAGTATAAATGATATACAGTTATCTTCGTAAATGTTTGTTCTATAATATTATCAAATAAAAAACAGTAAAATACACTAAAGAAATGTCATTATGAGAGAGTGCAGAAATATGCATGAACTCAATATTCACTTAAACTTTTTGCCATTAATATTTTGCGAGCAACTTTTTACATGAAACATAGCAATAGAAGCGGATTTTCATTAGCTTTCCATTGATATATTTCGTTTTCTGATAAATGAATTAGAACCATGCATAAATTAGCGTTAACTAAAAATATAACATCATCAATCGGATCGGCAAGTTAAAAAGTGTTCCATGAATACAGTAGACTATGGTTTATCAGTATAAATGATACACTGTTATCTACGTCAATGTTTGTTCCATAATATTATCAAATAAAAAACTGTGAAATACACTAAGGAAATGCCATTATGAGACTCTGAAGAAATATGCATGAACATATTCACTTATCTCTTCGCCATTTAATATTTTCCGTGAAAGCTTTTTACATGAAACATATCAATAAAAGTGGAATTTTATTAGCTTTCCATTGATATATTTCGCTTTCTGATAAATGAATTAGAACCATGCATAAATTAGCATTAACTAAAACAATTACACACAACCCTCGTTTTCCCGGACCTCCATTTCCCGGATATCGGATTTGCCGGACAAAATACGAGGTCCGGGGATATATCAGAGTTCCGGACAAATGCCTGGTCCAGGCCGTAAATCGACAAAGTTGTCCGGCAGTCCGAGCGTCTCCTGTCACCCCTGGTCAGTGTCCGCGCCTCCTGCCAGGTGGCAGCATGCTCAGCGGTCGTATTGATTACATTTGGGCACAAGGCACTCACGGTTCACCTACACCGCCTCCGTCAGTCCCCTGATCCCCACTGCCCCTGGTGCAGGAACGTCTCTTGAGATTATTCAACACGTTCTGCTGCAGTGTCCGCGCTTCCACTCCCACCATGTAGTGCTAAGCTCTCAACTCCTCACCCTGAACGTCGCCACCTTTGGCCTGCCCACCCTGCTGGCATGGGCTGGCCTCCCGCCATGTGGCAGCATGCACAGCGGTCGAATTGTTTACATTTGGGCACACGACACTCACGGTTCACCTGCACCGCCTGACCGCCTCCGTCAGTCCCCTGACCCCCCCTGCCCCTGGTGAAGGAACGTCTCTGAGACTATTGAACACTTTCTGCTGCAGTGTCCGCGCTTCCACTCCCACTGTGTAGTGCTACGCTCTCAACTCCTCACCCTGAACGTCGCCACCTGTGACCTGCCCACCCTGCTGGTGGCAGTTGGCGTCCACCCCTCCCGACAACACGCTGTCATCCGCCTCACCTGTGCCTTCCTGAGGAAGACAGGTCAACTACAGCGCCTGTGATAGCATCATAGGGCATCACCAGGGCTCATAGTGTTCCCCAAGGGATCCTCGCAGCCTTAAAAACAACAAGAAAGTGACGTACAAGTCCGCGGCGGGGTAGTTGATATTTTTGGTTGCCGGGCAGTAAATACTAGAGTAGGATAAACGTCCGGGGGTGGGTAATGGCCTCGGACTGTTCCGATTCCCGGACGTTTGTGGTTCCCGGACCAGTGCTCCCCCCTATTAGTCCGGGAAAACGAGGGTTGTGTGTACATCATCAATCGGGTAATTTTCCCGATGATGAGGTTATTTATTTAGTTAACGCTAATTTATGAATAGTATTAATTCATTTTATCAGAAAACGAAATATATCAATGGAAAGAAAATAACATTCCGCTTCTATTGACATGTTTCATGTAAAATTGATAATATTATAGAACAAACATTTATGAAGATAACGGTATATCATTTATACAGATAAACCATAGAAAGGGAGATGGGAGTGATATTAAAAAATGTCAGGAATCGCAAAACTGGCCTCCACTGGAAATAGCCCAAACTGAGTAGCAAGTCCAGTATACAGTAGTCTTTGGCTCTGCACTTACTATCATCGCTTTGTGCGGGACTTTGCTAGCATCGTCTCACCTCTCCATCACCTGACTAGTAAGGGGGCAAAGTTTTGTTGGGACGCAGTGTCAGTGCACCTTTGCCAGTCTGAAGGCGGCGCAAGTGAACGCCCCAGTGTTGCCATAGCCTGACCCCAGCTGCCATACATTGTGGACTGCGACACTAGTACTGAGGTGATAGGTCCCAGTCCTCTCACAAGTGAAGGGAGATCAGGAATACATGGTAGCCTACTACAGCTATATGTTCAACAAACCTGAACGGAATGACTGCATCACCAGGAAGGAGCTCCTTCCCGTTGTACGTAAAAATCTCGGAACTTTTCCCCCCTACCTCTAAGGCGCCAAATTCACAGTGAGAATGGAACGCCAGCTCTCCGGTGGCTCAAGACCCTGAAAATTCCTGAAGGGGGGATGGCTGGGAAAGCTCGAGCAGTACGACTATCACATCAAACATCGCCCCGTCGTGGTCCACAATAATGCTGATTGCCTTAGTCGGCGTCCGTGTGAGCCTGGGTGCATCACTGCAGCAGGAAGGAACCAGATCCAGCCTGCCAGAAGGTTATAGTAAGAGGTAGCGCCGCGGACGTTGAACAATGCCTGTGGGAGGGTCAGCGAAACGACCCAGATATCGGTCCGGTAGTGGAGTGGCTAGAAGCAGGGCAAGGCCCGACCTTGCGGGGGAAGAAGTGGTGGCTACAAGTCTGACAACGAGGCTTTATTGGGAGCAGTGGGACACCCTGAGGCTAGGAGGCAGAGTGCTTCAGAAGAGATGGGAAAACGCCAGAGGGGAAATTGCAATACAGTAAAACCCTTATAACTCGGCACGGGTATAACCGGAATTTGATATAACTCGGCATGGCAAAGACTAATGTTTTTTTTTTTTTTTTTTTTTTTTTTTTTTTTTTTTTACAACACACACAACCCCCCCACCCACCCCCCCACCCACCCACCCACCCACCCACCCCACCCACCCACCCCCCACCCACCCACCCACCCACCCACCCACCCACCCACACCCCACCCACCCACCCACCCACCCACCCACCCACCCCCCACCACCCCACGCACCACGCACGCACGCACGCACGCAGCACGCACGCACGCACGCACGCAGGCACGCACACACACACACAACACAACACACACACACACACACACACACACACACAGCACATGTAGGCAGTGAGCTCCAGGGGTGGAATGATAGGCCCTGGAGGCTCACTCGAGGGCTGTGATGGTTGGCCCTCCCCCGTGGTGGCGCAGGCAGGATTGTTATAGTGACGCCGTGATTAGAGGCTCATGCCGCCCCCCTGTGTCCTCCCATGCACTCACAGCGAAGGTAGAGTTAATGGACAGGGCATGTGGGTGTTCTTAGGCACTCGACGGTGCAAAAAGATTTCAAGTGGATTTATGGGTCTCACCTCGGGATCGAACTCGGGTCTTCGAAAAAACGCCACTCGGTGACGCTAACCACTCTGCTACCCCCTCACCAAAAACTGCATCTCGTGGTTTTCACTCGGCATATCAGGGCCCTCACACCTCTTCTGTGAACATGTAAACAGAAAGTTGGCAAAAAATAATGTATCTCGGCATATTGATGTTATAACTGCATCTCTTCGCTTACATCTTGCATATCGTCAGTCGCATAAAGTCGTATTTTTGTCCTTTTGATCTTTTCCTGCAGCTCAGGCTCTTCAATTTCATTCCCTTCCTGCTGGAGACACCCCTTTCGTGATGGAGCTGAAAAATCTTGAAATACAGGGACTGTATGATGTAATCCCAAAAACACGTAAAATAGGTGGCAAAGTAAAGCAAAGGTCGGGAACCCGCGTGTAGGCTGTCAGCTGCTGAGCCGTGTTTATGTCGTCAAAGCACCGTCTTGGATACGAATTCCGTTTTTTTTCGAAATTTAAAAAAAGGGTTGGTTTCTGCTTCAAAAAAAACAACAAGCTTGGTAGGAGCCGAAATAATAATCAATGCAAAACATTTCAAACAATATCACAGAGTAGTATAACACACATTTCAGGGAAGTGTTATTGGATTGGGTTTCGTAATCCAAGACGGTGCTTGGACGACAAAAAACACGGCTCAGCCTAAGCATGGTTCCCGTTTTTGCTTAATTTGCCACCTATTTACGTGTTTTGGGATTACATCATACATACTGGTATATCAAGATGTCAGCTCCCTCACGCAAGAGTGTCTCCAGCGGAAGGGAATGAAATGAAGAGCCTGAGCCTGCAAGGAAAAGGTGAAAGTGCTGGCAAGGATGGATGCAGGTGCGTCCATGTGTGCTATTTGTGCTGAGTTTTATATCAAATCCAGCACATTCTACCCGTTCATTGGTAAGGTAGTTTTTATGTTTTTTCAGTACTGTATTTCCTTTTTTTTTTTTTTTTTTTTTTTTTTTTTTTTTTTTAATTTAAAACCCCATTAGGGGGAGGACATTAAATAAGGAAATTTTAATAAGAAGGGAACCCAGGGCCGGAAATTTTAATACTGGCAAACGTAGTCCCTTTCCCATAGAGCTAGGTACTGCGAGAAATTGATCCCCGGCATCACAGTGGACATCTGGGTAGAAAAGAAAATGGGCCCCCCAAAGACAGCGATTTCATGGGTGGGGTTTGGAGCGACTTGCGGGAATGGTACCGGGGCGTGTGATGTTTGCGCGCTAAAAGGGTCCACCCCGGGAAGACCAGGGACCCTTGCGTTGTCCCAGTGGGCAGCCTAGGAAAACGAGGGGCCACGACATCGCTGGGCCACTAGCCCCCACAACCCAGGTAATCGCAAAATGTTTGCCATGGATTATTTCATAAATGGCCGAGGTATATGCAATTCCAAACCCAGAGGCGAGCTGGAGAAGTACGGGTGGAACTTTCTTTCAGATTTGGAGTCCCGGGAGAGCTGCACCTGACCAGGGCGGAGTTTGAATCCCATGTTTTCCAGAGTTTTGCCAGCCCCCCCCTCGAAAGACAAAAACTACACCCAGGGGCCCCCAATCTGACGGGATGGTGGAACGGTTAAATCGACCCCCCCCCCAGGAGCTGGCCAGTCCCTGAACATGAAGCCCCGACCTACACCCCACTCGACTATGAGGGAAGGGTCCCGTCTCCCGTGGCCTCTAACGGGCGGCCCCCAGACCACCCTGCCCACGTCACTATTGCACACTGTAGCCCTGCGGGAGGTCGGGGAAAGTCACCAAAATGCGATACAAGCTGAAGCCCCGGGGGTAGGGCCATGAAGAGGAACTACGACGGGGGGCCCAAAAGTGGGCCAGCTTCATGGGGGTGACCCCTGTTTGGTACATAATCCTCGCCGGAAGAAAGGACTCTCGCTCAAGCCCAAAGCCTTGGAAGGACCATATACCATAGTGGATAAGATCTCTGTAAGACGTTCCGCTTTCGGTGGGGACCAGGGGAACTAAAGGTGGTACGTGGAATGGTTTTTGGCGATATACGGACCCGGACGGTTCTAGGGGGCCACCAAGGAAAAAGAAGCTTTCCACGGGAAAGGGCGAGGAGGAGGAGCCGGTCCGTTGGAGCG
Organism: Chionoecetes opilio; assembly: GCA_016584305.1. Lineage (NCBI taxonomy): Eukaryota > Metazoa > Arthropoda > Malacostraca > Decapoda > Majidae > Chionoecetes > Chionoecetes opilio. The sequence continues at coordinate 161,652 of JACEEZ010006497.1, read as the reverse complement.
AAGGGGGGACGTAAACCGGAGGGACGCCAGTATCGCCACACCTCAGAAAATGAAACTGAGGATAGTTGAGCTGCCCCCCCATCTGATGAAGAGGAATCTGTTCAACAGGCACCTGCAGGTGGAAAAACCTCGCAGGCAGAGGAGGAGCGTGCGATTGGGGATTATTGCCTGGGGGATGAATCGGCTCAACAGCCTTTTAAAAACTATTTTGCATGTTTCTATTAGTTCATGGCCGATGGTGCACAATTTTAAATTCCCACTTTTTTTTTTATGGCCCGGGCGCCCATTCATTGAAGGGGAGAATGTTTACGATTGGCCTAATTCTTTTCTGTTTGCTTGTTCATGTTTGCGTGTGTGTGTTGTGTGCGGACTCCACAGGGGGGTTCAGACCTCTGCTCGAGGGCAGAGGGACGGATGAGCAGCGAAAGGGGGCGAGGGAAAAATGAATCGGGGGAAAAGAGGCAGGGTGACCAGTTTTTTGTGGGTTAAACGTGGGAAAAAAGACCTAAACATGCACTTTTGTTTGAACCAGCCCTAGACACTGTATCCTGGGTGCACCGCGACAATGTTTTTAATTGTGGGGCTCATAGGGCTTTTCGGGGGGCCCCCCCACAAAAATATAGTGGCTATGGATATCATATAGACTGGTTTATCAGTATTATCAATCAATTTGGGGGGGATCGCCACGGGCGCGTCGCCTCGCCCACCCCAGACGCCACTCCCCGGGGGGCACAAAGCGGAGTTTTCCCCTCAGGGCCCTTTCCCCTACCAAGCGCTCTCGAAAAAAAAATTTAACTTGCCCCCGCCACGAGCCTTGTGGGCGCCCCCTTGGCCTCCTCCACGCCGGGTTGTCTCTTACAGATACACCCGATGGGAAGGATCATTCAGGGGACGTGCCACATGCCCATATAGCCCAATTGGGCTGACGGACTATGCAGGGAAAAGGCCCCGATCAGTCTCACGGTGCAAAACGCGATTTACACGTAATCATCCCGCGATACCCCATGATTCTGCGAAGACCTTATTACCCAAAAGGGATTGATTCGTTCCCTTTCAAGTCATTATTTGTGCCATGTCTCACAAACCCTAGAGTAGGACAGGGACACAAGCGACTTGAAGATCCGGGTTTTGTCCCCCCCTGCCAGGTACGAAACGCCAAATTTCTCGCTGAGCGGTCCAAAAACCGTGGGCTATGCCAAACCGCCGTAAAACTTCTTGACGTGACCCGCCGTCATATGGCGCATTACCAAGGTAGTAAAAATTTCCAAGATCCCCAAAGTCCCCGCCACACGCATGAAAAGACTGTATGCTTCATCTGAATCTCCAAAAAACCCCGGCCTTGGTCTTGAGCCAGGAGACCCCCAATCCCCAAAGGGTTTGCCTCCTCGTGCAGGGGGCCCCCAAGAGCCCCTCCCAGGACATCCACGACTCAGCAAAGATTTCTGCATATGCAAAAAAGATCATGTCTTGGTGTTGCCCACGGATGCTCCACAATCCTTTGATCTACAACCCTTTTCCAATACCCCAGTCCATCAAGCGTTTTAAAAGTTGATGGGCAAGGCGCAAACCCTTGCCTCACTCCCTTTTTTACAGGAAAGAAGGGGATACCCCCCTGCCCCCCTTCACAGCACCCCCCCCAGTCCCAGAATACAGACCAGTTATCAAACCAAAGTCCTTGCGGAATCCCCGAAGCCAGAAGATCCCAGAGTGATCCGATGCACTGAGTCAAAGCCTTCTTGAAATCAAAATAGGCTCAACATCCCCCGTCAAAATCACGTGGCGTCCCCCAGGACAGAAGCGCTAGGATACGGTCCGTTTTGACTTTCCCGCGTGAACCCGAATGCTGAGGTCTCTGAGCTTCACCCGATGACTGGAAATTTGTGTCAGCAATAGATGGGGAAGCACCTTGCCTGGTACCTGAGCAGTGTAATACCGCGGTAATTGTTGCAGTCCCGAGGTCCCCCCTTTCCCCTTTCCAGATAGGGACGACCCCCCCTTTTTTATCAGGAGGAAGGTACCTGATTTTCCCCAAAGCATCAGGACGATGCAAAAACCCCCGGATCATGGCCTACCACCAGCTTTTAGGAGCCTCCGCACGATTTCAAACACCAGCTGCCTTTCCCCCCTTTATTTTGCACAGCCTCTCTGCTTCTCAAGAAAGGGGCGGTTTCGTCAATGGGAGGACGGCATCCATGCCTGTAACCCAGTGGTGTGAAGCTGCTCATTGGAGGGTCCCAGTGAACAACTGCCCAAGTACTCAGCCCAAAGCCCCTCTCCCCTCCATGTCCCGCACGGGCCCCCCATTCCCGTTTAATAGCACCGCCCGAGAAGGAGACTTTTAAACGGAGCTTCTTCAGGGCTCGGTAGGCGGGTCGGAGGTCATTAGCGTTCAAATGACTCTCGACATCCTCAACGAGACTCCTGACATACCTCTCCTTGTCTCTCCTCAGGAGAGTTTTAGTCCGGCGTGACAGAGCCCTGTGCTGGTCCCGGTTCCCAGCCAGCCTGGCAGCGCGACTCTCCTCGATTTTTCTCCAGCGTCTCCGTCGAGACAAAACCACGCCTTGACCTCGGGCGCTCCCCAATACACTCCTTGGCAGCCTGTAGAGTTTCACGTTTGAAGGTATCCCACAGTTCTACAGGATCCCCGAGAGCACCGAGCACATCAAACCGATTTGAGACTGCCACCACATACTCATGAGCACATGTCAAGTCCTTCAGTTTCTCAAGATGAAACACAGTATGGTTACCTCTTGAGATTCTTCTGGACTTGATATGAAGCTTAAGTGTAAGCAACAACAAGTCTGTGATCTGTTCCAAAGAAACTCAGACACTCCGGTAAACCCTGCAGTTCTGGAGGATCCTCCAACGAGTACTAACGAGGATGTGGTCGATCTCCTTAGCTACCCTCCGGCATTACTATACCAATGTCCAGCGGTGCAGCTCTGGTCTCTGATACCAAGAACCTGCAATTCTCAACCTTCTGGACCTTGCAAAGTTCAGAAGCAGAGAACTGTTGGTTTTTCGGGGTACGGAGCCCAGGGGGACCAAACCCAAACTCTTTAGCCATCTCTCACAGTGCCAGTAGTAGCATTGAAGTCCCCCCAAGCAATGAGTGTGTTCCCAAAGAGGAACACTGGTTAATACAGAGTCGAGTTTGGCATAGAACATCTCCTTCTCTTCAGTTTTACGCATCTCGGGAGGGCGTACACTGCAACAAGAGACAAAAAAACCCAGAGTGTGTTTCATCCTCACCCGCATTATATGCTCATCAACGGAGTAACCTCAAAAAACTGACGGTTGCAGTTTGCTGGTGACCCCTATCGCTATCTCCGTACACGGTGACCATTGCTCATGCCGGACCGTAGTAGGTGTAACCCCCACTGCTAGTCTCCCCCACTGCCAGGCCTCCTCGTCTCAGAGAAAAACCACTATATCCACCCTCAGCCTACAGAAATTATTGATATCTGTAATCTTCGTAAATATTTGTTCTATAATATTATCAAATAAAAAACTGTAAAACACGCTAGAGAAATGCCATACGAGACTAAAACTACTCTCCCGAGTTTAAACGCTATGCGATTTTCGCTATCCTCGGGGTTTCGCGCTGAGCCCCTAAATTCTTATCATCCCAACTTTCGCGCTTTATATCCCCGAGTTTCGCATTTTTTTTTTTTTTTTTTTTTTTTTTTTTGGGTTTTGTGTGTGTGCCTACAGCGCCGTTGGCAGGGGACCTCCAGGAGTGCGATGGTAGGCCCTGGGGGGTTAACTTGAGGACTGTGAGGGTTTGGGCCCTGCCCGTGGTGGCGCAGACAGAATTTCTATAGTGACGCCTGTGTTTGGGTGACGCGGCTCATCCCGCCCCCTGTGCCCTCGATGCACTCGCAACCAAAAGTAGAGCTAATGGGCAGCGTGTGGGTGTTCTTAGGCCACTCAACAGTGCAGAGAAAGATTTTAAGTGGATTTTACGGCCCTCATCAAGGATCGAACTCGGATCCCCGAGAAGCCACTCGGAGATTCTTCTTCTTCGTGTGGACCCTTTTGCTTAGTATAACTTGTGGTTGTCTGTCAAGCTCGTCCCTCAAAATTGCCATATATCTGACGCTACCACCTCTGCTACCGCTCCCATAAGAGACGTACGGGACACGTTTTCCTTCCTTCCTGCTTAGTATAGTTTATAATAGGCTTAGTATAGCTTGTAGTTTTGCTTTGGTTTTTTTCCATTTGTTTGTGTTTTTTCTACAGGAGCAGCGGTGTCGCATAAGATGGGTTTAACACCTCGAAATAAGTAGCCCCTTTCCATACACCCCGCCGTTCCTTACTATTTACCACAAAATACTCCTTTATAAGTGATTAACCATGACGTGTGTGGTACTGTGGTTTCTGGAGGTACTGGAGGAGACAGGAGAGAAGAGGGGGTGGGCATTTGTGACAGTGTTATTGCCGTATAACACTGTCACACAACCATCAGCTGCCAAGATATGTGTCAAGCTCACTCACTCAGCCCAAAAAACAGCATCTGCTGGGTGACTCCCAACTCGAGCTCAATTCAAGCTCCTCTCCTCCCTCCTCTTCTCTACGTAGTGTTGGCCGAAGCCACCACCCCGGGGAGGCGGGGTAAACAAACCCTAGGCTAACACCCAGTACCCATTCACTGGTGGGTGGAGAGGGGTTTGGGGGCATTTCAGGATATTTTTTTGGGGGGAAAAAGTGAGTCTTAAAGCTGTAAAATACGGTAGGTACACAGCCCTCAAGTAACCTCCAGGGCCTACCATCCCCCCCCTGGAGGTCACTGCCAACGGCGCTGTAGACACACACACACACACACACACACACAAAAAAAAAAAAAAAAAAAAAAAAAAAAAAAAAAAAAAAAACAGCGGGACTAAATAAGCATTTTACAGTGTTTTTAATCCCCGAGTTTCGCGATCCGCGATTTTCGCGCTATGCCTCCGGTAGTAATGCTAATTTATGCAGGGTTTTTTTTAAGCTGTAAAATACGGTAGGACACAGCCCTCAATTTAAAACCTCCGGGGCCTACCATCCCCCCCTGGAGGTCACTGCCTAACGGCGCTGTAGACACACACACACACCCACACAACAAAAAAAAAAAAAAAAAAAAAAAAAAAAAAAAAAAAAAAAAAAACAGCGGACTAAATAAGCATTTTTTTTACAGTGTTTTTAATACCCGAGTTTCGCGATCCGCGAGTTTCGCGCTATGCCTCCGGAAGAAAGCAAGCGCGAAACTCGTAGGTGTATGAAGGAATATGTATGTAATAAACTATGAGGGTAGTGTATGAAGAAATATGCATTCACTTAACTCTTCGCCATTTAAAACTTTGCGAGTCAACTTTTATCATGAAGGGTATCAATAGAAGCGCAATTTTATTAGCGTTCCATTGCTATATTTCGTTATCTGATAAATTAATTAGAACCATGCATAAATTAGCGTTAAATAAATAAATAAAATCATCAATCGGGTAACTTTCCCGATTGATGATGTTATTTATTTACTTTTATATTTCGTTTTCTGATAAATGAATTAGCACCATGTCTAAATTAGCGTTGACTAAATAAATAACCACATCAATCGGGAAAATTACCCGATTGATGATTTTATTTATATAGTTAACGCTAATTTATGCATGGTTTTAATTAATTTATCAGATAACGAAATATAGCAATGGAAAGCTAATAAAATTGCGCTTCTATTGATACCCTTCATGATAAAAGGTGGCCCGCAAAGTTTTAAATGGCAAAGAGTGAAGTGAATATTAAGTTCATGAATTTCTTCAGTCTCGTAATGGCATTTCTTTACCGTGTTTTACTGTTTTTTATTTGATAATATTATTGAAAAAACATTTACGAAGATTACAGTATATCATATATACTGATAAACCAGTCTATATGATCCGTATATATATACCGTATTTGCCGGCGCATAAGACGCACCTCCGCATAAGACGCACACCTATTTTACAAAGAGTTTGGGGAAAAAAAAAAGCCATTGGTGTTTTTGAGGGGAAAAATTTGTTTCCGTAAAATTATCAATTTATTAAAAAAAAAAGGTTTGTAGGGGAAAGCAATGATAATGAGCATGTACCTAAATACAATATTCACAGTGCAATGAATGTGAATAAAAAATTTACACTAGTAAAATGTAAAGAGAATGACAGTTAACCAAAATCGGTCATAAATCAAATATATTGCAGGATGCCCCACGAATTGATATTTAATATTTTGCTACCTATGACATATAGCTTAGATTTAAAAGTTGTAGGTATGCCTTTGTTGCTTTTTTTGCTATGTGTTTAGACTTCGTGGAAAATTTGCAGTATATTGGTATTATTTTGGTAGTATGCTTTCAAAAGTCCTAGGATTCTTACCGACACCATCATGTAGCTTTCTTCATTATGAGTATTTTGAACCCCGTTTCCCATGTCGCAATTTAACAATAATAGCATTACAAGTAGTACCGAAAATCTACCGTTACTTCAGCCAGAAAGTTTAAGTTAGGTTAAATCAGATTAGGTTAGGTTAGAGGTGAGGTTTGGTTTAGTAACAGATGATATAGAGAAATAACGAAAATTACCAATAATATGGCAGTGTGCAGCGTAGCAATGTTTTCGGGGCGGACCTGGAAGGGCAGGTTGCCTCCCCCCCATACCACATGTAAACAAACATTGATTTCGACAAAAACGAGAGCCAGATTAATTCAAAACACATCAAAACTATTCAGGAGGACTTAAGTTTCGGCCTCGAAATCGGTGGTTGTCCAATAACAAAAAATTCACGAAGATATTTAGATAACACTGTAAGGTAACCATCTCTACCTTGTTGTTATTGTTGTAATTGTTGAAGGGCACCGTTGTCAGGATCGACGATATTTGCACTGGTTTACACCTATGAATCCCATCACAGTCGCGAGGGTTGATTAGTCTCTTCAGGAAGGTACAGTGTGAAAGGGTGATTCACACTCTGAAATCACGGCAGCATTCCGTCAGCTGTGCCTTGTATTCACACTATTCGTCACGGTTCCGTCATTTTCCGGCAGTTCCTGCTCACCCTCTAAGCAGACATGGTGCCTCAGAGGCTATGCTTGAAGAAATTTGCATAATAGCACTTCTGTCGGATGAAAAAGAGGAGTTGAACTCTAGAAGACATTTTTTTGGGTACATAAAGCCATGAGGAAAATGACAATTATCAGCACGGGCAGTCTCATGACGTTTAAACATTCTTCCCCAGAAAAACCCTTACGTGACAGGACAGGATATATTGGAGCCGTGACGGCGGCACACCATTTAGTGTAGCACGTCTATTTGTTTGAATGTAAGAAATTCTAACGGATGTGATGAGACTGTGCCCTGCACCAATTTCACCATGATGGTATGGTGTGATTCGGCCTTGAGGCGGACGGTTGTGGCGCCGTGATGGGTCTTGGTCTTGGTGTACCGTGTGGAAGACTTTTGTCCCGTCTACAGGGACCATTGCAGCCTTTTTACTAGCACTCTTTTATACAGTTTCTTATCCGTAGAGGTACAGGGGTGAGGATTGAGGGGTCGAGTGGTACAAGGCCTATGCGTCTCCAGGTGTCTCCTATCCACCTGCTTACACAGTAGCGGCGCTAACACACACACACACATACACACTTGCTCGGCTTAGGCCATACCCCCCGTCTGAGACCAGGATTAGAGGCCCGAGAGTGACCTGACGTGACGTGACTTTTCCTTGCCGACACAAAATGGGAAACACCAGCCAGGTAATTCAAGCAGCCAAAAAGGGCACACAGAGACACACCTGTGCACCTCTTGTCCCCACGTGTACAATGACTCGCTGTCAAATAAACTACATAGCCACGACGCCCTTTCTCCATCCTTGTGTGTATAGACAGACTCCCCAAGATACTACACCTCCCTCTCACCGCTCAAAACTCCTTCAAATAAAAATTTAACACGCTCTTGTTTCACATCCCATTTATCAACAATACTCATTCATGCGAAAATTCCAACACTATTTTCGCCTCCCCTTTTATCATCTCATTCAAACTGTTGTGTCAACTTGTGTGGCCCGAGTCGAATGCGGGTTAAGACTACATCTAATATGCGGGATGTTTATCTTTTCCATGGGTGCGGGGAGGAGTCCCGAGCGGTAATGACCATGGTGGGTGCGCGGAGGGCGTCGCGGCGAGACGTTTTATCAAACGTTTTACAATGGAGAGCAGCAGAGGGGGGTGGATGATGTTTACATCTGACACGGCCATCTTGGCAGCAACAATAGCTATTTTGTTGCCCCAACTTTTATTTTCTCTTAAACTCCAATCTTTTCTTAGTATATGCATTACGGGTTTATAACAAAAGCTAACAAATTGTGTCAGTGAACTACGCTCAACCCAGATAGCTCCAGACCCCTTTAGTAAATATACCACGGCTGTTCTGCATTCTCTGCCCGACTTCCATGCGCTAATATGGCCGCATTAGACGCAGGGTTTAACTTTGCATTCCTTTTAAGGGAAAAAAAAGTGCGTCTTATGCGCCGGCAAATACGGTATATAAATCCGAGTGGCCCTCTGACTTCAGGGCAAGTTCAGGCCCATGTGCAACAGGCCGATATTCCGTGCGCAGTCCAGGTATACAGTGGTCTATGAACCAGCCTATGTGTCAGGATAATCTCCCAGGCAGTGGGGGACGCCGAACCTACTTTTTGCAAGTGCCGGGCACTGAGAGCGGTTAGTTTCAATATATATATATACAGGGAGGTCCCGAAGATACGAGCAGTTAGGTTCCACCTGGCATACTCGTAAAGCGAAATCTCGTATAACGAAACACATAACTAATGGTAAAATATAGGTTTGGTTCCAGGACCATCAATTAAAAAAAGAAGAAAAAAAAAACCGTGTTTTTCAAGCTAAAATAAACTATAGCAAACACAACAAACAAACAGCGTCTATATTACCCACACTGTACTACTTATTCTGTAGAAAAAGCATTCTGAAAGAGAAAATAGCATACAAAATAACATAACTGCACATTGATTAAACATAAAACATGCCATAGACCACTGTATACCTGGACTGTTCACGCGACAATGTTTTGAATTGCGGGGCTGCGTAGGGGCCCGCGGGGCGCCCGACAAAGAGATATAGTGGTCTATGGACTATCATATAGACTGGTTTATCAGTATATATGGTATACTGTATCTTCGTAAATGTTTTTTCTATAATATTATCCAAAAAAAAAACAGTAAAACACGCTAAAGAAATGCCATTTCGAGACTATGAAGAAACATGCATGAACTTAATATTCACTTAACTTTCGCCATTTAAAACTTTGGGGAGTCAACTTTTATCATGAAGGGTATCAATAGAAGCGCAATTTTATTAGCTTCCATTGATGTATTTCGTTATCTGATAAATTAATTAGAACCAGCATAAATTAGCGTTAATAAAAAAATTAAATCATTAATCGGGTAATTTTCCCGATTGATGATGTTATTTATTTACTTATATATTTAGTTTTCTGATAAATGAATTAGTACCATGTATAAATTAGCGTTACGTAAATAAATAACCTCATCAATCGGGAAAATTACCCGATTGATGATTTTATTTATTTAGTTAACGCTAATTTATGCATGGTTCTAATTCATTGATCAGATAACGAAATATAGCAACGGAAAGCTAATGAAATTGTGCTTCTATTGATACCCTTCATTATAAAAGTTGACTCGCAAAGTTTTAAATGGCGAAGAGTTGAAGTGAATATTAAGTTCATGCATATTTCTTCATAGTCTCGTAATGGCATTTCTTTAACGTGTTTTACTGTTTTTTATTTGATAATATTATAGAACAAGCATTTACGAAGATTACAGTATATCATATATACTGATAAACCAGTCTATATGATCCGTATATATATATATGAATCCGAGCGGCCCTCCGACTTCGGGCCCTTGCGCGACAGGCCGATATTCCGTGCGCAGTCCAGGTATATAGTAGTCTATGAACATGCATAACAAGCAAAAAAGACGTTGTACTGTAGGGGACCCCACGTGATACAAAAGATGGTAGTGTAGAGGTCCCAAGATTGGGGCAACACACCTGTCTAATTACCCCTAAGGATCAGGCCGCGCCATATGCTTAATTACCCTTCAGGCCCGCCTTGCTAGGGTGACTTGACTGCTGTCCCAAGGTTGGAGCCGCACACCTGGCTAATTACCACTAAATGTCAGGCTGGGCCATATGCTTAATTACCCTTCAGGTCAGGGCTTGCTAGGGGTGACCTGACTGGGGTCAACCAAATCCCCCTTTGTCCAGCCTGGGATTGGTAGGGCGAGTATTTTGAACTTAATAATTTTACTCACCCCAGTTTGAATGTCCTAGCATTGGATTTTCGATCTCGTATATTGAAAATAGACCCTAATTTACACATCTCGTATCATCGGATTCTCGTATACCGAATGCTCGTATAACGGACCTCCCTTTATATATATATATATATATATATATATATATATATATATATATATATATATATATATAACAGGGAGGTCCCGTTATACGAGCATTCGGTATACGAGAATCCGATGATACGAGATTAGGGTCTATTTTTAATATACAAGATCGAAAATCCAATGATACGACATTCAAACTGGGGTGAGTAAATTATCAAGTTCAAAATGCGCACCCTACCACTCCCGGGCTGGACAAAGGTTTTTTATATATATTATATATAATATATTATATATATATTATATTTTATATATATATATATATACAGGGAGGTCCCGTTATACGAGCATTCGGTATACGAGAATCCGATGATACGAGATGTGTAAATTAGGGTCTATTTTTAATATACAGATCGAAAATCCAATGATACGACTTTCCCAAACGGGGGTGAGTAAAATAATAAAGTTCAAATGTGCGCCCAAACCACTCCAGGCTGGAAAAGGGGATTTGGGTTTGACCCCAGTGAGGTCACCCCTACAAGCCTTGACCTGAAGGTATTAAGCATTGGCGCTGCCTGACATTTTGGGTAATTAGCCAGGTGTGCGGCCCCAACCTTGGGACCGCATTTCAGGTCACCCCGGGCAAGGCGTGACCTGAAGGGTAATTAAGCATATGGTGCGGCTGACCTTTAGGGGAAATTTAAAGCAGGTGTGGGGCTCCAACATTGGAATCCCTACACTACCTTCTCTTGTATCAGCAGCGCCCCCTACTTACAACGTCTATTTAGCTTGTTATGCATTTTTTAAATTTTTTAATTAATGTGAGTTATGTTACTTTGTGTTATTTTCTCTTTCAGAATGCTTTTTCTACAGAATAAGTAGTACAGTGTGGGTAATATAGATTCTGTGTGTTTTTGTGTTTGCTATAAGTTTATTTTAGCTTCAAAAACTTTTTTTTTTTTTTTTTTTTTTTTTAATCGATGGGGTCCTGGAACCACCTATGTTTTTACCATTAGTTATGTGTTTCGTTATACGAGATTTCGCTTTACGAGTATGCCAGGTGGAACCTAACTGCTCGTATCTTTGGGACCTCCCTGTATATATATATATATATTATATATATATATATAATATATTATATATATATATATATATATATATATTATATATATATATATATATATATATATTTTAATTTTTTATATATATGTATATGTATATATATATATATATTATATTATATATATATATTATATATATATATATATATATATATATATTAATATATATTTTATATATATATATATATATATTTTTTATATATATGTATATGTATATATATATATATATATATATATATAAAATTATATTTTATTATATATATATATATAATATATATATATATATATATATATATATATATATATATATATATATATTTATATAATATACCGTATTTGCCGGCGCATAAGACGCATTTTTTTTTTCCCTTAAAAAGGAATGCAAAGTTCACCCTCTGCGTCTAATGCGGCCATATTGCGCAGGGGAGGTCGGGCAGAGAATGCAAAACAGCCGGTGGTGTAATACTAAGGAGCCCCTGGAGTGATCTGTGTTGAGCATAGTCCACTGAGCACAAATTTGTAACTGTTATCAACAGTAATGGGGAGGCGGTAGCGGAGTGGTTAGCGTCTCCACGGGCTTTCTCGGTGACCCGATTCGATCACCGTTGATGGCCTATGAACCCACATGCCCTGCCCATCAACTCTACCTTCGAGGGGCGAGTGCTCGGAGGACACAGGGGGCGGCATGAGCCTTTACAGGCGTCACTATAAAAATCCTGCCTGCGCCACCACGGGTGAGGCCCAAAACCCATCACAGCCCTCAAGTGAACCTCCAGAGCCTACCATCGGAGCCCTGGATCACCACTGCCTACAGGCGCTATAGGCACAAATGTAAAAAAAAAAAATAAAAAAAAAAATAATGCATAATACATACTAAGAAAAGGTTGGAGTTTAAGAGAAAACAAGAGCTGGGATAACAAGATAGCGATTGTTGCTGCCAAGATGGCTGTGTCATATATAAACATCATCCACCCACGCTGCTGCTCTCCATTGTTAAACGTCCGGGATATCTCAGGTCTGCCGCTTCACCTGGGATATTTCACTCGGCGACGCCCTCCCGCGCACCCACCATGTGTCTTTAAACCGCTCAGACTCCTCCACGCACCCATGGAAAAAGACAATTATCCCCGCATATTATATGTCGCCTTAAACCCGCATTCGACTCAGGCCACACAAGTTGACACAACAGTTGGAAAGGGAGATGATAAAAGGGGAGGCAGAAAATGTGATGGAATTTTCGCTGGACTAAGTATTGTTGATGAATGGAATGTGAAACAAGACGTGTTAACGTTTTATTTAAAGGGAGTGTGAGGCGGTGAGAGGGAGTGAAAGTATCTTGGCGAGTCTTGTCTATGCACACAAGGATGGGAAAGGGCGTCGTGGCTTTGTAGTTATTGACAGCGAGTCATTGTAAAACTTGGGGACAAGAGGTCGGCGGCGTGTTTTGTCTATGTGTGTCCTTGGTTGACTGAATTACCTGGCTGGTGTAGCAGTTGTGTCGGCGAGGACAAGTCAGGTCAGCATCAGGTCACCTCTAATCCTGGTCCCAGACAGGGGGGTGGCCTAACCCGATGCAGGTGTGTGTGTGTGTGTTAGTGCCGCTACAGTGGTAAGCAAGGGGGGATAGGAGACAGCATAGGCCTTTGTACCACCTCGATCCCTCAATCCTCACCCCTGTACCTCTACGGATATTATTGATTGATAAAAGCTAAAAAAGGAAAATGTGCCAGACATCAGAGGTCATATGGCACTATGGGAAAGCATAATGAAGAAGGGGTTATAGAAAAAGTGTGAACGGTGAGGAAGGGGGAAAAGGGCGGAACATTATGGCAGTATGGTTAGATCAGAGAAAGAAAGTGTATTGTTGGGGGAAGGAGATCATAAATTGGGAATTGGGACAGGGGAGTGAGTATGAAGTTTCTGTGAGGCAGATAACTTGAGGCTTATAGCAAGAAATCAGGAACAAAGGTCTTGTCTGTGGGAGCAGAAGTCGTGAATGTTCCAATGAAGAACAGACAAGATGTAGAGGTCAGCGGGTGATGATAGTTGGATGGTAGCGGCCGGAGTAAAGGGGTTAGCAGGATCAGGGATTCAGGGGGGGATCAAGTGTATAGTTGAAGTACAGTCAGTAGGTCAGGGGGCGGGGGACAGGGATGGGGATTGTTGAGACAAAAGAGAGTCCTTTGTACCCGCCAGGGGAAAGGGGTAAGTTAAGAAGAGACTTAACAGCGGGACGGTGAGAGGTAGTAGAAGAAGAGGGAGGACATAGGGTGATCAGAGAGAAGGGGGGAAGGGTGCAGTGGGGAGAATGATGGAGAAGGCGGGGAACAGGGGAGCAGGGGGGGAAATTGGGAGGCAAAGAGAAAGAGGGGGGGAGGCGGAAGATGGGAGGGAATAGGATGTATCTCAGCTGAGACTGTGAGGGTTTAGGCAGAAGGTGGGGGTGGATGGGCGGTTGGGGAAGAGAGCAGAGGGGTCATGTCTTGAACTGAGCGATGTACTATTCAATCATGCCATGGTCTCAACTGGAGAGTCAGACGGGAGACCTGGGAGGCACAGGGTTTCTTAGTAGGAGGGGATGTAGAAAGTGGGGTGTGAGGAGTTGAGGAGGAGGGAGAGGTATGGGAGGTCTAGGGGAGGGGGGGGGGGGGGGGGGGAGGACGTTTAGGTCGCTGGCAAAGATTAGGGGTGAGGGGGGCGTTGAGAAGGGGTGTGGGGTCGAGGAAGGGGGAGAGGTTGGAGTATCAGACTGAGGGCGGCAAAGGGGTTACTTATGGAGAGAAAGGGGGCAGCAGGGGGAGCAAAGGAAGGACGGGGTGGGAGGAGGAACAGGGAAAGAGAGGGTAGGAGAAGTTGTAGTAGGGGGATCCGGAAAAATGGGATTGGAAATAAGCTGGGAGACGGGGGTAGGCGAAAAGCCTAGGCGGCGAGCTTCCTGGGGGCTTCCCATAAAGTGAAGCCCTTCTTAAAACTATGGATGCCACTTCGATTCGAAGTGGTAGACAGGGCAACCCCTGTAGAAGACGTTTGTGGGAACCCCACAGTTCGCACAAGTTGAGAAAGTTGCAGGACACTGGAACGGCAATGGCCATGTTGAGCACAAAATTGGCAGCGGACAGAGGATCGGCAGTGCTTGCAGGGTGGCCAAAACGCCAGCAGGACTGGCACTGGCGTGGAGTAGGGCGGTTTAAAAAGGGTTTAACAGAGTAGTGGACCACGGGCAACATAAATATATCAGGGATATCTTGCCTTTTGAAAGTGAATTTGACAATGTTGGTAGGGACTTACGGCGGCCCCGGGTGGGATGGTGTAGCAGTAAACTGCAACGGCATCATATCCTCTGCCAAAAGGTCGAGGGGGACATCCCGCGCACTCAGACCATTCGGTGTCATCAACGGGGCCCAAAAAACGCGGGGGATGGAAACTGTTCCAGTGCAGGGTTAAGAGCAATGGGCGGGCGAGATGTCGAATGGGTTGCCGTCGAGGTCTTTAAGGTTGAGCAGTGCATGAGCTTGGGCCTCGGGTGTCAACAATCACCAAGCGGGACCGGTCGGGGCGGATACGGAAAGCGGGACCGGTCGGGGCGGGTACGGAAAGCAACCTTCCCAACTTGCCGTTGGAGGCATGCCGTGAAACGTAAGACGTTAGCAGAGTAAGGGGCGGTGCTAGGGACGATGAAGAAACGGTCCCACTTTGCAGGACCAAAAAGAGTGTCGAAGGAGGGGCGAGGGAGAGAAGTAAATGTGCGTGGGCGTGAGGAAGAGGAGACCGTGCGGACTGTTGTTATCCTGGCGGGAGAAGGGTTGTAGGGTGCAAGAGTAGCTACACAGGATGAGGAGGACAAAGAAGGTTGGGCAGGAGGAAGGGTAGAGGAAGGATCTGCCTCTACGGATAAGGAAACTGTATGAAAGAGTGCTAGTAAAAAGGCTGCAACGGTAGATGTAGACGGGACAAAAGTCTTCCACGCGGTACACCAAAACCAAGACCCATCACAGCGCCACACCGTCCGCCTCAAGGCCGAATCACACCATACCATCATGGTGACACGGCACCGTCTCATCACATCCGTTAGAATTTCTTACATTCAAACAAATAGACGTGTTCCACTAAACGGTGCGCCGCCGTCACGGCTCCAATACATCACCGTCCTGTCACGTAACGTTACGGTTTCTGGGGAAGAATATTTTAACGTAATGAGACTGTGCCGTGCTGATAATTGCTGTTTTCTCAAGGCTTTATGTACCCAAAACAGTGTCTTTTAGAGTTTAACTCCTTCTTCATCCAACAGAAGTGCTATTAATGCAAATTTCTTCAACCATAGCCTCTGAGGCACCATGTCTGCTTAGAGGGTGAGCAGGAACTGCCGAAAATGATGGAACCGTGACGAATAGTGTGAATACAAGGCACGGCTGACGGAACGCTGCCGTGATTTCAGAGTGTGAATCAGTCTTCACCTGTACCTTCCTGAAGAAGACTAATCAACCCTCGCGACTGTGATAGATTCATAGGTGTAAACCAGGGCAAATATCGTCGATCCTGACAACGGTGCTTTTCAGCAATTACAACAATAACACAAGGTACAGATGGTTACCTTAGTGTTACCTAAATATCTTCGTAAATTTTTGTTATTGGGCAACCATCAATTTCGAGGCCGAAACTTAGTCCTCCTGAATAGTTTTGATGTGTTTTGAATTAATTTCGCTCTCGTTTTTGTCGGACATCAATGTTTGTTTACATGTGTGTGTGGGGAGGGGGGCAACCTGCCCCTCCAGGTCTGCCCTGCAAACATTGCTATGCTTCACACTGCCATATTATTGGTAATTTTCGTTTTATCTCTGTATCTTCTGTTACTAAACCAAACCCCACCTCAAACCTAACCTAACTCTAACCTAATCTGATTTAACCTAACTTAACTTTCTGGCTGAAATAACGGTAGATTTTTGGTACTACGTGTAATGCCATTATTATTCAATTGCGCCATGGGAAATGGGGTTCAAAATACTCAGAATGAAGAAAGCTACACGATGATGTAGGTAAGAGTCCTAGGACTTTTGAAAGCCCACTACCAAAATAATACCAATATTAATAATACCAATGCAAATTTTCCACAAAGTCTAAACTCATAGCAGAAAAGCAACAAAGGCATACCTACAACATTAAATCCAAGCTATATGTCATAGGTAGATTTTGGTTACCCTCTCATTCCCTTTACATTTTAACTAGTATAATTTTTCATTCACATTCATTGCACTATGAATATTGTATTTAGGTACATGCTCATAATCATTTGCTTTCCCCTACAAATCCTTTTTTTTTCAATAACTTTTTATAAATTTACGATTTTTTTTTTTCCCTCAAAAACACCAATATATATTTTTTTCTCAAAACCTCCTTGTAAAATAGGGGTGCGTCTTATGCGGAGGTGCGTCTTATGCGCCGGCAAATACGGTTTTTTTTATATATATATATCATATATTATATATATATAAAATATATAATATAATAATATATATATATATACACACAAACCTCAATTTCCCGGACTAATAGGGGGGAGCACTGGTCCCGGGAACCGCAAAGTCCGGGAATCGCAAGTTTAAAAAAAAAAAAAAAAAAAAAATCCGATGCCATTACCCACCCCGGACGTTTATCCTACTCTAGTATTTACTGTCCGGCAACCGACAATATCAACTACACCGCCGCGGACTTTTACGTCCGCTGAGCATGCAGCCACCCGGCGGAGGGCAGCAGAAAGTGTTCAATAGTCTCAAGAAACGTTCCTGCACCAGGGGCAGTGGGAGTCAGGGGACTAACGGAGGCTGTGCAGGTGAACCGTGAATGTTGTGTGCCCAAATGTAATTAATACGACCGCTGAGCATGCTGGCCACCTGGCGGGAGGCAGAAAGTGTTCAATAGTCTCAGAATGTTTGCACCAGGGCAGTGGGAGTAGTGACTGACGGAGGCGTGAGGGAACCCTGAGTGTCTATGCCCAAATGTAAACAATACGACCGCTGAGCATGCTGCAGCGGGCGGGACATACCAGGGGTGACGAGGAGACGCTTTTNAATGACAAAAAAAAAAAAAAAAAAAGAACCTAAACCTAACCCAACCTAACCCTTACCTATTAACCCATACTATATATACCTATAAACCCATACCTAATCTATACCTAACCTAACCTTTACCTAACTAAAAAGGTTTTTAGGTAGATATTTTTATTTTTTTTTTAATTTTTTTAGTTAGGTAAAGGTTAGGTTAGGTATAGGATGGGTTAGGTTAGGTTTAGGTTTTGTTTTTTTCTTCATATTTGCCCCCCCCCAAAAAAAAAAAAAATTGCGACAGGAACGGTTAGCAGATTCATTCAAAACACATAAAAACACACCAGAAAACATAAGGCGCATCAGAAAATCGTTGGTTGGGTGAAACTGTAAATTGACCTTACTTTCTACGACAGTTTCAGTTCTTGATATTGATATTACGGTATTATTTCGGTAGTGGGCTTTCAAAAATTCTACCGTCAATAGCACTATAGTCGCCACTGGTTCTTATTTTACAAAAGGACCAGAATTCCCTACGCAAGGGGATTAAATTAGGGTATTATCTTACGATAGGACCAAACTTCCCTACACAATTGGGAGCATGGTTTTTGTTTACCTTATTGTATTCTAAGAGACATTTTCTCTGAGCTTTCCGTCGTAAATCAATAGTTTCTGAGATATAAAACATTTTAGGTGGGAGGAGGAATACGTCTCCTTGTTTACAAAATGCCTCCCTCTTCCTATTCTTGTGAGCTGCATCTCTTTTGTTTCGGAGTAAGTTTTCCGTGCGCACCCGTGGCTAGGAGGTTCATCTCGGGGTTTGGTATTTTATTAAACTTTTTATTATTGGACCCAGTTAAGAGGTTAAAGGTTAGGTTAGGTTCAGGTTAGGTTAGCTTTGGTAAGGTTCAGGTTAGGTTAGGTAAGGTAGCCACGGCTGCGCACGGAAAACTTACTCCGAAACAAAAGCGATTCTTGGTCACAAGAAGAGGAAGAGGGAGGCATTTTGTAAACAAGGAGATGTATTCCTCCTCCCACCTAAAATGTTCTATATCTCTGAAACTATTGATTTGCGACGGAAAGCTCAGAGAGAAAATGTCTCCTAGAATACAATAAGGTGAACAAAAACCATGCTCCCAATTGTGTAGGGAAGTTTGGTCCTATCGTAAAAATTTGCCAAAAATAGGGTAAATTTCTAGCATTTGCCCATACTTTCCCCCTTACCCCAAACAAACTTGGGGACCTGTGGGAATGCGGGGTTTTTGGGTGGGGAGCAAATATTGCGTCGGAAACACATATTTTTGGAGTTATATAGGGTACACAAAATGTCCTAGATCTAGGGTAACTTCCCAACAAATAAGAAAACTTACCTAACCAAATTTGACATGACCTTCCACCCCCCGCGGTAATCTAGCGTGGGGGCTCCACCCCCCTTGACCCTCTGATAATCTAACCTAACCTCTTAGCGGGGGTTTCTCAACACTGGTCATCATTCTGTTTGTGAGGATCGTCAAGTTCACACGTCTGTGGACTTAGAAGATATCCAATCTATTTCCCTATATCTAGGGAATTTTTACAACACCCCTAACTTAAAAACTATGTGGTTGCGACGCATATTTTGTACCCCAGCCAAATATCGGTCCCCCAAAAAAGGTCCCCAAGCTTGTTTTGGGGGAGAGGGGGAGTATGGGCAAACACTAGAATAATACCAAAAATAGTTTCGTCCACCAAAGGAAGTTCAGTGGGATCACCTGAAGATCTGTCACCCCAGAGTTTGGCAGGGTGACGGTTCTTCAGGTGGGATATCCTGGGGTGACGGTTCTTCAGGTGGGGTCAAGACCTGTCCTGACTTCATCTTCCAAGTGAGGTCAGGTCAAATGTGTAAAAGGGAAGAGTCAGGACCCTCCAGTCAGGTAGGAGGACTATAAAAGTAAGTGGGCTAAAAAAAAATTGTCATAGGAGTCAGTCGACCATGGCACGCAATACCTTCTAAACTACCGTCTTACCACTGTTGTGTGATGATTCCACTAAAGTTATTCAGTGGCTTCAACAAAACAAACTTAAAGTGTGAAGTTAAGTGATAACTGGATGAATTGGACAAAATACACCTGATCGAAGGATGGTCTTCTGTGGAAATGCCAAACAAAACACTGCATGGAGTATAAATCCACTAAGTCTATTAGAATTAGAGAGAACTGCAACTCCGAAATGCCAGTGGTCGCTGGCAGTTTTAACTCACAATTTGGTGAAAAGTTGGTCAACTTGAAAGAAAAATATGGGCTTATTCCACTGCACTTAAAACACAAAAGTATAATTTAAGAACGATTTTC
Source organism: Chionoecetes opilio (assembly GCA_016584305.1). Taxonomy (NCBI): domain Eukaryota; kingdom Metazoa; phylum Arthropoda; class Malacostraca; order Decapoda; family Majidae; genus Chionoecetes; species Chionoecetes opilio. The sequence goes on along the minus strand of JACEEZ010006497.1, from coordinate 141,717 downwards.
TTCTATATGTATATTGTATAGAAGCCTGAGTCTGTAAAACATGCATTTAACCAAATACCAAGTAGGTTATAGTTGAGGAGGCGAGGTAAATGTTACTCTATGATATTATAGTCAATAACGTATGTTTAGAAGTTATCTATACCTAGGCAGTCATATTTTCCTGTTATTATTGTGTATCAATCAGATAGAAAGCCTGGAAGTGCAATGAGTCGACGCGTGAAGTGGCAATGTTTTGATTCAATCTCCCCGCCACAATCTCCCCGCCCCACCACTCCCCGCCGCGCGTGTCGCCTCCACAATTATAACCTACATTGTCGCAGCAACAAGCCGATTTCGGCATTCTTTATTCTTCGTTTTTCCAAGGCATTGCTTATTGTATTTTGACAAGCGTTTGCCAGACGCAGCAGTACTGTCTTAGAAAACAGTGTGAACATCACCCAAATTTTACATGCCACAATATACATGTAAAAAATATATTAAGCTTTGCTACTCGAGGCGAGTAATTTGCATTAAATTGCTATTATAGAACGTTCCATCGTAATGAATGTCATCCATATAATTAGTAGAACAACAGAAGAACTATATTTTTGGTATTCAGATGCGGTGCATCAATGTTTATCGCGAAATTAATTTATGAAAAATATTAGTCGCGGAGCCAAAACACAGTAGACCAACCTTTGAGTTAAAACTGCCAGCGACCACTGGCATTTCTCGAGTTTCAGTTCTCTCTAATTGGATCTATTTTTGCCCGTTCTCGAATTTCAGAAGATGCATTTCTCGAAGATGCATAACACAAAGAAATATATTTGTTATCCTAATTTTATAAATTACATTCACTGTGGGCTGGGGTGACGGCTCTTCAGAAGGGAAATCCGGGGGTGACGGTTCTTCAGGTGGGAAATCCTGAGGTGATGGTTCTTCAGGTGGACATTCTGGGGTGACGGATCTTCGGGTGATCCGTTCGGTGTTCATCTTGAAATTTACCGTATGGTTTCTGTTTACCTTATTGGATTCTTGGAAACATTCTCTATGAGCTACCGTCGCAAATCATTACTTTTGGAGACATAACATGTTATTTATAGGGAGGAGAGAGACAAGTGTTTATGTGCGCCTCACTCTTCTACCTCTTGTGACCTGCATCGCCTCTGTTCTTCCCTTGCCACGGACACTTTTTAAGGGGATCAGCCACCCTGAATATATCAGAATTTCATGAAAATACAAAAAATCTGTTAGTCATATAATGGTAGCTGTGGCCTTGGGCAACACACTGATAAATAGGTTTTCCCAAATAAAGATATTTAAAGGATTTCAACCTCCCGCTCCCTCCCCCACGCCATGCGAGCGCCACGCCTCGTTTGTTTACATCAGTTTTGACGATAATTTTTTTATTTTAATGCTATTTTTGAGTTTCCTGGTGCATTTGAATGATTACTTATACATCTGGTAATGCATGCGAGATCGTAAAGCAGTTACCGGGAGCGCATCAGAGCTCAGTGGCTTTGTTGCCGCTGATAAGGAAGGGTACTGTCGCAGTACCTGGGGTTCGAGGTTCCCAACCTCACAATAACATCCTTAAGAATATAAGAAAATAAGGAAGCTACAAGAGGCCGCGAGACGTACACGTGGTAATTTAGTGTTAAATTCTGATTAGCGTATTTTACGGCTTATAAGACGCTGCATCTTGGAAGACGCACCCTGATTTTGGAAAGAAATTTCTAAAAAAAAAAGAAAGAAAAAAACTTGTCTGATATACGTACAGTCATTTTCACACAAGAACACACACTATTCATTATCTTCATTCAGCACTGCTCTTCAGCCATTTTTATTTTCTAGCTTGTATGTGATAGTATAAGTAAATCGTAATGTTGGCTGGCTGAACATGTAGACGCAGGTCGGACGGCGGGAGTGAAAAACCCTACCCTGGCGGTGTGCAGCTGCGTGCCTGCTTGCGCTGCGTTCAGTAGGGTTCCCCCGTACTATATATATCATCTCCCCCCTACTGAACGATTCACAGTACATTTTGCTACCAAGATAGCAGCTGTCGAAATTTATCGCTGTGGCTATTCTTATTCTCGCAGAATAACTTGTTGATGCCCCTGTATTTGATGCAGCAGAAGTTATAGCAGCAGGAAATGAAATATTAAGGAGGCAAGAAGAGAAAGGCTTTCTTTATCCTTTGTTTACATACCCTTATTGTGGCGCGAGCTGGCAACTCAGCGGCAAATCACCTCCTTGAGTAGTATTGCGAGAGAGCAATACGTACAGCAAAAAGTACGGTGAATTCACAATACGTACCGTATGTATTGCCCTACTGAACGCACCCCTGATGTGCCGATCAGCTGAGTCAGGCTTTGTCGTCCTGAGTGTAAACACCTCTCACGTCCTACCGGCCTCACTACGTTGCCTGCCTCATGTGTCTCACCACGTATTGTTTGAATTTTCCTGTATGCGTGTAGTATTTGTGGTGGCTGTATGTACATAAGTATATACATTTTCATCTAATGTAACAAATAAAGTTCTTTATACACGCAATGGCTGTTGGCGCCAATCTGCCGGGGCGGAAAGGCTTCCGCCAGTATCGTGTAAACATCACAGGGTGAGGACAGATTGGTAGTTGATTTGAATGTCTTATGGTATTCTAAATACTACTCTTAACAGGTATGTACTGAGGTTACAAAATATAAGAGGCTGAATTGAATAGGTACCTAAGCTAACCTCCTACAACATTCGTCTTGGAAGACGCAAGAGTGTTTTTCAGGGTATTTTTTTTGGGAAAAAAGTGCGTCATATAAGCCGTAAAATACGGTACATTTCAATTTGGTCTTTTTCAATTGTGAGGCTGGGAACCTCGAACCCAAGCTACTGCGACATTACATTTTATTTGGGGAGAAATTTGTATCTGAAGCCACTGCTGTTACATGAGAAAATAAGGAAGCTAGGTAGGTCCCACGGTTTCTTGCAGCTTCCTTATTTTCTTATGTTCTGATAGCAAGATAAGATTGCACCAACCTTTGCAACCAAGCACGGCACCAACTCTCCCTCTCTCTTTGGTCCATGTGCCAGCTCTTGTATATACATCTTAAACTCCTAAAGTAAACGCACAGTACTTTTATGCAGCCTATCATTTAAGTACACCAATCAATGTACCACAAATTACACCATGTTGTCAGTATGTTTTCAGTCCCAGCTCATTGTTTTTGCTTTGTTTGCAAGGACATACTTAAGTACATCAATGACACTAGTACTTACCGTATTTGCCGGCGCATAAGACGCAGTTTTTTTCCAAGAAAGGAATGCAAAATTCACCCTGCGTCTAATGCGGCCATATTACTAATGAGAGGTCGGGCAGAGAATGCAGAATCGCCAGTGGTGTATTACTAAGGGGGGTCTCGAGTGATCGTTTCGAGCAGTAGACCACTGAACACAAATTTGAAATTTGGGTGTTCTAATAATATCAACAGTAATGAATAATCCCAAGAAAAAGTTGGAGTTTAAGAGAAACAAGAGGTGGGCAAAAAGGTAGTGGTTTCTGTGCCAAGATGGCTGTCAGATGTAAACATCACCCCCTCCCGCAGTCCCGCGGGCCGCTCTCCACTGTAAATGGATGAGAGACAGGGTAGGCCGTTATACCACCTTGATCCATCATCCTGACCCCTGTATCTCTATGGATAAGGAAATTGTAAACTGTAACTGGAAAGAGTGATAGTAAAAAGGCTGCAACGGTACCGTTACATGGTACCTTGACATACGAGTTTAATTCGTTCATTGATCGAGCTCTTTAACTAAATTTGCTCGTATATAAAATCAGTTTTCCCATTGAAATTAATTGAAATCCATTTAATCCGTTCCAGCCCCCAAAACACCACCCCAATTTTTTTGACTACCTATTTTGATGGACTGCACTCACCCTCCGCCATTTGCATTCGCCATGTATACACTGTATTAGGGTAAGCCCGTAAAACCAAAAATTTTTTTTTCTCAACTTTGGCATGCCAATTTCCTATGTAAAATGGAATTCTAAACGTTTTTTATCTATCTCCATTTTTGCATTTGAGCAATTCTTACTATGCAAAATCGCATTTTTATATTGCACCCTTATCGAATAATGCTTAAATGAGTACGCAGTGTCCGGTTGGTCCTGTTTATTGCATCATGCACCAATATGAGTTCCAAATGACTAACGTGGTAAGCTCTTTCTGATCAGTTGGTTCATCAGGCACTACATCACAGTGTCACAGCCTCTTTTGTTGGCCTAGAAGTTCCATCATGTCCTTCTTAGACCTGAAGCAGGGCATGGTCTCCCGGTGGTGGGTCCGAGCCCGGATGAACCCGTCTCTGGCCTGCTCCCCCAACACTGCTGCCGCAGCCTCTGTCACCTGCTTTACGACTCTTTCGGTGCTCTGAGTGTGGATAGAGAACCCCGGGAAACCCTCGCAGGGCTTGCCCAGGATCTCCTGGATCTGATCCCCGGACAGTGAACAGGTGAATGCCGGCTCGTGCACCTGGCCAGCTGCCAGCTGATCCAGTGTCTGCAAGCTGGTGGCTGACAAGTTCAGTTTGGGGTGTGATGCGGGTCTTAACACTGGTGTCCCCATACTCCTCGCCAGCCCTCAGCTTCAAAATCTGGGTCACGGCGAACCTGCGGTCGTCCTCACTCTGACTCGCCATCAGCAAGAGGAGGACACATTCTGAGTGTGCGAACCATGCTCCTGTCCACACGTAGAAGGTCACAGCTGTTTGGACCTTCTTGGGCTGCGACCTCATCACTCTGAGCTGCGTGAGGATGTGCTTGGGGCCGTCCTCTAGTCTGTGGTGAACCTTGATGTGTAGTAGAGTTTGAAGTACACCTGCAGGCAGTACTGACTAGGATTTCCAGGGTGTTCAGTTCTTTGCCAGTCAGTCCACTTTCTGGTCCACATGTACACGAGAGACTGGGCTGGGGGTGAGCCATCTGGAGTGGGAAAACCTTCCACACTTGATCTCCTGCAGCTCGGACGGGGGAAAGCCCCGCTTCAAGCCTGGACCAGTGGTAGGAGAAACCCGTTGACCAGGGATCTCCGGTATCTCCGTGAGATCTTCACCGCCTGGCACTCCTCTGAACTCTGCGTTGTACTGCATCTCATTCACGCTGGACAGCAGACTGCACACTGGACCCGTGAAGCCAGTGTCAGATGAGGTAGGCCCGTCGATGCTGGTGATAAGGTGGCGCAGGGGGAACTCGTTTGTGTGCAACACGCATATACTCCAGAAGAGCTTGCGTCCCAGCATCTTCTTTCCCAATGGGCGTGAGTACCACCCTTCCACCCTGTGTTGGCCTAGTTGAGTCACCTTGCAGTACGATCAGTGAGTCGGTGTAGTCGTATGTCACCAGCAGATCATAGAAAGCCTGAGCCACTTTGAACACAGGCTTCTCAGGTGGCACCGGGTCCTCTGGTACAAAGTGCCAAAGGTACCTTCCAGATGGCTCCTCTGTCACTGACACATGCTCCTCCCTGATCAACCCTTTTGGGGGCAGTTTCCCATAGCTGTCGGGCACCATCAGGTCGGTCTTTGGGCGGTCTTGTCCTTCCTCCCCTCGTAACCCAAACCAACTATTTTGGTACCCTGGTGCTTCCCCTGGTCAAGGTCCCTGGCCGATGCCATGGCATCCGCCTGCCCTCCTCAGCTTGTTAGGATCGCAGACCAGGTACGACATTCTGGAGAGAGGTGGCCGTCAGCGATAAGGTCCTGGAGGAATCCGGAAGCCAAAGGGAGCAGGGAAACAGTGGGGCTGTTTAAAACGTGCATCGTGGGGACAAACTACAATTGTTGACAGAAGTGGCGCATTGATTGTTCCCAACTTGAGATATTATAGAAAAAAAGAACAAAAGAGTCGCAAAATCACTTCAAACCGGGACATCAGTGACAGTAGATGAAACAATTAACGCATTCTCACATCCAAAAAAAGTTTACTTTTTATTTTAAAACAATTACTTACCCCTTGACATACCCCGCGCCTTGCGCCGGCAACAAGGAAGTTGCCATGGCAACGCTCCAAACAGGATTTACTTGCATTGTGGATTTTTGCGAAGCTATTGTCGCAGACAACCTGCCTCGTATAAAATTCGCCCATTCACCTTCAATTGTAACGTGAAATCAAGAATTTATGTAGGTGCAAATTTAAGCGATTTTATGCGGGGCTAAGCTATGTTTTGCATAATAAATATAAAAAGGGCCATTTTTGCAAGCAAGAAGTGCCTCAAAACCCAAAAAATTGAAGAGGACAAACCACCCTTAAAACAAATTTACATAAGTTAAACACCCTGCCAAATTCGAAATAATCTATATTTCACTTTTCATTGGACCTACGGCGTACCCTACTGTGTATCAGCTGTTGGAAACGGGTGTGGGTGGAACTGCCGCTAAACGTACTGCACTCACCCTCTGCCATTTGCATTCGCCAGTGTTTATACTCTGTATCAGCTGTTGGAAACAGCTGTGGGTGGAAAACCTGCCGCTAAACGTACTGCACTCACCCTCCGCCTTTGCATTCGCCAGTTTTTAAATACTCTGTGTATCAGCTGTTGGAAACAGCTGTGGGTGGAACTGCTGCTAAACGTACTGCACTCACCCTCCGCCATTTGCATTCGCCTGTGTGAGCACAACACAACAGAGATGCTTCCACGGCGAGGTAACCATGTGAAGTGAACGAGTGAGACGCGGGATGCTGGGCGATGTCAAAGCAAAAATCGACCGAGCAACTGCTCTTAACTCGGGAAAACTCGTAAGTTGGGGCACTCGTAAGTCAAGGTACCAGTGTAGATGGACGGAAGCCTTCCACACATCACACCAAGACCAAGGCTCATATTCCTATTCTATCGCAATTGCGATTACCACCCATGTAAATACTACCGTCGCAATTGCGATCATCAAATACCACGATGGTATCCCTAGTCTCGAGAAGGGGCGGAGCTTAAATGTAGTGGGGAGGCCTGAGGCAAGATTACCAAAACCGATGCGGGAAAATGTACATGGGAGAGGAAAATATTACATAAATAGTCTCTACCGCAGCTATTATATACAATGATGCTAAATTACATATATAAAGATTATACTTTGTAGTTTTTGGGGGTCTGCTGTTTTGTATCGAATATTTAAATTATAATGTATCAATCGTGGGTGGCAAGCCTCAAATTATTCTCTGGTCACAGCAGCGGTACAAAAAGATAAAACATATACAGTCAAACCTCGATATAACGGACCTCGATGTAACAGACTTCGGATATAAAGGATCCATTTGCGTGACTTTTTTTTTTTTTTTTTTTATCCATATTAGACCCCTTATCGCCGCTCGAATTGTCAACTCAACATAATTGTATTATTTTCTTATTTTACTTTGGAATGCTTGGGTTTTAAGGAGTTTTTGATGTGTCACATATCTATATTAATAAAAGCGAAAGTGTGTGTGTGTGTGTGTGTGGTATAGGTTCCGCCCCCCTTGGCGGAATCCCATCATATACCATATTTTTGGAACCAGGTTGACCAGGGGAAGGTTTTAAGCCCACTTATGAGATGATCCGATCACTTTTTTTTTTTTTTTTTTTTATAGCAGCCTATTAGCGATAATTGTGAAAAAAAGTGGGTTGCGAGAATTGAGGAAGCCTTGATGTAGGGTGATGGGTAATGGGTGAGTGAATGGGTGGGGTGATGGGTAATGGGTGTGGGTGATGGGTGAGTGAATGGGTGATGGGTGAGGGAATAGATGGGGGGTGATGGGTAATGGGTGTGTGGTGATGGGTAATGGGTGAGTGAATGGGTGGGGGTGATGGGTAATGGGTGAGTGAATGGTTGGGGGTGATGTGAATGGGTTGGCGTTAATACATACATTTCTACATCAATGATTTCAGGAAAGTTAGAAGGGGCTATCTGAAGAGGCTGTGTTTGGTGGGCCTTTGGCCCACCAAACACAGGTGGTGGGCCGAAGGCCCACCAATAGCCCTCCGCAGGAGCTAGCCAAAAAGTCCGCCCGGAGGGCGGCTTTGCGGCTAGTTAAAATATAATATTATAAGGAAGGAGCCTGTGTTGCTAGTGATTTAGTGGTACATGTAGGTGTGAAATTGTTTAAAATAGTGACTAATAGTGTTATGGCGTGGCCGCTGCTAAGTCTCCCTGTCACCTCAACACCCTAAATCACCCTTATCTAAGGTGACACGCAGTGCTACACTGACCTAAATAGTGACACGTGTATAGAACTGCACTTCACAACCATATAATATATATAATACTGAGCATTAGTCATGATAATAAGCAATACCTTTGGAAGCCACGGCTGAATCTGGCTCGTAGTAATTTGTTTACCTTTCACTAGAGCTTGAGCTTGACTAGCTACACGGGTTGGTTATGTTTGTGATTATTTCTCATTTATTTCACGTGTAGGAGCGGACCAAATTCAGCATGTAGTGCCAGTCACTGTTTACCTCCCAACATAGCTACACAGTCTGGTTGTGTTTGTGATTATTTCTCATTTATTTCACAATTTTTCCGTTTTTTTCATATATTTTTCCACCCTTGGGAAAATACCCTCGCTATAACGAACAATCGGCTTTAACGGACCACTCCTCCCCCCCTTTAGTCCGTTATATCGAGGTTTGACTGTACATAGATTTTGTGAGAAGGATACTTTCTTCTATCACCAAAAAGCTTCTATACCTTTGATTTGCATTATTATATGTATTTATGAATCATATACATATCGCCTACCCCTTACATATACATGTATTTGGTATGTTGCTGTACAACCGCTCGCTTGTAACACTGCTCGATATGTAAACACTGCGACCAGTAAAGGCCGATTCCCACTATCCCGCTTGCACGGCCGCCATACAACAACAATGACGTCACCATCATCACCGCTTGAGTGGTATTTGTGGTAACTGGGCACAGGTGGCAACTCCGAGCGGGAGAGATGACTTGAATTTAACTTTGTACGGCGGTGCGGTAGACTTTGTTGTGACGTCATTGTTGTTGTACGACGGCCGTACAAGCGGGATAGTGGGAACCGGCCTTTGCACTGTTTTTTGTTAAATACATATCCCGGTCCCCAGCGTACGGCTTTTATGAATCAGCGTACGTGGTTATAATTTCTAGCGTTTGCCCATACTCTCCCCATTTACCCAAGCAAGCTTGGGGACCTGTGGGAATGCGGGGTTTTCGGGTGGGGAGCAAATGATGCCTCGGACACTTGCGGAAAATTTACAAATTTAAGATTTTGGAGTTATGTAGGAGAGCCAGAAATCCTTAGGGCTAGGGAAATTTACCCAACCAGATTTAACCTAACCTAACCTCCAAGCGGGGAGCTCTGCCCCCCTCGACCCCCGGTAATCTACTTAACCAAAGCAAATTAAACCTAACTTCCTAGCGTGGGGCTCTGCCCCCTTAGACCCCCCGATAATCTAACCTACCTTCCTAGCGATAATCACCCGATAATCTAACCTAACCTTCTAACGAGGGGGGGACTCCGCCCAACCTCGACCCCCCTCGGTAACCTAATAAAAGTTTACCCTACCTCTTAGTGGGAGGGGTGGGGGGTGGGTTCTCGACACTGATCATCATTCTGTTTGTGAGGAGCATAAGGTTCCCACGTCTCTGGACTTTAAAAAAATCCAATCAATTTTCATTAGATCTAGGGAAGTTTTACGCTATCCCTAACTCAAAAAGTATGTGGTTGCGACATATATTTTGTACCCCAGATGGTAAAAATGGACGAGGACTACGCGGTCATTTTCTTAGGACACGGACTAGTTTTTTAACCTAACCGACCCTTAACCTAACCTCCTTCCTAAAGGATGGGGGGGCCTCCAGATGGGGAGGGTGTGTCTGTATGCGTTAATAGACAACTATATCATTTCTTCTATGTGTATGTAAGTTTAAAGTTACGCGAAGGGGATTGATACTGCACAGTATACTGAAGAAAAAAAATACAGAAAACTTAACTATAATAATGGCAGTAGCGATCGCGCAGTTCTCGTCCAATATATCTCCTCAGCCAAATACCCCGCATTCCCCCAAGCTTGTTTTGAGGGAGAGAGGGAAGTATGGACAAGCACTAGAATAATACCGAACAATCGACGGCGGGGAAATTTTTGCCAACAGTTCCACTTGTAATATAGTTGAAAAGCAGGATTAGAAGGTTTTTTATAATTGGCCACCACATTTTTCGAAGACATTATTTTGTATTTAGTTTTGATGTGTTTTGAATAAATTTAGCTCCTGTTTATAGCGGGAATTAATATATTTTCTTATAACGCTCCATCATACCCCCCCAAGTTGTAATTTCTGTCAGTATTGATTAGGTTAGGTTACGGTCAGGTTAGGTATACAGACGCACAGGTAAAAGCTTATTAGATATATAGGTACATTTTCGGGTGCAGAACAAAGAATACGTCGGAAACAATTATTTTTTGAGGTTTAAAGAGTCTAAATACCCTATATCTAGGTTAATATCCTAGGTCTGGGTGATTTCCCCAAAATCAGATTTTTCCCCCTGAATCTAGGAATTTTTTTTTAAACCAAAATTTAACCCACTCGGTTTTAACCTAACCTAACGGGGCTCCGGCTCCCTCGACCCTCGTAATTAAAACCTAACCTCCAAACCTTATCAAATTTAACCTACCACTAGCGGCGGGTCCTCCCCCCTAAACCCCTCGGTCTGACAAAATTTATTACCTCCTGGGGAGGGGGGTGGGTTTTTTCAACTCCGATTATATTAAGTGGGGCAGCTTATGAAAGTGGGGCCCTCCCGGATAAAGCACCAAAATTTTTTCAGGCACTCTACATTCCTACTATGGATTTTTGAAGGGAGACAAAATGATCCCATACTCAGATGGCTAAAAGGAACGCTTCTTTATTTTTTTGCATTTCCGCAGTAAAAATTTAGGGTAAATGGGTTTTTTAAAAAAATAGTCATAAGGATAATGTTTATTGGAGAAGTTACTTTTATTATTATTTAATAACTCCAAAAAAAATATTTCCAAATGGTGCCCAAAAAAAACAAAAATTCAATTTTTCGTTTTAAAACTCCCTGCGACATCGCGAAATGCCATGTAGTTTATAGCAGAAAACACGAATTAAAACAACCCCTTTGCTTCAAAAATGACAGTGGTTAATTTACGACGGTGTTTATAAAAAAATATTCTTTAAGCTCATTATACACAATATTTCTTCCTGTCAGCTCGGGAATGCCATGTCTTTTTTAACACCATATCAAAAATGGGGGTATGTTTCATAATTGTAATTAGTGTTACTTCTACATTTGCAGCTGCACAGTTCGGGGCATTTCCAGCGGCTTTTTGCATGAACATCTCCCGCAAAACCCTGCAGCCTTTTGCAGGACACTTCACAAGTTCCTTACAGCCTTTGCTGCCGCAGGGGGAGCTCCGAAGGAACCCAGGACTTTTTTTCTGCATCCAGTGCCAACCGCAGCCTTTGCTTGGGGTCTTTGTTGGGCCCGTGACAGGTTTTCCCCATCCCGCCCGGTACAAGCACGCTTGGGGTGCTGGGAGCAGGGTTTTGAGTTGGGAATGTTCTCCAGTTCTGTTTTTTTGGCAGAACAGTTCCTTTCTTCCCTTTATTTCCCGCACCAAAGGGGTGGTCTTGTCATTATAACACTGGAAAAATTCCCCATCTGAAAATCCTGGGAACCCGGTGATTTGTGCTTTGGGTGTTCACGATGAAGTTGAAAGGGATCTGTGACTTCGGTTTTGGCACCCTGCTTCCCCCAAAACCGCTTTTTCCCTTTTCCCAAAAAAGAAGAAATCGTTCACACCCTGTGAAACGTGGAACCTGGTAGCCTGTGGACTTCCTTTTCCCCGGTACTACAGAGGGGTTTTATGTTTTGGAAAAGGAAGTTCTTTCCACTGCCGAAGGGGACCCCGATTTGCCGTGGATACTTTTGGTAAAAAATGATACTTCCCGATGAGGATGACAAGAACGTCTATCCCGGTGCTACCAAGCATGTGGTGATCCACTCTTAGGGGATCTTTTGAGGACCATTTTTGTGTCGCCTCTTGTGGTCACATGGGCATGAGTGGTCATGCCACTGCGACTACAGAGGGTCCAGATTTTTTTTGCAAAACCTCTTTCCCTCTGGGAAAGGGGGGTTGGGTCAATCTTCTCCCGGGGGGAAATGGAAGAGTTCACCTTGTTTTGGGGTCAAAGAGGAAATCGGGCCCAAGGGGTGGGACCTTGGGCTGGCCCGCCCTTCCTTTTGTACACCTTTCCCCGTTTTTCTCTGGTTGATTCTTTTTATACTGTTTGGGCCGGTACTGTCCCCCCAACCCCCATCTACTCTCCTGGGTTTTTAAATACTATAAAAAAATAATAATAACTTAAATTTATTCTATAAAAACCAAAATTTTTTTTAAGTGGAAAAATTGCCGTTTTTCACAAAAAGGTTTTATAAGGGGGCTTCTGAGTAATTTGGGTCGTTTGTCTCCCCCTTTAAAACATACTTGGCCCTGTAGGAAAGCCTGAAAAAATTTTGGTGCCTTTTAATCCGGGGGTGTCCCCCTCCTCTTGAAATCCCGGTTTCCCTTTGCCCGGCCGGACTATTTTTTGTTTAAAGGGTCGTAAGGTTTAAAACGTCTCTGGACCCTTTAAAAATCCAAAACCTTTTACCCTAGATCTTGGGGAAATTTTTTCAAACCCAAATCAAAAAATGGGTTTCGATTGGCCATTTTTTGTACCCCAGTCAAAAATCCTGCATTCCCTCCCGGGGCCCCCAAACTTTTTTTCGGGAGTGGGGGGTATGGGGGAAACACTAGAAAAAATACTGATGTGTATATTGGGGGTTCCCAGAAAAAAATAATACTTACGGCGTTGGGGAAATGTAGGATTTTTCGCCGTTTGGGAAAAGAGGAAAAACCCCGGGAGAATAGTAAAAGTAACCCTAAACCCGGACCCAAAGGGGTAAAGATTTTGTTTTTTTGACCCCCCTCCTTTTTTTAGAAATCCCAAGATTTGATGTGTTTTTAAAGAAAATTTACCCCTTTTTTTTCTTGGTAAACAAAAGTTTAAATTTTTTTACCCCCCTGACAGAAGCAAGAAAATTTGCTTTTGGGAAAAGTTTTTATTAAATGTCCCCCACAATAAGGTATGGTTTAAAAGTCAAAAAAATTACATCACTGGGAAAACCTGAGGGTTTTTAAGGGTTTGGGTTTGGTTAGTTTAATTATGGAAAGGGGGGGCCCTTTGGGGGGAAGTCCCCTCATGTTTGATTAGGTTTTGTTCCGTTTTATTCGTAATCATATTTTTTTGGTAATTTTTATGTATTTTGGGGAAAAATCTGAATTTTTTTTTGAGATTGGTTAGGGATCCGAACTTAACTGAATCCCACCACTAGTTTACTAAAACCCAACTGGGCCCTTTGTTTCCTAAACCTAACCTAAAAGGGTTAAAATTATTGTGGTATTTAATCAATTTAAAGGGAAAAAACCCGGTAAAAGCTTATTAAAAAGTTTTTTACTGAGTACTATAATATCAAGTCCAAAAACTAAAAATTTCGCAGAAAATTAGAAATTCCGCGTTTGTGAAAAAATTTTAAAAGAATATATTATATAAGATATTTTTAATAAATGAAGGCGTTTACCCCCTATAAGGGTTGAAAAAACAAACTAACCAAAACCCCCCCTTTTGGACTCCCAACCTATCCTAGCCCCAACCCAACCCCACCTTTTGCCCACTAAAATAACCCCCCCCCCAACCCCTTTTTTCTCACTTTTAAACCCAACCTTTGCCCCAACGGTTTTTAACCCCCCAAAAAAAGGGCCCAATCCTCCTTGAAAAGTGGCCACGGCAAAGGGGAAAAATCGGGGGGGCAGGGGCACAAAAGGAAGAAGAGTAGGCCCGATGTAAACAATCCCTTTTTCCTCCCTAAAAGAACAAGTTTATATCTCCCAAAAAAATTTATTTTTTGACGAAAGCTCATATAGAGAATGTTTCCTTTGAAATTTCCAAAAAAATTTTAAAAAGAAACCAAAAATCCCAATTTTTGTAGGGGAATTTTTGGGGGTAGTGTAAAATTTAAAACCAAACCCTTTTGGGTTTTTAATTATTTTGGGAGCTACAAAACCCCCTTAATAGGAAAATCGGTGACTTGGGAAAATTTTTTTTTTTTTTTTTCATTCATTATTAAAAATAAGCCAGGGGCCCTGAATACCAACTACTAATCATTTAAACACGATTTTAAAACTGGTGGAAACCCTCAGGAAGGTGGCTGTATTTTTTCCCGGAAGCATGAGCTATTTCTGAGAAAAAGCAACCTTTACCTCTTCCCCCCTACCAAAAAAACGTTATAAAAATAATCATTCACACTATTTTATATGTGAGCAGTAATGTGGGGCGAATAATAGTAGTACAGTGTTTTTTCGCAAATCTACCCTTTCCGGGCGGTGTCGCCAGCTTGGCCCAAGTTTCCCCCGGGATCAACGTTCTTCTAGCAAAAAGAAAAAACATTCCCTAACGAACGCCCTCAAAAACTTCATTTAAAGTCTGATAAAAATTTTTTGGGGGTTTTTTTACATCAAAAAGCATATGAAAAAAAACTTAGTACGTTTGAAAAACTTTTTTTTTTTTGTAAAGGGATCCCTCGATGGGCCGGGACCCAAAGCATCAGGATTTGGTTTTAAAATCCCCAACTGCTCTTTTTAAAACATGTTTTTTTTGCAGATATTCTCTACAATTTAGTTTTACCGTTCCTCAGGTCTGGGTGAGGTCATTTGCCATTTTGGCTCACTTTTCCAAAAAATAAAGGGGGGATGGCAAGAGGCGCGCAACTTCTGCTTTCCCCATTTTCCCCGCCCTACCCAGTAAGCAAAAGTGGGGCCCCCCAAAAAATCACCCCTTTAGGCTGTTGAGCTGCTCCCCAATATTGTAGTCTTCTTTCTTTATCTTTTTTTGATTAAATTTTTAAAGGTCATGTGCAATTTTGGCTTTATGAACATACCGTAAAAAACCCCAACTTTCATAGATAATAAAGGGTTTTCATTAATCCCATAAATCTATAAATTGGTTTCCCCAAAAAATTGTCAAGGGCCCCCACAATTCTTTTTCCGATTTAAAAAATCGCTAAAAAACTTTTTAAAATAGGGAATTTTCTGTGTATGAGATATCGTTTTACGACTCTTCTCCATTCGTAGATCTTGTTTAGGTCATTTTGTGTGTTTTTACATCTTTATTTGCTTTCCTTTTTTCTAAAAATTAACATCATCCGCAAATTAAAAATATAACTATTTATTTTCCCCCGTCATGTCATTGACGTAAATCGGAACCTTTTGGTGCCAAAACTTACCCTTTTGGTACCCGCTTTTAAGGGATGTTTTCCATTCCAAATTTTTATCCTTTACTAAATGTTTTCAAATTTTTCTTTCCCCTCCCGGGTTAAAATTTCTTCCAAATTTTTAAACCCCCCCCTGTGATTCCCCCCCAATATTTTCCAATTTCCCAAAGTTTCACTATTTTCCCCAGTTTTTGCGCTTATTTCTGCCGAAAGGGATAGCGGAAACTCGGGGGATTTTGGAAAATGTAAAAAGCTTTTTTAGTCCGTGATTTTTTTTTTTTTTTTTTTATGTGTGTGTGTTTTTGTGTGTGTGTGTGCCTACAGCGCCGTTAGGCAGTGACCTCCAGGGGGGGGATGGTAGGCCCTGGAGGTTAACTTTAGGCTGTGTACCTACCGTATTTTACAGCTTATAAGACTCACTTTTTCCCCCAAAAAATATCCTGAAAATCCCCCAAGCCCCTGTCCACCTAGGAGTGAATGGGTACCGGGTGTTAGCCTAGGGTTTGTGACCCGCCTCCCGGGGTGGTGGCTTCGGCCAACACTACGTAGAGAAGAGGAGGGAGGAGAGGAGCTTGAGATTGAGCTTGAGTTGGGAGTCACCCAGCGGATGCTGTTTGGTCTGAGTGAGTGAGCTTGACTTGACACATATCTTGTCAGCTGATTTTTGTGTGACAGTGTTAAACGGCAATAACACTGTCACAAAGCCTTCCTCTCTTCTCTCCTGTCTCCTCCAGTACCTCCAGAAACCACAGTACCACACACGTCATGGTTAATCACTTATAAAGGAGTATTTTGTGGTAAATAGTAAGGAACGGCGGGGTGTAAGGTAAG
This sequence comes from Chionoecetes opilio, assembly GCA_016584305.1. NCBI lineage: Eukaryota > Metazoa > Arthropoda > Malacostraca > Decapoda > Majidae > Chionoecetes > Chionoecetes opilio. Next base: position 125,573 of record JACEEZ010006497.1, on the reverse strand, counting down.
GTGCTACTTATTTCGAGGTGTTACCTATCTTATGCGACACCGGCTGCTCCTGTAGAGAAAAACAAAGCAAGACTACAAGCTATACTAAGCCTATTATAATACTATACTAAGCAGAAGGAAGGAAGACGTGTCCTGTACTCTCTTATGGGAGGCGGTAGCAGAGTGGTTACGTCAAGATATATGTCAAGCTCGAGCACGAGCTTGACAGACGACCTACAAAGTGATACTAAGCAGAAAAGGTCACAAGAAGAAGAAGAAGTCTCCGAGTGGCGTTCTCGGTGATCCGAGTTCGATCCTTGATGAGGGCTGTAAAAATCCACTTTAAATCTTTCTCTGCACTGTTGAGTGGCCTAAGAACACCCACACACTGCCCATTAACTCTAACTTTGATTGCGAGTGCATCGGAGGACACAGGGGCGCATGAGCCTCTAATCACAGGCGTCACTATAAAATTCTGTCTGCGCCACCACGGGCAAGGGCCAACCATCACAGCCCTCAAGTTTAAACCTCCAGGGCCTACCATCCCACTTCTGGAGGTCACTGCCTAACGGCGCTGTAGGCGCACGCACACACACACACACACACACACACACACACACACACACACACACACACACAAAAACAAACAAACGCGAAACTCGGGGATATAATGCGCGAAACTCGGGATGGTAAGAATTTAGGACTCTGCGCGAAACTCGAGGATCGCGAAACTCGCATAGCGTGAGACTCGGGAGGTAGTGTATAGTTGAACACAAATTAATACTAAAGTTTTCCTTACGACAATTCGATGGTCAAAGAATGTTTGTTTTTATCCCTGTACTAGATTCTATGCCAGTCCTTCTAGCAGCATCTGCTATTTCCTCCTTTAACTCATAAAGTACATCCTTGATCTTGATCTTGATCTTGATTTGAGAGTCACCCAGCGGATGCTGTCAGTGAAGCCTTGGTCCGGCGTTCTCCCACTCGTAATCTGTTGGGAGAGAAGCAAAGGGGGGGGAACACAGCCAGGTGTTTTCCCCCCCCCCCCTCCCACCCACACCCATACGGGGTCCCCCATCACTGAGGGGCCCCCTGCCTCTCATGCGTGCTCTCCAAGAATTCTCCAAGAATTCTTTTACACTCTCAATCACACGACTGTCACTCCTCCCTCAGCACACAACCCCAGCAGGTACTCCATCTCCACTCTCCTGTCTCTCATCTCTCGCCATTCTTCCACTCCGACCTCTCCTTCCACTACCTCCAACATCTTTGTTCTAGCATACTCATACCGTTCACATTCCAGCATCAAGTGCTCCACGGTTTCATCCACTCCTGTCACACACATCACACACACCTTGCTGCCACCATTCTCCCATCTGTACATACGACTATTTACCTCCAGCGACTTTGTCCTGCTCTGAAAAGAAAATCCCCTCCATAGCCCCACAATTTTATAGGGGCCTTTCTCCCGTACCATTCCAGTGTTGATTTCTCACTCATTCCCCTCAGCCATTCTTCTTTCCCTTTCTCTTCCACCTCCTATTTATTTCCTTTTTGCATACAGCATCCTCGCCCCCATG
>JACEEZ010006497.1:42500-115000 GCA_016584305.1 Chionoecetes opilio | reverse complement strand
TTTTTGGGAAAGGAGGGGGGTTTTTGGGGTAAGGTTGGGGTTTGGCCCCAAGGGCTTTGGGTTTTTTTAAGGGGGGAAAAGGGTTGGGGGTCTGGAAGGGGGGGTCGGGGGTTTTGTTGGTTTTGGGTTCGGGAAAAGGGGGGTTGGAGGGGGGGGGGTTAGGTTTTTTTGTTTTGGTTGTTTGTTTAAAGGGGAAAAAATTTTGGGAAAGGGGGTCTTTTAAATCTTCTGGGGGGGTTTTGTTTTTGGGTTTTGAAAAATTTTTTAGGCGGGGGGCCCCGTTTGTTTTTTTAAATGTTTTGGGGGTTTTTAATTGGGAAAAGGGGAGGGTTGGGGGGGTTTTTTTTTTAAAATTTTTTTAAAATTCTTTGGGTTAATTGTTTTGTTGAAATAGGAAAATTGGGGGGGTATTTTTTTGATTTTGAAAGGGTTTTGGGGATTTTGTTAATGGGGAAAATGTTTTAAGGGAGGGGGGGGGGTTTGGGGGGTTTTTTTGGGGTTAAGGGAAAATTTGGTTTTTTTTGGGGGAAAAATTTTTTTTGGGGGGGGTGTTTTTAGGTCGGGTGGGGGGGTTTCAATTTTTGTAAAGTAAGGGGTTTTGGGAGCATTGGGGGTTATGGGGAATTGGTAGGGTTGAAGGGGTGCATTGTTGAGTTTGGGAAGGTGTTTGGTATAAAGTTGTAGTGGGGAAATTTGGGGGGGTTTGGAAGGGGGGTTGTTTTTGAGATTTTGAGGAGTCTTTGGAGGAGTTTTTTGTGGTAAGGAGTTGGTGAGGTCGGGGGGGTTTTGTAGATTTTTGGAAGTGTTTGGGGATTTTTTGGTTTTTTGGGGGGGTTTTTTGGGGGGGTCTGAAGGATGTTGGTGAATTTTGGGGTTTTTGAAGGGGATTTTTGTAGAAGGGGGGTTATGGTGGGGGTCGGGGGGGTGTCAGTGTTGAGATTTTGTTGGGGTTTTTGGGGGATTTTTTTTTAAAAAGGGGGGGGGAGGGTAGGAGGGGGATGTTGGGATTTGCAAGGTGTTTGGTGGGGGTTTTTGGGGTAGGAAAGGGTAGGAGGTCGGAAGGTGTTTGGGTTGTTGTTGGGTTGAGGGGGGGAGGTTGAGGGGGGGGTTTGGGATTTGGGAAGGGGTTTGAGGTGTTTTTTTTAGAAGTTTGTGAGGAGGAAGGGGGCAGTTTGGGTTTGGTTAAGGGGGGTTGGGTGTTGTTATTTAAAAAAGGTTTTGGGGGGTTTTGGGGGGGCTTTAGGATTTGTAAAGTTTGGTAGATTGGGGGTTTGGGAAAGGAGGGGGGTTTGGGGGATTTGAAAGGGGGTTCGGGGGGCATTGGTTTTGGAGTAAAAGGGGGGTTTGGGGGGTTAAGGGGGTTGTTTTAAGGATCTTCGTAAGGATGTTTAGTAGTTGTTGTAGGGGAAGGAAGGTGGGGGGCTGGGTGTGTAAGGGTTTAAGATCTTGTGGATTTTTTGGGGGGTTTTTGGGTGGGAAGGAAAGTTGGGGGTTGGGGGGGGTGTCTTTTTAGGATTTGGTTTTTTTGAGTGATAAATTGGTATGGAAGGGGTGTGGTGGGGGCCTGGGGGGGGTTTTTTGCTTGGGTTAGGGGGAAAAATTTGTTGGGGAAGGGGGGGTGGTGGGTTGGAAGGTTTTTTTTTGGGTTTGGTTTAGGGGCAGGGAAAGGGGCCCCGGCAACCCCTGCTCCCCCTTCTCCCTCTTTTCCCCTTCCTTTTTCCCCTAAATTTTCACCCCCAGGGTTTGCCCCCCCGGGGTTCCCATTAAAAGGGATTTTGGGGAAAAGGGATTTTATTGAACCTTTGTTCCCTTTTTTCTTTCCCCTTCTTCATTTAAAGTTCTTAAATTTTTATCCCTTTTCAAAATTTTCCCTTTTTCCCCCTTTTCATCCTTTTAGAACCTTCCCCGGAGCCCCCCCTCTTTGCGCCCCCCTTTTCTTTTTTAATTTTTTTAACCCAAAACGGGATTTCCAAAAAAAAGGGGGGAAATTTTTTGGTATTTTTTGGGGTTTTTTCCAAAAAAGGGGTTCTGTCTATGTCAGACCCTTTCCGTGAACTACAACCATGATTTTCTACAAATAGCCCAAAACACTTAAATGAGAAAAATTTTTTGTTTTAAAAAAGTGCAAGGCATGTAAATTTTTTAAAATTTTTCGGGCCCCCCCATAAGGGGGGTTTTAAAAAAAGGGCAAAAAATGTTATGGATGGGGGGTCAAGGTGGATGTAGGTATTTTAAATAACAGGAAACCCTGTAGGGCTCCCCTCTTGTAGCTTTCCCTTTTTTTTGTTCGTTCTTCTTGGTATTGGGCTTAAAACGGGGCTTCACGACCCCCTTGAGGCCCAAAAGTTTTTCTTGTAATTTGGATTATATTTTCCTCTGTTGTTGTGGTGTTTCCTTGATGCATTGCCCCCTTGCGCCACTCAGACAGGGGGGACTACTTATGCCAACACGTGCAAGAGATTCACACAAAGGCGATGCGGGAAAATCCAACGCAGGCCTTCCTGGGCCTATGCCCCGCCGCAAAATTTTTTGTCCCAAAGGGATAGGGGCCCTGACCATGGGTAGTTCTCTGACAAGCCCATAGGGGACCAAAACCCAACCCCTTCAACGCCCGATCTTTCCTTTTCTATATAAAAAATTGTCTGTTGCCATAAAATTACAAAGGACTTAATATACCAAATTATCTTTGTCGGAAGGGTACTAAAAAGGGCTAAATTTTAAACTATTGCTTTTAAAACCAAAAAACATCTAATGGTACCCCCCAAATTTCGTGGAAAATTTTGTTTGGTCTCAAAGGGGTTAAAAAGGGGTCCTACAGGGGGTTCGTACACTCCCGCCTCTAGTTGGGAAAAAAAGGGGCCCCTTCATCCCCCCTTCCGAACCCACGGGGTTTGGGTGAGAAAGCCCTTTCCCCATTTCCCCCCTAAAGCCCCAAAGCCCAAACCTTTAACCATCCCGTCTTTTTGGGGGGGGGGGAGTGGGGGCAACATTTTCGCCCCCTAGAGTGGGCGAGTGGGCATCAAAAGAAACTGCTTCTTGATGGTGTTAAAGTGTGGGGGGCGTCACTTTTAAAACAGGTTTTTGGGGTGTTTCATTATCCGTGCCTTACAACATTCCCACAAAAACATTTCATCAACAGTTTTACATCCCAGCATCTATTAAATAATCTTTAAAAATATTTTGATTCGAAAAACCCGGGGAAAATAATTTTTGAGAGTAAATTTTTTGTTTCAGGTTTTACCCGACGACTACATGCAGTTTTAGTACAATGTCACACCTGCCTGTTGGGGTCAAAAGAAAAGATGCAGTGACCCTTTTGGGCAGCGACCCCCCAAGTTGACATGACCCTCCACCCAAACCCCCCATCCTGAAGACCCACGCTGTACTACGCCAGTACTGCGAGAAGGTACACGCCGGGCTGCAAAGGGTGCTTTTTCCCCCTCATCAAAACTTCTTTTTTTTTTTTCACTCTATGCCATAGCGCCTTAGCAGTGACCTCCAAGGTGGGTGGTAGGCCCTGGGGGCTCCTTGAGGGCAAAATTCTTATAGGACGCCTTGATTAGAGGGCCTCATGCCGCCCCTCCGATGCACTCGCAAACGAAGTAATTTGGCCAGGGGATTGGGTGTTCTTAGGCCACTGACGGTGCAAAAGTTTAAGTGGATTTAGGGGGTTTACTCGGGGCGAACTCGTGTCTTCGGGAACGCCCCGTTGCGCAACCACGTGTTACCTACCACTGTTGGGGTTTCATAGTACATATTATTTTGTGTATTGGTCCCCTGACCCGGTACCCGGAAAAAAGGTTTTTCCCCTTCTGAATTTGGCAAGGCCCAGAAGGTTGATTTGCGGTTCTTGGTAAGATACCAAGCTGCACCGCTGGGCCCTGGTACATAAGCCGGAGGGTAGCTAAGGAGATTGACCCCCGCGTATGGCCCCAAGATTGATACTCATTAAAATAGTTATAGTAATTTATTACAAAGTACCATTTTACAGAATGTTTAGCCAAAAAAAAATGGATACACTTTGTCCAGTAAATATAAAAAAAAAAATATTTCATTAAAAAAAAAACTCTAAAAGAAACCTAAATAACCCACGGAAAACTTTCTTTTTCAGATGCATCGCAGCAGCAAGGCAAGTTACCATCTTGAAATATCGGCCCGGCAGGACTTCCCCCTGTCCTCCACGGCCACAAGGGGAAACGGAGTGGGGAAGCCTCCTCCCTTTTCCCAACTGTTTGGGCCGTCCCCACCACCCCACCCCTGCAAGTGGTGCCACGCCAGTATGCCTCCCGGGCACCACTCCTGCCTCACCAACAGCCCCCGTCACGTCAGTCCCCCCCGGAAGGGCTACGGAAGGGCTTGGAACCGGGCGTTGCGCATGGTCCCCTGCTTACGGGGAAATGCCCCCTCGGTACCAGATCGTGGACGGCAAAGTGATGCGGATCACCGGCCGGGAGTCTGCCCAGAGGGGAAAACCCGGCACTTCGGGGCTTCGGTTCCAGAAGACGACTTACTCACCAGGCCATGGGGAAAAAAACACCCTTGGGCAATGAAGCTACGTGCACCCCAAGGGACGGCCTGTATGGGGGCACAGGGGAGGCCTTTGCCCTCTGTTGGGCGCGAGGGGGGACAAAGGGGGCCACCTTGGTCACGCAGAAAGTATTGTCTCTGCCGGCGGGACGTTCATCCCCCTTCCCGGCCCGGCTGTTCCGGAGCCTCCCTCGGGGAACCCGCCTCCCGCCCAACCTCCGAACGCGGTCCCCCTGGGGCACAGGAGAAAACAGGATGGGCAATCGGAAATTCAGGCCCAAATTTTCTCTGCAATAAAATGGCCCCCCAAACCACAAAGGGGGACTTTTTTAGCAAATGGTACGCACACACCAAACTCCCCTCCTTCGAGCTCGGTGGGGTTTGGGAGCAAACCTCCTTTCACAAAAACATCAAAATACTATGGTATCTTCTCTGACCTCCGGTAAAAAAAAACCAGGGATGCCTTGCCCCCCCATAGGTTAGTGTCACCATTGGTGTATAAAAATCATTATTGGTATGCTAAACATCCAGTGGCTGGGGACCCCCATACCATTAAAACCTAAAGGGGCTCTTCCCTATAACCGGATCAATCTAGGTTCTTCACCCCCGGGCGAGAGATTAAATCGTACTGTGTTTTTTCTTCCACTATGAGGCTGGCTTCACTATCTGGTCTTCTTTTTTCTTTAAAGATGCATGGATGAGGTCTTGCAAACTCCATCAAATTTTGGTTTAAAAACTGATTATTTATATTTTTTGAATTAAAATACGTATAAAAATTATGTTTTGTTGAAACCACCTTTACTGGAGTGATTTTATACTAAAATTTAATCTACAGAAGTATGTCATGTGTCTATGTCTATTCACTTCGCTGGCTTCCTACTCGGTGGGGGTGTGTGTGTTGTTGGGGAGGGGCCACTGATTGGCTGGGGCATGCACTCAGCTGGTTTGGGGGTAGTGTTGTGGTGGGATTTTTTTGGGGTTTTGGGGTTTGTGGTGGTGGGGTGGGGGTACCACACCATTCACCACCCCCACCCCCACCACACCACCACCCCCCACCCCACCCACCATCCCACCACCCCCACCCCACCCATCACCACCACCACCATTCCCCCACACCCCCCCACCACCCCCACCCACCATTTACCACCACCACCTTACCACCACCACCCCCTTCACCCCCCCACCACCCCACCACCCTCCACCACCAACCCAAACCCCCACCACCCCACCCCCACAACCCCCCACCACCACCACACCCCACCCCCACCACCACACACCACCCCCACCAACACCACCCCCCCCACACCAAACACCCCCCCCACCACACCACCCCACCATCCCCCCCACCCCAACACCACCACCCCCAAAACCCCAAACCCCCACCCCCACCACCAACCCCCACCACCACCACCCCCATCAACACCACCCCACCCTAAATCAACCCCCCCTAATCCACCAAGTAAACCCCTTGTTGTTAATACCCTCCCTACCCAAAGAAACACCCACACACACACACAACAAAATAAACCCCACCGAAATTTGGGTCCTCCCGGAAACTTAATGGGGCCCGTGGTGTTTTCCTTTGGGGGTTTTTATAAATCTCCCCCCCCCCCCAACACACCCTTTTTCCCCCCCCTTCACCTTTGTTAGTCCCCTCCTCCCCTTTTCATGGGGGGGGGCCGGGGTTTTGGTCTTTTTCTTTTAATAAAAAAATGTCCCCCCCACCCAAAAGGGCCCCCCTCCCCCCCCCCCCCCCCTCCCTCCTTCCTTTTTCCCTCTCAAAAGGATGTTCTGAGATCCGGGAGTCTTCCCCTCACCGTAAGCCAAGAACGTGGAAGCTCAAAAGGGGGTTTGGCCCAAACTCTGAGAATGTTAAATGTTTAAACCCACAACCCACGCACATCCACACACCACACACACACACACACACCAAAACCCCACCAAACCCAAACCCAATTTTTCACCCCACAACCAAACCCACCCCCACAAACACCCCCTTTTAAAACCACCCCCCACCCACTAAACCCTTTACCACCCCCCCCACTTTCCCCCAACCCAACCACTAACAAATAAACAAAATTTTTAAAAAACCCACACCCACCTACAAACCCCACACACCTACACCCCCCCTTTAAAAAACAATAAACCCCACACCAAAAACCACACACACACACACCTACACACCCCCCCACCCTAATACACACCCAACAACCCCTACCCACACACAACCCCCACACCACACCACCCCCCACACAACACAAAACCCACACACCAACACCCCACACACCTACAAAAACCACACACACACACCACACCCCCCAACCCCACCCCTACACACACCTCCACACACCTACCCCCACCACCAATACACACCACACAACCACTACCCACACACACACCTACACACACACCTACACACAAACAACCCCCCACACAACCCCAAAACCCCACACCCCACACACCCTCCACACACCACAACACCACACACCACACAAAACACCACCCACAAAACCACACCCTACCCAAACCCCACAACACACACACACCCACCTACCCCAAAACACCTACACACACACACAAACTAACACACCACACCTACCCCAAACCACACCCAACCTTACAAACCCACACCACCCACACACACCCCCTAAATACACACACACCTAACCCCAACCCCACTAAAAAAAAAACACCACTAACACCCACCACCGCCCACAACCTACACCCACTAACCCCCAACACTTACACCACACAAAACCCCCCACACTAAAACACCTTTAAAAACCCCCACCGCTAATCCCCCCAAGTCAAAAACCCCTCCCCCACCCCCACCCCACCTCAAAAACCCCACCAAACACCAACAACACCACTACCAAACCACCTCAAAAACCCAAACAACAACAACTTTTTTCAAAAACCCCCCCAACCCCTAAAAAAAAAAACCCCAAAACCCCCCCTCCCCACCCCTCCCCCCCACTACCACCACCCCCCCTTTCCCCCCCCCTTCCCAAAAAAAAAAAACCCCGGGTTTTTAAGAGGTGGAGCTCCCTAGGGGGGTGAAATCCTTTGGGGCCCAAAAAAAAAGAACTTCCCTTTTCCCTTCTTCCCTTTTTCCTTTTAAAAGGAAAAAAACTATTTCCAATCCCAAAATTTTAAAAAACTTTTCCCCTTTCCCCTCTTCCTTTTTAAAACCAAATCCCCTTTTTTTTTTATCCAAAAAAAAAGGGGAGTCCCTTTTTTTTAATTCTTTGGGGGGGTTTTAAATCCAAACCCAAAAAAACAGTAAAACCAAAAAAAACTAACCCGTCCCCCTTTTCCCCCCTCCTTTCCTTTTCCCCCCTTTTTTTCCCTAGGCCCCCCCCAAACCAAAATGTTTCCCCCCCCCACCCCTCTCCTGGGTAAAATCGGCCCCCACACCCAAACCCGGGCCCGGGGCCAAAATTTTTTTCCTTTAAAACCCCCCCCGGTTAAATTTGAGCCTTTTACCTTTGGGTTCCCCGGCTTTTAAAACCCCAAAATTTTGGTTTTTTTTAGAAATCCCGGGTATTTGGGCCCTAAAAAAACAACAAATAATTTACCTTCCCCTCCCCCCCCTCTCTCCCCTCCCCAACTACCCAAACCCAAACTAACCCAACAATTTCCAACGACTTTTAATTTCTTACGTCCTGGTTTTTATAAAAATTTTTTTAACCGGGTTAATTAAATTTCCCCTTCACAAATTGCAAACCCCACCCGTTATTAAATTTTTCCTTAAAGCCTGTTTCTTTCCCACAAAAAAACCAACAAATAAAAACCTAATTAAAAAACCCCTCAAACCCAAAAACTAAAAAAAAATTAAATACAATCCGCCCCCCCTTCCAAAGGCACAAAAAAACCCCCCCCATAACCATAAAAAAAAGAACCAAAAAAGGGGGCCCCTTTGGGGGGGGGGGGGGGGGGGGGGGGGGGGGGGGGGGGGGGGGGGGGGGGGGGGGGTTTTTTTTTTTTTTTTTTTTTTTTTTTTTTTTTTTTTTTTTTTTTTTTTTTTTTTTTTGTCCCCCCCCCCCTTCCCTTGGGTTTTTTTGGGGGGCTTGTCTTTTTTTCCCCCCGTTTTTTTTCTTTCCCTTTGTTTTTTTGTTCTTTTTTTTCCTTTTAAAAAATTTTTTTCCTTTTTTCCCTTCTTTTCTCTCTTTCTGTTTTTTTTTTTTTTGTCTTTGTTTTTCCTCTTTTTCTTTTATTGCTCGTTAAAGCCTGTGGTTAGCTCGCAACACACATACACACACACACACACACATACACACACACGCATATATATACACAGAAACACACTCACACACACAGATACACACACATACAGATACACACACACACACGTACATATATACATACACAGACACACACCTACATACACACTCACAGGCACAAACACACACACACACAGATACGCACACATACACACACACACACTCACAGACACAAGAGAGGGGTACTCCGTGGTGTAAGGGAAGCACGCTCGGCTCACAACCGAGAAGTCCCGGGTTCGATCACCGGGCTGAGCGGAAACAGATGGGTTGTTTCCTTATAACCCGAGCCCCTGTCCACCCAGCTGTGAATGGGAACCGGGTGTTAGCCGGGGTTTGTGACCCCCCTCCCGGGGTGCTGGCTTCGGCCAACACAAAGCACTAAGGATGAATGATAAAAATGTTGATATGGAGACGGGGTCACACGAGCACTGCTCAGGCCCTGTAAAAATACAACTAGATGAATACATACACACGTACACGCACACATACACACACATACATACATACACACACACAGTCACACACACATACACACACACACACACACACACACACACACACACACACACATACACACACACACATACACACACACACACACACATACACACATAGAGGCATTCCCATTCGTCACATGTTTCTTAAGTAAACCTCAAAAACGTTAACCCCTTCACGCCCTCCTTCAGCCTTCACGGTTACTGCTTAGGGCGGAACGGTCGTTCGGTACTTTGCTTAATGCACGCCAGTCAGTCTTCCTTCCCTCACAAAAAAAACCATACCAATATAACTAATAAATACACTCAAATACGCCATAACTAATTAATACACTCTGCTTGCTATGTCAAATTACATTCCACCATATACCTATTTGAACAAGAAATTGACGTCTGTCTGTCTCTCTGTCTGTCTGTCTGTCTGTCTCTCTCTGTCTGTCTATTTCTCTCTCTTTCTCTCTTTCTGTCTGTCTGTCTCTCTCTCTATCTGTCTGTCTCATTCTCTGTCTGTCTCTCATTCTCTGTCTGTCTGTCTCTCTCTCTGTCTGTCTCTGTCTCTGTCTGTCTGTCTGTCTCTGTCCGTCTGTCTGTCCGTTTCTCTGTCTGTCTGTCTGTCTCTCTTGACGAAGAAATTGAACAGGTAGTTAGTAACAGGTCAATAGGGAGCTTTACAGGGAGGCTGGACAGCTTCATGGATGAGGATGAAAGGTGGATGTAGGTAGTGTTAAGTAACAGGAACTACCACGTGTAGGTCTCACGGCCTCTTGTAGCTTCCTTATGTTCTTATGTTCTAAATGATCCAAATCTTTACTGATAGCAATAACGCAGTAGTCGTCCTCCAACACTACCTTTGTAACATTAATATAAACCTTTAGATGTTACCAGGAACATAAGCAAATAAGGAAGCTACAAGAGGCCGCGAGATATACGGCCGATTTTTCAAACATGAACTTAGGCTAACCTAAGACTAACCATGGCCTTAGACAGACATTTCAGTTTCTGAAACATTTTTCCGGGGGATTATATAATATCCTTAGACTTGGATGTTGGACAGGGTCGTGGGTGTCTAACAATTCCAATGTTATTTTCGTTAGTCTTCGACCAATCTGAGACTAAAACCCCTTTCAAAAACAGAAATGTCTGTCTAAGGCCATGTTTAGTCTTAGGTTAACATAAGTCTATGTTTGAAAAATCGGCCGAAATAATACACGTGGTAGTCTGAGCGACAAAGGTCACAAGAAGAAGAAGAAGAAGGTACGCCTCTCCAAGTCCCTGTATCCATCCCCACCACCGTCTGTTTCTCTCTCTCTGTCTCTCCGTCTCTCTCTGTCTGTCTGTCTCTCTCTCTGTCTGCCTGCTTGTCTCTCTCTCTGTCTGCCTGTCTGTCTCTCTGTCTGTCTGTCTGTCTGTCTCTCTCTCTCTCTCTCTCTCTGTCTGTCTGCCTGCCTGTCTGTCTGTCTGTCTGTCTCTCTGTCTGTCTGTCTGTCTCTCTCTCTCTCTTTCTCTCTGCCTGTCTGTCTGTCTCTCTCTCTGCCTGTCTGTCTCTTTCTCGGTCTGCCTGTCTGTCTGTCTCTCTCTCTGTCTGCCTGTCTGCCTGTCTGTCTGTATCTCTTTGTACCTACTAGCTATCAAACTATATGTAAGAGAACAGTTGGAAAAGGATACCATGCCCCTAAAGAAGATAGGAACATGGAAGTTTGGTAGTATAAACAGATAGATACAGACCCACCTACCGTAGATAACACTATAGTCGCCAGACACTCGCCACTGCACTAATGTCGCCAGGTACAAAATATTACGAATTTTAGCATCACTACAGACTTGTATGTGCCACTGAAGACGCATGCACAGTAGTTTAAGAACATAAGAAAACAAGGAAGCTACAAGAGGCCGCGAGGCCTACACGTGGTAGTTCCTGTTAAGAACTCCTGTTTAAACCTGTTAAGTCGTCAAAGCACCGTCTTGGATACGAATTCAGTTTTTTGTCGAAAAGTTTATATTAAGTACATCACACTACATGTCTTCAGTGGCACATAAAAGTCTGTAGTGATGCTAAAATTCGTAATATATTATGCCTGGCGACATTAGTGCAGTGGCGAGTGACTGGCGACTTTAGTGTTATCTACGGTAGTATTTTGGAGACGTAGGATTCAATCGATCTCTCTCTCTCTTTCTGTGACATAGATAGATAGATAGATAGATAGATAGATAGATAGATAGAGAGATAGATAGATAGATAGATGGCTAGAGAGATAGATAGATAGATGGCTAGAGAGATAGAGAGATAGATAGATAGAGGATACATATACATATGGTGGGGGCCCTTTTGGTGGGGGCCCTGGGGCAAGAGCCCCGGTAGCCCCCCCCTTAATCCGGCCTTGGACTGACGCCTGTGATTAGAGGCTCATGCCGCCCCCTGTGTCCTCCCATGCACTCACAGTCCAAGGCAGAGTGACAAGGCATGTGGGTGTTCTTAGGACATTCAACGACATTCAACGACATTGTTCTTACGACATTCAAACTGGGGTGAGTAAAATTATCAAGTTCAAAATGCTCGCCATACCACTCCTGGGCTGGACAAAGGGGGATTTGGTTGACCCCAGTGAGGTCACCCCTAGCAAGCCGTGACCTGAAGGGTAATTAAGCATATGGCGCTGCCTGACATTTAGGGGTAATTAGCCAGGTGTGCGGCTCCAACTTTGGGACTGCAGTCAGGTCACCCCTAGCAAGGCGTGACCTGAAGGGTAATTAAGCATATGGCCCGGCCTGACCTTTAGGGGTAATTAGCCAGGTGTGCGGCCCCAACCTTGGGACAGCAGTCGGGTCACCCCTAGCAAGGCATGACCTGAAGGGTAATTAAGCATATGGCCCGGCCTGACCTTTAGGAGTAATTAGCAGGTGTGAGGCCCCAACCTTGGGACCCCTACACTACCTTCTCTTGTATCACGCGGCGTCCCCTACATTACGACGTCTTTTTAGCTTGTTATGCATGTTTTATGTTTAATTAATGTGCAGTTATGTTATTTTGTGTGCTATTTTCTCTTTCAGAATGCTTTTTCTACGGAATAGGTAGTACAGTGTGGGTAATATAGACGCTGTGTGTTTGTTGTGTTTGCTACAGAATAGGTAGTACAGTGTAGGTAATATAGACGCTGTGTGTTTGTTGTGTTTGCTATAGTTTATTTTAGCTTCAAAAACCTTTTTTTTTTTTTTTTTTTTTTAAATTGATGGGGTCCTGGAACCAAACCTATATTTTACCATTAGTTATGTGTTTCGTTATACCAGATTTCGCTTTACGAGTATGCCAGGTGGAACCTAACTGCTCGTATCTTCGGGACCTCCCTGTATATATATATATATATATATATATATAAAATTTTAATATTTTAGGTCGTTCGCTTTATAGGGGAAACGCTTTATACGAACATGCTTTATGCGGGACCCTAGTGTACATTAGGGTGCCAATAGCACATAGGGGTAATTTTTCAAAGTCAATATTTTTTCACGTACTTTTGTGGTATTCTGCCTTGTACTTAGAAACTGTCGTGTGCAAAGTTTCAGGCTAATCGGTTGATATTTAGAGGTGGCGGATCGATCTTGAACATTTCCTCTTTTCGCCCTCAGGTCATGACCACGAGAAAGCAAACTGAAGTTTGGCTTCTTGGCCATAGTGTTCCTACTATCACAGGAGCAAAACTTCCCAGCCGTGGAGACGTTTTACGACGATTTTTCTACGCACACAAGGAAGAGAAGAAGACGGTGCAGCAGAGTGCAGCTGAGGCTGCAAAGGAGGTCCTCGACTTCTGGACACGAGCTAGGATCCCCACCATCGCAGAAACTAGCGTGAGGAGGAAGATTACTGGACTTTTTGAAGAGTGGAAGATCCTGAGCAAAAGCAAGAATAACTCTGGAGTCACGCCTGCCGAAAAACAGAAGACCTTCCAAGAAAGTCTCCCAGACCTTTTGGACATCGCCCACTCCGACGCCCTCACTCTGATGACCATTCCTGAAGACAAGGAATTCCTTCTTGCCCAGTGGGAGAAGGGAAGGCGGGGTTCGATGGCTGGTCTGGACAAGAAGCTGAAAGAATCGGTTTGCCGACGTGAAAGCTCTCTCTCACGTAGCCGTCAACAGACGCCAAAAGGAGAAGAGATGGTGGAGCTGGAGTCGTCATCGTCTGAGTCATCAAGTCCAGCCAACGCTGCCAACACATCGACTTCTTCTTCCGACGCCGGGGTCGC
Organism: Chionoecetes opilio; assembly: GCA_016584305.1. Classification (NCBI taxonomy): domain Eukaryota; kingdom Metazoa; phylum Arthropoda; class Malacostraca; order Decapoda; family Majidae; genus Chionoecetes; species Chionoecetes opilio. The sequence continues at coordinate 101,455 of JACEEZ010006497.1, read as the reverse complement.
TTCTCCACCAAAGCGATTGAGGACACGGGGCACGAAGTCCGTCCTATCCCCTGATCTCGTCGGAGTCCTTGACAGAACTGGGGTCAGTAGCCGCCAAGCCCTTCGAATTGTGGCGGCTACGGCAAGTAGCTTGGGCCACGATCCACAAGAGCTTGTGCTGAATCCAGAGTTCATTCGACAGGCAAGAGCGAAGTACAGGTCCACTTTGGCGAAGGACATCAAAGAGACTTTCAGTCCTCTTACCCCTCTTACCGTTCATTGGGACGGGAAGATCCTTCCTCAGGACGATGGCACTCGCGCCGAAAGACTCGCCATCCTCGTCACAGGAGAGGAGAAGGAGTGGAGAAGCTCCTAGGAGTCCCGAAACTGCACTCCGGAACTGGTGATGCCGCCGCTACAGCTGTGTTCGAGGCTCTAGAAGACTGGGGGGTCCAGGAACGAGTCGTGGCGATGTGCTTCGACACAACCAGTGCCAACACTGGAGCCATCAATGGTGCATGCACCATCTTGCAACAGAAGATCGGCCGACCCCTCGTTTCACTTGCTTGCCGTCATCACGTCCACAAACTTGTCCTTGAGAAGGCCTTTTCTACGTGTTTGGGGTCATCTTCTGGTCCTGAGATCACCATCTTCTCTCGCCTCAAGGACTACTGGTCTTACATCAACCAGTCGGCAATAAACCCTCCCACCAACGAAGATCTGCCGGAGACTCTGGTCTCCAAGAGGGACGATCTCATTCAAGGTTTGAAACGTCTGCTTCAGACAAAGCAGCCCCGTGACCACTATAAGGAACTCGCTGAGCCGAGCATCCTTTTCCTCGGCGGCGTTCTTCCGAAGACCTCGATCCGTAGCCCCGGAGCGCTTCATCGAGCGCGTTGGATGGCGCGTATCATTTACGCTCTGAAGATGCTCTTGTTTCGGGAGCAGCTGACTGGAGTCATCACACCTCGAGAAATGTCAGCCCTCCAGCGGTTCTCATTGTTCGCAACCGAGATCTACGTCCTGCGATGGTTCGAATCGACGGTTCCATCCTACGCTCCCGCCAACGATCTTGGATTCGCTAAGGACATCCTTCAGTACCACGACGAAAGTATTCGGAAGGCCTGCCTGCTTCACAAAAGAAGGCCTGCGACAAACAAGCAATTGTACACAATGTACAGGCCATTCTCTACGATGAAGGAGCCGAGGAACCCGCCAAGCGAATAAACCTCCCATCATCACAAGTTCCTGCGGCAACACTGCTCTCCTTCGCCACGAAAAATTCCCTCCGCCTCTTCGAAGCTCTTGATATCAAGACCGACTTTCTGTCCGCCAACCCTCGGAAGTGGCAGGAAGAGGAATCGTACGTCGAGGCCTGCCGCCGAATCGAGGGACTTCGCGTCGTCAACGACACAGCCGAGCGAGGAGTGGCGCTCATCCAGTCCTTCAACTGACCAAAGACGAGGTACAGCGCCAGTTCCTCCTCCAAGTTGTGGAGGCCCATCGCCATCAACAGCCCGGGACCTCAAAGGCTTCCCTTCCCCGGCCAAGCCGGCCACAATGAGTGGGGTGGCTCCCCATGATACCCCCCCCCACTGAGGGGCTAATACTCACCAAGAGGGGGACCAGCAGCCCTGCTGGGGAAGGGATGTCCGGCTTGTCCGCTTTCAAGAGATGACATCCCCTCCTTAATAGGCCAGTGCATAAGGGTAAATAACAAAGTTGTAATCTGCCACCCCTAAATATCAACCGATTGAGGTCAAACTTTGCATACGATGGTTTCTTGCATAGATGCACCACTACACCAAATTTTCTTTACATATTCCCCCATTATTCGGATCCTTCCATTACTCGGACCACTCCTTGGCCCAATTAGTCCGAATATGAGAGGGTTTACTGTACTACAATTCTCGGCTATAGCGCATCAAGCTACCGTGCTTTACGGCTATCACACATCTATTTTTTTTTTTTTTTTTACATTTTTTTTTACACATTTGTGCCTATAGCGCGTGTAGGCAGTGACCTCCATGGGTGGGATGGCAGGCCCTGGAGGCACACTTGAGGGCTGTGATGGTTGACCCTCGCCCGTGGTGGCACAGACAGGATTGTTATACTTAGTCAATCAATCATTGGGGGCATACGCCGGGGGGTGCGTCGCCTCGCCCACCCTACGACGCCACTCCCGAGGGTCACCATGCGCGAGTTCCCATGCAGGCTCCTTTCCCATACCAAGCAGCTCTCGACAAGAAACATCAACTTGCCCCAGCCACGAGCCTTGTGGGCGCCCCCTTGGCCTCCTCCACGCCGGATTGTCTCTTACAGATACAACCCGGTGGGAAGGATCGGTTTCAGGGTAGCGTGCCACATGCCCATATAGCCGAAGTTGGTGCTGACGGACTATGCAGGTAATAGGCCTCGATTCAGTCGCACGGTGCAATCGCTGATTTGACACATAATCATCCCAGCGATACCCCATGATTCTACGAAGACACTTATTACCAAAGGCATTGATTCGTCTCTTCAAGTCACCTATTTAGTGTCCATGTCTCACAACCATAGAGTAGGACAGGGATCACAAGCGACTTGAAGATCCGGATCTTTGTCCTCCTGCACAGGTACCGACAACGCCAAATACTCCCGCTGAGCGAGTTCATAACACCGTGGGCTATGCCAATCCGCCGTAAGACTTCTTGACGTGACCCGCCGTCATTATGGACTGCGCTACCAAGGTATGTAAAACTTTCCAAGATCTCAATGTCCTCGCCACACGCATGAACAGACTGTACTGCTTCATCTAGTAAGTCTCCAAACACCTGGACCTTGGTCTTGAGCCAGGAGACCTCAAGTCTCAAAGGCTTTGCCTCCTCGTGCAGCGCCTCGAGAGCCATCACCAGGACCTCCAGCGACTCAGCAAAGATTACTGTATCATCGGCAAAAACAAGATCAGTGATCTTGGTGTTGCCGACGGATGCTCCACAATCACTTTGATCTACAACCTTGTCCAATACCCAGTCCATACAAGTGTTGAAAAGTGATGGGGCAAGGACGCACCCTTGCCTCACTCCTGTATTCACAGGAAAGAAGCTGGATACACCTGCCCCACACTTCACAGCACTCTCAGTCCCAGAATACAGACCAGTTATCAAACCAATAGTCCTTGCAGGAATCCCTCGAAGTCACAGAAGATCCCAGAGTGACTCACGATGCACTGAGTCAAACGCCTTCTTGAGATCAACATAGGCTGCAAGCATCCCCTGTCGAAACTCAAGTCGGCGTTCCACCAGGACACGAAGCGCTAGGATACGGTCCGTTGTTGACTTACCAGGCGTGAACCCAGACTGCTGAGGTCTCTGATGCTTCACCAGATGACTGCGAATCCGTGTCAGCAATAGATGGGCAAGCACCTTGCCTGGTACGCTGAGCAGTGTAATACCACGGTAATTGTTGCAGTCCTGACGGTCCCCTTTCCCTTTCCAGATAGGGATGACCAGCCCCCTTTTCCAGTCAGGAGGAATGGTACCTGATTGCCACACGGCAGTCAGGACAGCATGCAACCCGCGGATCATGGCCTCACCCCCAGCTTTGAGGAGCTCCGCACTGATATTACAAACACCAGCTGCCTTTCCACTCCTCAACTTTGCTACAGCCTCTCTGACTTCGTCAAGAGAGGGTGCGGTTTCGTCAATGGGAGGATCGGCATCCACTGCCTGTAACCCAGTGGTGTGAAGCTGCTCAGTTGGAGGGTCCACCGTGAACAACTGCCCAAAGTACTCAGCCCAACGAGCCATCTGCCCATCCATGTCCGACACGAGGCGCCCATCTGCTGTTCGAATAGCACTCGCCCGAGAAGGAGACTTGGAACGGAGCTTCTTCAGGGCTCGGTAGGCGGGTCGGAGGTCATTAGCGTTCAAATGACCCTCGACATCCTCAGCGAGACTCCTGACATACCTCTCCTTGTCTCTCCTCAGGAGGGTTCTAGTCCGGCGTGACAGAGCCCTGTGCTGGTCCCGGTTCCCAGCCAGCCTGGCAGCGCGACTCTCCTCGATTTTCTCCAGCGTCTCCGTCGAGACAAAACCACGCCTTGACCTCGGGCGCTCCCCAATACACTCCTTGGCAGCCTGTAGAGTTTCACGTTTGAAGGTATCCCACAGTTCTACAGGGTCCCCGAGAGCACCGAGCACATCAAACCGATTTGAGACTGCCACCGCATACTCATGAGCACATGTCAAGTCCTTCTGTTTCTCAAGATGAAACACAGTATGGTTACCTCTTGAGATTCTTCTGGACTTGACATGAAGCTTAAGTGTAGCAACAACAAGTCTGTGATCAGTTGCAAAGAACTCAGCATCCTGGTAAACCCTGCAGTTCTGGAGGATCCTCCAACGAGTACTAACGAGGACGTGGTCGATCTCCTTAGCTACCCCTCCGGCATTACTATACCATGTCCAGCGGTGCAGCTCTGGTCTCTGATACCAAGAACCTGCAATTCTCAACCTTCTGGACCTTGCAAAGTTCAGAAGCAGAGAACTGTTGGTGTTTCTGGTACCGGAGCCATGGGGACCAACACACAACTGGTAGCCATCTCTCACAGTGCCAGAATGGAAGTAGTACTACTGGTTATGAATGGTGACCATAATTGACATATTTGTTAGAAATATGTTAATAACGCGACACCCACTCTTCGGAAGTGTGGTTTCACATCAACTGTAATGTTTGATAGAACTAAACTGCTGCACTCTTTCAAATTTTTCCAGCACAATTGTCTCTAGAACGGGTGGGTGGACGTCCCGACAAGGTTTTCGGTTTGGGAAGGGTCCCAAAAAAACTTTGCCCAAAGAACCAGCCCAACCCCGGGCCCTGCCCCGGAACAGAGGCGCATCTCCTGTTTCCGATAAACCAGAGGGACTTGGCCCGGAAAAAGCTTTCAGGGGGTAGGGGCAAAGAATTTGGGTTCCACCCTGCCCCCGGAACCCTCACAGTCCGAAATTTCTCTTTTTCCTCAATTTAAAAATTTTCGGGGGAAAACCCCTTTGGGGGTTTGGGTTCCCCCCCGGGTTTGAAAAAGCGGACTTTTTTTTTTTTCCGGGAGGGAAAAAACCCCTGGAGGGCCCCCAACCCTTTTTGGAGCCAAATTTCAGGGGTATCCCAACCCATGGTCCCCCCGGAAAAAACCCGGGGTTTTTTGGACTGCACGAAGGCACAGGGGGTAGCCCGCCAAGAGACAGGGGTGGGTCCCCCACCGAGAACCTTTTAAACTGCCCAAGAGCAAGGGGGGGTAGCCCCCCAAAGCCCCGGTGGTGGCCCCCGCCCGGAAACTGGGTGGAGGGCCCCCAAGAGACACGGGGGGTACCCCCGACCAAAGCCCCTCCCCACAAACCACACGGGGGGGGCGCCCCGACCAAGGGGAACCGGGGGGGGAACCCCACCAGGACCTTGGGGGGGAGCCCGAAAAGAGAAAGGGGGTGGGTCGTACCGAGCCAGGGGGGGGACCCCACCAACAACGGGTTGGCCCCAAAAAGGGCCGGGGTGGGGGGATTTACGAGAATGGGGGAACCCAAAGAAAGGGTTAAAATAAAAGGCCCCCACGGGGGGTTTCCCCAAAAAAGGGGGTTTGGGTGGATGACCAAAGCCCCCCTTTTTTTCGCCCAAAAAGGGGGGGTTATTCCCCCCCCAAAACAAACGGGGGGGGACGCCGCCCCAAGAGCACACGGGTGGGTGGAGTCCCGACAGGCACAGGGGGGGGGACGCCCCGCCCAAGAGAAACGGGGGTGGACGCCCGCCCCAAGAGCCACGGGGGGGTGGACGTCCCCGACCAAGGGGCAACGGGGGGGTGGAGGGCCCGCCCAAAGGGGCACAGGGTGGGGGGACGCCCCCCAAAGACCAGGGTGGTGGACGCCCCCGCCCAAGAGCACGGGGGGGCCCCGGGAAGGCCGTAAGGCGTGGTCACTCCGACAACACATTGACAAGAAAACAAACGATTTTTGGCTGTTTGGGATCCTCAGCATCAATAACTGGAGCCGGGGTTGCAGACTGCAGACGGTCATGAAGATGTCCTGTACCTTAGAACTGATGACGTAATATCGAAACAAAGTAAAAGACGAGATCGTTCCAAGTGGTAGACAGTGGTGTTGTTTTTTGGGAAAGGGCACGACCCCAACAAAATACAGACAGAACTAGAACTGCATTTTTTGATGTGATAAATATGGGAGGAGTGGCAAATTTGATGAAAAATAAGGGGCGATCATCAGATCTTGGTAACAAAAAGAGCAAACTTTGTAGCACACTTAGACACTCTTTTTGGATATTGGGTGCACCCGATCCCATTGTGAAATAAGGAAATAAAAGACTTTTGTCACCCAAGAAGAAACGGAAGATGTTGATTCTACTTAGTCAGAAACTAGAGGGAGTTGCAGGGATGGGCAAGTGCAGCACGGATGAAAGCCAGCAAGGTGCGGATGCCCCAATTTAAATGATCTTCAGTTCTTTCCAGATAGGAGGGGATTATCGCGAAGTTGACAAGGCAGTTGCAGACACTGTGTTGAAAAATTTTGGTCACCCGGGTGGTGCCTTCAGGGAAAGTCTTTTCGTTTGCAAGGTTCAGCAGAAGCGAAATGATCAACAGCAAATATGATAAAAATTTGGGTGCTGGCTTTTGGGACCCCGAACCAGACAACTTCCCCCCGGCAAGCCTCTTTTCCAAAAGTTCTCGTGCACAACTTTGAAGGATTTGATAGGACCCAATCCCGTCATTTTCCCGCATTTGGATGTAAAAACGGATTGGCTTGCTAAAACCAGTCGAGCAATGGTCATCAGATCCTGCTTTCTTGATGCTGAAAAATTTTGGTTCTTACGGTGAAGGTTGCCAAGAGCAGCTAAGCGCGGAGTCAAGTTGATCTCGGATTTTTCCCAAATACTTACCAATGATCCCAGAAAAGTCGTGGCCTTTTGCGGGTGTTGAACAAACGAAGCAGTCCCCCCAGCTTTGAAAAGAAACACTTGCCATAAGTTGTGAAGATCCATTGGACAGCGCAATTCCGCAGCGCCGGGTCGGTTATGACATATTTCTGACACAAATATGTACTAATGGTATTATTCATAAAAAATGGTTGCCAAAGTTTTCCCCGTTTTGGGCAAAAAGCGTATGGTATGTTTCCCATGTCGTGTCACTCTTCGTGTCTGTATGCTGAGTTTTCATATTTTGAATAGCAAAAAAAGTCATTTTTAAAGGTAAAATACGGTGCTTGTGTTCTGGGGCTTGGGGGGGACCTCGGGATAATTTCCCTACAATTATGTAAAAATTTTTTAGACAAAATAGGATAGAAAAAGGGGAAAAAAACTTCACTAGGCAAGTTTTCAAAGAAATGTTTTTTTAGGACAACCCAACGGGATCCCCACCGACGTGCTCCCCCCGGGGGCCGCCCGCTCGTCTGGACGGGCCCTTAAAACTCTGCCCCTCTGAAGGGACATCCGGTGCCGTGTAACTGTTCGCTGTGGAGAGACTTCGGGACTCCGCAGCTTTGGTCCACAGTGGGTGAATTTTCTGGTGCTGTGAGTGCTGTGGAGGCCCGGGGGGTTGCTGTGGGGGGCTGTGGCAGTGCTCTGGTGTGCTCCCCCCTGTCCACCATCTCCGGGCCCGGGGCTGGGCAGCACGGCGCCTCCAGGCTTTCAACACCTTTCATTGGAGCCCCCGCGGATCCCCACACCTGAAACATTATGAACACGAGAAAATGGGTTAACCCGTGACCGTTTGACAAAGTTTAATTGAGTGGTGAGAGTAAAAATTAATATTAAATATATAAAATTTATATATAATATATAAAAAAAAAAAATATTTTTATATATATATATATATGCATTATAAATGAAAAATTTTTCATCCTCAGCCCCCTTCATTGGATTTTTTTCCCTGCATATGTTTAGGGTTTCGTAGTCCTGGTGAGCCCGGGGAAGAATTTAAAGAGAAAAGGTAGACAGCCGCTTTTTATCTCCTTCAACCGACACCCGAGGGAAAGTCGTGGGAGGGAGTGTTTCCCCTGCAACCCCTCAAAAAAGGTAGTGATGACTTTTGTACTTTAAGGATTTAGTGCTTTGGTTAGTTCATGACAGACTTTTAACTTATATATGTTTCAGGGTCTGGGGCCTGGAAAGTGACCGAGGGGAGTTTTGGTTTGTACCCAAATTTGCCCCACCTGTGTGTGACGGCGATATTTGTGTGTTGCTGAGCGACGGGGGGCGGTGACCAGCCTGGACCCCAGTATATGAGCTGGGGCCCCTTTTGAGCTCCTTTGTTTTATTATGTAGATGGGTATAGTCCCTATAACTGAGTTTTGGGAATTTTGAAAAGTGTAAAAACTCGGATGAAAATTAGTCATTGGGTTTTATATTATTATTGGTGTTTTCGGTAAACCATTAGAGCTGTGAGTGATTACTGTTCGTGTGTTTATAAAGAAACCCCCTTTAAACGCCCAACCCAACGACCAGAGTCGTTCTTAAAAGTCCCATAATCCCATATATTCTCTAAATTTTTGATTTTTTTACTTATTGGGGGTGGTGGCAGCGTAATGGCCGGGTTTTGTGCAGCCCTTCACATTAACACTAGCCAAAGGGGGGGGCACTACAATAGCATTTTACCCCTGGGCCGAGTGCCAGTGTGCAAGGCCAGCGACATGGCGTCCCCCTTGGGGACGCGGGGAGGAAAGGGGTGACCCCCCCCCCCCCCCCTCCCCAATAGCCTGGGATAGATGAAAGTCCCAGGCTGGAGGAAAAGCCTGACCAGCCAGCCAGCCATGCCCCGGGTGACCCCCGCCTGCCTGGGGCCCCACCACATGCTGTGAAAAAAAAGGGGGGGAAATTTGTACCCCTGTGTGTGTGTGCGGGCTGACCCACAGCCCGCAGCGTGTTACAGCCCCACACCCACACGTGTACACCTTGTTCCCTTGCACTGTGCGGTACACAACAAGTGTACGGGGAGTCACAAGTCATGCCTCCGTCACACCCACCCCCATCACCTTTTCATTATTTTAAACCCCCATTATACCACACTCCCCCTCACTAGTGGTGGCCCCCAAAATTAGCTGGCTACGGGAAATAAACACACAGCCACAAAAAAACACTTCCACCTCACACCAGAGAGTTTCTACGAAGGGTCACTGGGGATTTAACATGGCGCGCCATTTTGAATTCATGGACGGCAGCGTCCTAGGGGAGGGGGGGGCTCTGACATCCCCGTGCAGAACGAGGGGGAATTCACCCCTTTTGGTGATGATGGGGTGATAATGGGTGGGAGAGAGGGAAAAAGGGAGAAAAGAGAGAAGGAAAGGAGGAATAAGGAGTGAGGAAAAAAATTGGAGGGATGAAGAGTAAGAAGGGGAAAACTGACGGGGAAAAAGAAAAAAGGGAATCAAAAAAGGGAAGGAAAATTCCCCACTCACGCGTACCCATCTTCCCACCCTTTCACTCACCCATACCCCACCGCGTTACCCATTTTCCCCCCCCCATTTTCCCCAAAACCCCCCCTTTAAAACCCCCACACGCGTTACCATCTTTTTCACCCCCAAACCCCCCCCTCCCCCTCCCCCCCCCATTCCCCCAAACCCACCCTTTTACCCATCCCCCCCAGGGGGGGAGTGACACCTCTCGGAAAAAGCTCTCTGTCACACTCCCCTTTTGTTGACTTCATCTTGCATTTTGAACCTGAGTTTGAGTTGTAAGGGTTTGACAAAAAATTTTCCCAACAAATATATATCTTGTTTTGAATCGTGGGGGGGACGGGCCCAAAGGGAAAGGAAAAAGCATGAGTAAATTCAAGAAATTCCCCATTACCCAGTCCCCATGTAATGCTAGTAAGTAACTAGAAAAACTGTTGCCCAAGCGGATATATCAGTTTGGTCTACCTATAGCGCTTTTTTCGCGCCCGTTGGGGCCCGGTCTGGACGGGGCTAGCCGGGGGGCCCCACTGTTTTGGAGGGGGTTTGGGACCGGGCTGGAAGGCGAGGGGGCCAGGCCAGGGCAGGCCCACCTTGGACTAGTGGGGGGAGAACTGGCGCATGCGCATACAGTCGCGAGGAAAACGACCGGAGCTTCTCGTGCTGCTGATAAGAATAAAAACCCCATGATGGCCGCTTTGTCGCTGCCAATAATGTTTTTCTTTCGGAAAAGTTTTTTTCTATAAGATTACACATAAAACACAGTAAAACACGTTTTAAAAAAAGGGCATTTTGGACTCTGAAGAAAAAGATGAAAATTACAATTCACTTAAACACCCCTCATGTAAAAATTTGTGGGACAACTTTAAGATGGAATTACTATAGAAGCAGCATTTTATTAGCTTTTCCCTTATATATTTGTTTTTTGATACATAAGCTACCATGCAAACATTGCTTAATAAATAAATCGCCACCAGGCCCCCTCTCTCCTCTCTCTCTCTCTCCCCCCTCTCTCTCCCAGAAAAGAGATATGAGAGTTACCAAAATACTTTTTTCAAAAAAAATATTATATATATAAAATTTTTTTATATTTTATATATATATAATATAATATAAAAATTATTATAATACAATATATATATATAATTTTTTTTAAAATTTTTATATATATATAATTTTTTTTAAAAATAAAAATATATATATATTAATAATATATAAATTTTTTTTTTTAAAAATTATATATTATATATATATAAAAAATAATATATATATATATTATATAATATAATAATAATATAATATAAAATATATAATACACACCCTCCCCCAGTTTTTCCCTATGCGGTTTTTGGCCCTCGATTTTCGCGCCGAGTCCAAAAACTTACCATCCCGACTTTCGGCATTATCTCCCGAGTTCGCGCTGCTTTGTACAGTATGGGGTAATCTTCCTATGCTGGCCCCACCGCTGCTTCGACCGTATGGGGTCATCTTCCCACTGCTGGCGTACACGCTGCTTTGTACAGTATGGGATCATCTTCCTACTGCTGGCGTCAAAACGTGCTTTGACAGAGGGATACATTTCCCACTGTGGGTCCCCCAAAGTGCTTGTTTTCACGTATGGGATACTTTCCACTGCTGGCGCACACGCTGCTTTGTACACGTAGGGAAACGTCCTTTTCCCCTACGTGGGTCACACGCTCTTTGTACACGTTGGGATACCTTCTACGTGGGTCCACACGTGCCCTTTTTCCCCAGGGGGTACTTTCCTAGCTGGCGTCCCGTGCTTTGCACGTAGGGGTACATTCCAGTGGGTACACCCTTCTTTACACGTATGGGGTCCTTTCACGTTTGGGTACACTTCGTACACGTAGGGATTTTCCCCCCCCCTTGTCACGTATGGGATACATTTACACGATGGTACCTTGTACACGTATGGGGTACCTTTACCGTATGGGGTACACCGACCGTTGGGAACACTTTCAGTTTGGGATAAGTAACTTGGGAAAGTTCAGGGGTCAGGGGAAGTTTGGGAAAACTTTAAAAACCCTTTTGGGGTCCCCCTTTTTACGGGTGCGCGTTTTTCCCCAAGCCATCGGTTGGCCCACAAGAGGGTTTTTGAAGGGTTGGGGTTTTTTAAGAAAGGTAGTTTTTCCCTGGTGGGGAAACCCCAAGGAAGTGGTTTTCGGGTTTTTTTTAAGCAAAAGGGTTTTTTTGTCCCTGGAAAACGAAAAATAAACCGGGGCGGATCGCAACCCTAACCTTTGGAAAAAACAACCCTGTAGGGGGTATTTTTTTTAAGTTTATTTTTTAAATATTTAAATAAGTTTTAGATATATAAATATAAATATTTAAAATTATATTTTTTTTTTTTTTTAAAATTTTTATAAGTTTAAAAAAATTTTACCTAACTATAAAAAAAACATTTTTGGGGTTAAATACCCAATTTTTTATGGTTTGGTAAACCTTGGGAAAAACAACCGGAAACTCGGAATGTATAAATATATATTATTAAAATTTTTAATTTAAAAATTTATTAAAAATAAATTATTTAATTATTATTAAATATTTTTAATAATTATATAATAAAGTGAAAAAATTATTTACTCATAAATTTCCTAAAATCTTTTTTGTTATAATGAATTTTTGTGTTTTTATGGTTTTTTATAATTTAAAAAAAACATTTCCCAAGAAACATTACCTTTATACATGAACATATAACGCTTTTGCCTTAAATTGGGTCAAGGAAAAAGAAGGGGTATAAATGCGCCCATAAAAAGGGTTTCCCAAAAATTTAAGGGTTTTGTTTAAATGACTCCACCTGGGGGGAATTTAAAGCGTAACCAAATTTAATACTAACAATGAAAATCATTGATATATTTTTATTTAGTAATGAATACTGGGTTTTTAAAATTTTTTCAAATATTAAATAAAAAAAAAAACCCTAAGGGTGCCTTTGGATGAAGAAATTGCGAAATTACTTAATCTTGCCATTTAAAATTTTTAAGCAAATTTTTTACCCCTGGGGATCAAAGAAGGCATTTTAACCATTTATATTTTGGGTTTTTTGTAAATAAATACAACCAGCATAAATTGGTTAACTAATCAATAAATATAATGGGTAATTTTTCCCAGTGATTTTTATTTAGTTTGTAAAATTTTTGCGGTTGAAAAATTTCAAAACTTATTAAAGGGAAAGCTAAAAAAATTGCGTTTTATTATATGGGCATGGAAATTTTTAAGTTTTAAATGGCGAAGAGGAAGGAAAATTTCTTTGGTCAATGAGAATGAATGGGGAAGGGGCTACCCTTGCCAGGGGGGGAGGGGGATCAAATTGCAGGAGGGACCCCGAGGATACTTTTGGAGGTTCTTTTGTCAAGCTATGAAAAATGACGGAGGGCGTTCCCAAAAGGGGGGCCAAAGAAAAAAAAAGGGCCCCTTTTTTTCCCCCCCCTCCCCTTCGGGGTGGGGGGGGTTTCCCAAAAACCTTTTTTAGGGAAATAAAAAAAAAAAAAAATCAAAAAAAAGGAAACCCAAAAAAAAACCCAGGGGGGAAAGGGGTTGGGGGGCCCAAAAGGGGTTGAAACCCCCCCAAGGGTAAAGAGGGGTTTTTTCAGGAAAGTCGGCCCCGTTCCCCAAAAAAGGGCAAAATTTTTAAAAGGGTGGCACACCCCTCAACAAACACGAGACTTAAAATGGGGCTTTTGAAGAAGGAATGGAAGCAGAATAAGCAAAGAATTAGAAGAGGGAAGGGGGGGAGGAGGAGAGGGAAACCCACTGGACCATAATGTGTATATTTTTGCCTCTCTAGGGTGACGGAATCCTCCAGCACCAAGGAACAAAAAACAGAGCAAAGCAAACACGCTATATATGCAGGTTTTCTAAAAAAGGGGGCTAAAAATTTTAAGAAAAAAAACCTTTGTTGAGATATAAACAAAGCTGTACAACTTTTTTTCTGGAAGATGTATCTATGGTTTGGGATGAAGGCGGATGTATAATGTAAGTGTATTGCAGGGACTACCACGTTATGTCTACCCCGGCACCTCTTGTAGTTCCTTTGGGCTTCTTTGCGGTTTTGTCATCAGTAACACACAACAACAAATTTGGGCCGTGGTAATGGGCAAGATTTTATAAAAATCATATAACAATAGTGATAAAAAATGCAGTATGAGGAAGATTTTTTACAAATATTTCTAATATTTTTTCACCCCTGTTACATCACACTGTGAAACTCTGGTCAACAAAAAAGAAAATATATAATAATAAAAACAGCAGATCTAGAAAGGGGATATTATATGCCACCCGAAGGGTAAATATGGGAAAAAATTTTTAAAAACAAAAATACACGCAATATGAATATACAAGAGAGATGAGTGTTTTTTGGGGGACTAAGGAAGCATGTGTTTGTTTGGCAGGGACAAACCCTGCCAGGGTGTTGCATGATAAGGGGATGGAAAAATACTGTGTGGAGAAGAGAGCCAAGCCATCCAGCAGCAGGAAGAGTGTACAGTCAAGAAGGCGTTCACAGTAATGACAGTGGCAATGGGAGAAGGAACGGCAGCAATAATTAACATGAGCCCGGAAACAAGTCAAGGAGAGCAGAGATATCGCCCAGGCAAGTGTTCCACCAATTCCACCTATCTATTGCTGACACGAATTCACAGTCATCTGGTGAAGCATCAGAGACCTCGGCAGTCTGGGTTCACGCCTGGTAAGTCAACAACGGACCGTATCCTAGCGCTTTGTGTCCTGGTGGAACGCCGACATGAGTTTCGACAGGGAATGCTTGCAGCCTATGTTGATCTCAAGAAGGCGTTTGACTCAGTGCATCGTGAGTCATTCTGGGATCTTCTGCGACTTCGCAGGATTCCTGCAAGGACTATTGGTTTGATAACTGGTCTGTATTCTGGGACTGAGAGTGCTGTGAAGTGTGGGGCAGGTGTATCCAGCTTCTTTCCTGTAAATATAGGAGTGAGGCAAGGGTGCGTCCTTGCCCCATCACTTTTCAGCGCTTGTATGGACTGGGTATTGGACAAGGTTGTAGATCAAAGTGATTGTGGAGCATCCGTCGGCAACACCAAGATCACTGATCTTGTTTTTGCCGATGCTGCAGTAATCTTTGCTGAGTCGCTGGAGGTCCTGGTGATGGCTCTCGAGGCGCTGCACGAGGAGGCAAAGCCTTTGGGACTTGAGGTCTCCTGGCTCAAGACCAAGGTCCAGGTGTTTGGAGACTTACTAGATGAAGCAGTACAGTCTGTTCATGCGTGGGGCGAGGACATTGAGATCTTGGAAAGTTATACATACCTTGGTAGCGCGGGTCCATAATGACGGCGGTCACGTCAGAAGTCTTACGGCGGATTGGCATAGCCCACGGTGTTATGGACTCGCTCAGCGAGTATTTGGCGTTGTCGGTACCTGTGCAGGAGGACAAAGATCCGGATCTTCAAGTCGCTTGTGATCCCTGTCTTACTCTATGATTGTGAGACATGGACACTAAATAGTGACTTGGAGACGAATCAATGCCTTTGGTAATAAGTGTCTTCGCAGAATCACGGGGTATCGCTGGGATGATTATGTGTCAAATCAGCGATTGCACCGTGAGACTGAATCGAGGCCTATTACCTGCATAGTCCGTCAGCACCAACTTGGGCTATATGGGCATGTGGCACGCTAGCCTGAAACCGATCCTTCCCACCGGGTTGTATCTGTAAGAGACAATCCGGCACGGAGGAGGCCAAGGGGGCGCCCACAAGGCTCGTGGCTGGGGCAAGTTGATGTTTCTTGTCGAGAGCTGCTTGGTATGGGAAAGGAGCCTGCATGGGAACTCGCGCGTGGTGACCCCCGGGAGTGGCGTCGTAGGGTGGGCGAGGCGACGCGCCCCCCGGCGTATGCCCCCAATGATTGATTGAATGCTTAGTTTGGATCCGTATTTACCCCGGTGACAAAAACACTCGCGGGGTAAATTGGACACAGTGTAATGTACCCCCCACGGCATATCACGGTGAGGATTAACTGCTAATTTGCACTTGTTGTAATGCCCGGAGATTCGGAAGAGACAGGATGGAAATTCCTATCATACAATTCCCGGGTTATGTATTTAAGAAGGAAAAAGGTTTCAATAATCATATGTTGTTCTGGGGCAAGTTGTCACCTAGACCCAGCATATGGAGGAACGGTATTCCTATTATATTAAGGTCAATGCAATCTTTTCGTTTCTGGTAAAATTTATCTTTTCTTTCTATCTCCTACTTCTATCTTCCCCCCCCCCTCCCTCCCCCATACACTTCTATCTCCCCCCCCCACTCCCTCCCCCATACACTTCTATCTCCCCCCCCCCACTCCCTCCCCCATACACTCAGGATACGAGTCAAAATGCGTGGGACATTTATTTCGCGATCATCGGTAACTGGTAGATTAGAAAACTTTCTCCTTTCCTCACCCTCTATCAGATCAAGGAACCTCCTTAACCCTTTTATGTCCTTCAAAATAGACACAATAGTGAAATCACTTCATAAATGGTTTGGGGTTGTCGTTATTCGCTAAATTGAAATCTACCAATTTCTAATTCCACTCCCATACCTCGCCGCCGAAAACCATGTTCGTAAAGGGTGATAAAAGGGAGAACACTTTTCCCTCGATATTAGAGTAAACATATTAATTCCCTTTTATATCAAGTAAAAACTGCATTATGGCACCATTTGATATGCATACTTGTTCATTAGTTAATTAGATCATTCGAGGTCTGAAATCCCTTCAGGGAAGCCTTTCATAGATCCGACATTCCCTTTTCCCGCTAAATCATCCAACCTCGCTTAAGTTACCCCGAGGGCCGTCTCTCACTCACTTCACTCAAGGTAAACCTTTTATCCCCCACCCCCCCCCCCACCCCCCCCACCTTGTTTTAAATATCATCATATGCCCCATATAAGGTACAGTTGTTTTAGTTTCATTAACGCATAGGAGACCTGCCCGTCCTTATAAGTGTTATTTTAAAAGAGGGCTCCACTCATTTCACCAAGCTCCGGCGAGTGTCCCGCCGAAAAGAAACCAGGCCACAAAGTAAAAGGGAATCAAAACCAACCCATTACTCTCACATTTTTCTCTCCTATATAGATATCCATGTAACCTTTTAGTGCTCGGTTGATAACGGACATAGATGGTAGTTCTAAGGATAAAAAATAAGTGAGTTAGGTTATGCTCCGTAGAGCTTCCCTGCGCCAAAATCAGACTCATACATTGTATCTAGGATCACCAAACAAGAGAAAAAAATATTTCATGATGAATAAATAGGATGATGTTAAAAATATAGTTTCTTTTGTTATTTTTAAAACCCCAGGTGGGTTATTCCGTGTATGGAAATACTTCCCCACATCTCAAAAAAAAGGTTTTTTAGCCTCACTCGGTGTAATACTAAATATCCACTCCGACTACCAATAATTCTCATATATATATTAAAACGTGCTCAGGGAGTAAACCAGAGAACTACTCGCTTGAGCTGGTGGCAGCATTTCCCCTTACTAACCTTAAGTTCATCCCCATTTTATTAATCAATGAAGTATTCTAACACAGTTAATATCATTCATATAAAGGTGTCAACAACAACCTATAAAAACCCTGGCATCACATTGTTTCTTTCGTTTCAGGTTGTTGCATGCTAAAATGGAATTAGTTTAAGGGTGCTGGTATATAAATTAGGGATAAATTTTTACTCGGGTACAATAATTCTGTACACAATTGGGAGTATGATTTCTGTTTACCTTAATGGATACGGTAAATGTTCAGTTTCAATCAATATTTCCTATAAGCCAATACAGGAGAACCTCGTTTATCCGGCACCCACGGGGGGGAGCGCATGCCGGATAACTCATTTTGCCGTTGTTTTGAGAGTTACTCTTATGGAATCCCCCAAAATCTTTTTTTTTTTTTTTTTTTTTCCATCACAAGGAACTGGCCAAGGGCACAACAAAAATGGGTAACACAAAGGCCGCTTAGTTGCCAGTCCCTATAAAGAAGACAGTCAGAGAATAAAATAAAAAAGAGGGGTGAGCCAATTTAGTTCGGAGTGTCTTGTTACTCTTATTTTGAAAAGATGTAAGTCATAGGAAAGTGGAAAAATAGAAACAGGAAGAGAGTTCCAGAGTTTATCAGTGGGAAAAAAAAAAAAAAAAAAAAAAAAAAAAAAAAAAAAAAAAGCCTGGTCGAATAGTGACGTTGTTTTGAGGCTGCCGTTGTTTTAAATGCCGGTTAAACGAGGTTCTCCTGTACTCTCCTGACATAACTGGGGGGCTATGCCAAAGGCGTCTCTATGTAAAAGCCTGGGAGGCGAGATGGACGGTAACGTCATCATCAGAGTCTGCTCCAGTCGCTCCACAAGTCAGTAGGCACCTTAATTTCCTACCTAATATAATGTTTATCAGTATAAAAGATATACTGTTATCTTCGGAAATGTTTGTTCTATAATATCATCAAATAAAAAACCGTAAAACGCACTAAAGAAAAGCCATTATGAGACTCTCAAGAAATATGCATGAGCTTAAACTCTTCGCCATTTAATATTTTGCTCAAAAACATTCTACATGGAGAATATGAATAGAAGCAGAATCTAATTAGCTTTCCATTGATATATTTCGTTTTCTGATAAATGAATTAGAACCATACATAAATTAGCGTTAACTAAATAAATAACTTCATCAATCTGGAAAAATTACCCGATTTCATGATCTTTTTAGTTAGTTAACGCTAATTTATGTATGGTTCTAATTAATTTATCAGAAAACAAAATATAGCAATGAAAAGCTAATTAAATTCCGCTTCTATTGATATTCTCCATGTAAAATGTTTTTGAGCAAAATATTAAATGGCGAAGTTTAAGTTCATGCATATTTCCTGAGAGTCTCATAATGGCATTTCTTTAGTGTATTTTACGGTTTTTTATTTGATGATATTAAAGAACAAACATTTCCGAAGATAACAGTATATCTTTTATACTGATAAACATATATTAGGTAGGTAAACATGTCATCTCGGTGGCCTCGTACAGACTCCGTCCGTGACGTCATCAATCTCAGGCGCAGGCTTTTACATACAGACGCCTTTGGCTATGCCCACCCATACCTCCGTGCTAGTTAACTAACCTAACATGGGTATTGATTACGTAGCCTAACGGTATTATTTTACATTAGGACCAAAATTGCCTACACAATTGGGAGTGTGGTTTCTGTTTACCTTATTGGATTCTAGGAAACATTCTCTCTATGAGTTTCCGTCGCAAATCATTACTTTTGGAGATAATGACATGTTCATAAGGAGGCGAGAGCCAAGTGTTTACGTGCGCCTCACTCTTCTTCCTCTTGTGACCTGTATCGCCTCTGTTCTTCCCTTGCCGCGGACACTTTTTTTAATGCAGAATTGGCTTTAGTTAGAAGGTTATAGCTTAGGTTAGGTTAGTAAGTCAAAAGGTGGGGTTAGGTTAGTTTAATTTTCATATCTCCTATACACTCGGATCTCCTTCCTATTAAAAACATCTTATATCTCCGAAAGAAGTGCTTTGTGACGGAAGCTCATAGAGAAAACGTTTCTTATAATCCAATATGATAAACAGAAACCAGACTCCCGAGTATGCAGAGAATTTCGGTCCTAGTGTAAAAACTTACCAACCTAACCTCACTGGGGGGGGTTCGCCCCCTATACCCCCCTTGTGCTATTTTTCATTTCCGCCAGCTGTTGTTGGGGTTAGAAATATTCCTTATGATGAAAACGAAACGTTCAGGATATTTAAAACCAGCCAGCGTGTATTGGTTTAACCTGCACTGATACCACGGCTTCTAAGAAACACTCTCTAGGAGCTTCCTTCGCAAATCACTACTTTTGGAGATATCCAATATTTCTTATGTGAAGGAGAGGGTGTAGAAGATATGAAAATTAACTAACTAACCTAACCTTTTGACTCTAACCTAACCTAACCCCACGTTTTAACCTCATCACTAAAGCCAAATCCTCATTAAAAAGTGTCCACAGCAAGGTAAGAACAGAGACAATGCAGGTCACAAGAGGAAGAAGAGTGAGGTAGGCAAACGCTTGTCTCTCGCCTCCCTATAAACAACATGTCATATCTCTAAAAGTAATGATCTGTTACAGCACTTTGTGGCGGAAGTTCATAGAGAGAATGTTTCCTAGAATCCAATAAGGTAAACAGAAACCATACTCCCAATTGTGTAGGAAATTCTGGCCCTAGTGTAAAGTAATACTAAATTAAATAACAATCTTTAGAAATAGGGAAAAAAACTAACATAGACCTAGAAAAAGAAGAAAGACTAGAAACTCAAAGACTGGAACCCCAGCGTGTGCGTGTTGGTCATCTTCTACGCCTCCCCAGAGCATGTGAGGAACAGCTCACAGAAGGCTTGAGTTCCATGTAACAGTTCACATGTTTATTCAAGTTTTTAGGTTTTTGGAGAGTAATTTTGTAAATTATGAAGAGAATTTATATATATATATATATATATATATATATTATGACCGATTTACCCCAGAGTTAGGTCCGATTTACCCCATTTAGTGTAACAATGCGGTCCGCACTTCTCAGTGTATTCCTAACAGAGCTATAATGGAAAGTTGTTCAAACTTTAATGACATATAGGTAGTGACCCTCCTATGGCTGTATTAATTTTTTTTATTTTTATTTCAATTGATATGGAAACTAGATCAAAGTTTGTCAAAACCAGGACCAAATGACCCCGGTGGCCACTATTATTTATTAGTTAAGCTATTATTCCAGATGAACACCTAATTCACTTTGGTGGACGAAACTATTTTTTTCTGGTGAGTTTTGTTGTGTTTTGAATTAATCTGCTAACCGTTTCTGTCGTAAATCAATATTTGTGTGTGTACGTATGTGTGTGTGTGTGTGATTTGCAACAAAAATGACAAAAAAACAAATTGAACCTAACCGAAACTTTACCTAAATAAAATATTATATATATATATATATATATATATATATTAGGGTGGTCCAAGAAGAGGGGGTAAACTTTCAAAGTGCACTGGTCCTTTCTCCACACCGCTGCTTTTTTTTTGTGTTGCATTCCTCTCCTTGTGTGCAAAATTTCATGGCGATACAATGATATTTAGAGGTCGTCCCATCATCTCGCTTTCTATCATAGGATTTAACCCGGAAAATATCACATACCCGAATTGGAGCACTTCCCGACATCACAGACCCAAAGGTGTTAATTTCTGAATTCTCCGGGGTTGGTAACCCCATAGACACATTTTATCAACTAAAAACTGATATACCGCTGTCTGAATGCTGAATGTCATTATTTGGTTTTCACAGTAAATTTTAGGGGTAGGCCATACCCTGGTTAGGGTACTTCTAGTAGAAATAAAGCAAAATGGTTCGCATTTTTGAACTCAGGAGGGTCGATTTACACATAGAAGTGGTTTCATCGACACTGATTTATTGACAATTCACAAAATATTGCCAAAAAAATCGTTTTTCTATAGGAAAATAGAGAAATTGAAATTTTCTGTCATATTTTGCCGGTTTTAGTAAATAAATGAAATATGAAAGCATTTCTATGTAAATCGACCCTTCTGAGTTCAAAAATGCAAACCATTTTGTTCTATTAAGTAGAAGTAGGGTATTAGAAGTACCCTAACCAGGGTATGGCCTACCCCTAATTTAGGGTATGAAAACCAAATAATGAAAATCAGCATTAGGACAGCTGTATATCAGTTTTTAGTTGATAAAATGTGTCTATGGGGTTACAAACCCCGGAGAATTCAGAAATCAACACCTTTGGGTCTGTGATGTCGGGAAGTGCTCCAATTCGGGTATGTGATATTTTCCGGGTTAAATCCTATGATAGAAAGCGAGATGATGGGTCGACCTCTAAATTAAGTTTTAGTGCCATGAAATTTCATAGGCTAGTAACCTATGGGTAATGGACAAAAATAACCTTGTGGAGAATAAAAGTAGAAAAATATTTTTGGTGACCACCTAATATATATATATATATATATATAATTATTATATCTATATATATAATTATATATATATATATATATATATATATATATAATATTATAATTTGCGACAGAAACGGTTAGCAGATTAATTCAAAACACATCATAACTCACCAGAAAAAAATTGTTTCGTCCACCAAACTGAGTTCGGTGTTCATCTGGAATAATACCCTTAGTTAATACTAGTTAATATCTACGGGCTGCAGTCAGTTCGTACACAAGTTGTTTCGTACACCAGTAGATTCGTACACCAAAAAGTAGTTTCGTAGTCTATATGAAACCATAGTCGTTTCGTACACTCAGCTCAGAGTTGAACTTGACTACTAGTTACGAATCGACACCAGGTATGTACAAAAAAACTCAAAATCAGTGTACGAAAGAGCAAACAAAACCTGGGTACGAAACAACTTGTGTACGAAACTCCCTGTAACCATATCTACTACCCCCACAAAAAAAAATCATATACAAAAATATTAGTGATTTCAGCCAAAAACGGTTAGGTTAGGTTAGGTATAAAATCAGGTTAGGTTAGAGGTGGGCTTTGCTTCAGTAACTATTGATATCAAGAAACACATCAAACTAACACTGGTAAATTCCTAGATGAACACCGAACTCACTTTGGTGGACGAAACTATTTTTTTATGGTGAGTTTTTGTGTTTTTAATGAATCTGCTAACCGTTTATGTCACAATTTTTTTTTTTTTTTTTTTTTTTGAATAAATGAAGAAAAAAAATAATTTGAACCTGAACCTAACCTAAACTTTACCTATACCTAACCTAACCCATACCTAACCTAACTTATACCTAATTTAACCTTTACCTAACCTAACCTAACCTTTACCTAACTATAAAAAAAAAAAAAAATAAATAAAAAAATTACCTTTATCTACCTTAAAAAATAATAATAATAATTTGCGACAGAAACGGTCAGCAAATTCATTCAAAACATAAAAACACACCAGAAAAAAATAGTTTCGTCCACCAAAGTAAGTTCGGTGTTCATCTGGAATAATACCCTAACACCATTCCTGCCATGACGAGTGCGGGGCAAAGCCCTCGGGAATCCCGCACTCCAAATTGAGTGGTAGGGCCCCCTAGCCCAACTTTTTCTTATGGGGGTGGCCGGGGCAGTGCAGAAGCAGCGCCTGCCCGTCGAATCACTCCTGGGATCAACCTGCGGAGGGTTCTTCGTGTGGGCTCGTGGAACGTTCTGAGCCTCTCAGACGATCATCGACTATCTCTCCTATCGGGCGAGCTCAGTAGGCTGAGGGTGGATATAGTGGGACTCTCTGAGACGAGGAGGCCTGGCAGTGGCGAGACTAGCAGTGGGGGTTACACCTACTACTGGTCCGGCATGAGCAATGGTCACCGTGTACGGGGAGTAGCTATAGGCATCTCCAGCAAACTGCAGCCGTCAGTTGTTGAGGTTACTCCGGTTGATGAGCGTATAATGCGGGTGAGGATGAAACACACTCTGGGTTTCATGTCTCTTGTTGCAGTGTACGCTCCTACCGAGGTGCGTAAAACTGAAGAGAAGGAGATGTTCTACGCCAAACTCGACTCTGTATTAGACCAGTGTCCTCCTCGGGACACACTCATTGTCTTGGGCGACTTCAATGCTACTACTGGCACTGTGAGAGATGGCTACGAGTTGTGTGTTGGTCCCCATGGCTCCGGTACCAGAAACACCAACAGTTCTCTGCTTCTGAACTTTGCAAGGTCCAGAAGGTTGAGAATTGCAGGTTCTTGGTATCAGAGACCAGAGCTGCACCGCTGGACATGGTATAGTAATGCCGGAGGGGTAGCTAATAGCTAAGGAGATCGACCACGTCCTCGTTAGTACTCGTTGGAGGATCCTCCAGAACTGCAGGGTTTACCGGAGTGCTGAGTTCTTTGGAACAGATCACAGACTTGTTGTTGCTACACTTAAGCTTCATGTCAAGTCCAGAAGAATCTCAAGAGGTAGCCATACTGTGTTTCATCTTGAGAAACAGAAGGACTTGACATGTGCTCATGAGTATGCGGTGGCAGTCTCAAATCGGTTTGATGTGCTCGGTGCTCTCGGGGACCCTGTAGAACTGTGGGATACCTTCAAACGTGAAACTCTACAGGCTGCCAAGGAGTGTATTGGGGAGCGCCCGAGGTCAAGGCGTGGTTTTGTCTCGACGGAGACGCTGGAGAAAATCGAGGAGAGTCGCGCTGCCAGGCTGGCTGGGAACCGGGACCAGCACAGGGCTCTGTCACGCCGGACTAGAACCCTCCTGAGGAGACAAGGAGAATGTCAGGAGTCTCGCTGAGGATGTCGAGGGTCATTTGAAAGCTAATGACCTCCGACCCGCCTACCGAGCCCTGAAGAAGCTCCGTTCCAAGTCTCCTTCTCGGGCGAGTGCTATTCGAACAGCAGATGGGCGCCTCGTATCGGACATGGATGGGCAGATGGCTCGTTGGGCTGAGTACTTTGGCCAGTTGTTCACGGTGGACCCTCCAACTGAGCAGCTTCACACCACTGGGTTACAGGCAGTGGATGCCGATCCTCCCATTGATGAAACCGCACCCTCTCTTGACGAAGTCAGACAGGCTGTAGCAAAGTTGAGGGGTGGAAAGGCAGCTGGTGTTTGTAATATCAGTGCGGAGCTCCTCAAAGCTGGGTGAGGCCATGATCCGCGGGTTGCATGCTGTCCTGACTGCCGTGTGGCAATCAGGTACCATTCCTCCTGACTGGAAAAGGGGGCTGGTCGTCCCTATCTGGAAAGGGAAAGGGGACCGTCAGGACTGCAACAATTACCGCGGTATTACACTGCTCAGCGTACCAGGCAAGGTGCTTGCCCATCTATTGCTGACACGGATTCGCAGTCATCTGGTGAAGCATCAGAGACCTCAGCAGTCTGGGTTCACGCCTGGTAAGTCAACAACGGACCGTATCCTAGCGCTTCGTGTCCTGGTGGAACGCCGACGTGAGTTTCGACAGAGGATGCTTGCAGCCTATGTTGATCTATCTCAAGAAGGCGTTTGACTCAGTGCATCGTGAGTCACTCTGGGATCTTCTGCGACTTCGCGGGATTCCTGCAAGGACTATTGGTTTGATAACTGGTCTGTATTCTGGGACTGAGGGTGCTGTGAAGTGTGGGGCAGGTGTATCCGGCTTCTTTCCTGTGAATACAGGAGTGAGGCAAGGGTGCGTCCTTGCCCCATCACTTTTCAGCGCTTGTATGGACTGGGTATTGGACAAGGTTGTAGATCAAAGTGATTGTGGAGCATCCGTCGGCAACGCCAAGATCACTGATCTTTTTTTGCCGATGATGCAGTAATCTTTGCTGAATCCCTGGAGGTCCTGGTGATGGCTCTCGAGGCGCTGCACGAGGAGGCAAAGCCTTTGGGACTTGAGGTCTCCTGGCTCAAGACCAAGGTCCAGGTGTTTGGAGACTTACTAGATGAAGCAGTACAGTCTGTTCATGCGTGTGGCGAGGACATTGAGATCTTGGAAAGTTTTACATACCTTGGTAACGCAGTCCATAATGACGGCGGGCCACGTCAAGAAGTCTTACGGCGGATTGGCATAGCCCACGGTGTTATGGACTCGCTCAGCGGGAGTATTTGCGTTGTCGGTACCTGTGCAGGAGGACAAAGATCCGGATCTTCAAGTCGCTTGTGATCCCTGTCCTACTCTATGGTTGTGAGACATGGACGCGTGGACAAGACCATGGGTGAATGACACACACACACACACACCACACACGGAAGTATCAGTAGCATGTGTCCGTAAGTATACAAAATAAGCAGGAAATATAGGAAGAAGAGGAGGAAGAGGAGGAGGTTACAGTCAGTTTCGTACACAAGTTGTTTCATACCCAGATTTTGTTAGTTGTTTCGTACACTGAGTTTTTTCGTACATACCTAGTGTCGTTTCGTAACTCTAGTAATAAAGTTCAACTCTGAGCTGAGTGTACGAAACGACTATGGTTTCATATAGACTACGAAACTAATTTTTTGGTGTACGAATCTACTGGTGTACGAAACAACTTGTGTACGAACTGACTGCACCCCAAGAAGGAACTATCGCCGAGGGGTGCACAAGTAGTTTCGTACACCAGTAGATTCGTACACCAAAAAGTAGTTGCGTGGTCTATAAGAAACCATAGTCGTTTCGTACACTCAGCTCAGAGTTGAACTTGACTACTAGAGTTACGAAATGACACCAGGTATGTACGAAAAAACTCAAAATCACTGTACGAAACAACTAACAAAACCTGGGTACGAAACAACTTGTGTACGAAACTCCCTGTAACCATATCTACTACCCCCCAAAAAAAAAAATTGAAGAAAAAAATATTAGTAATTTCAACCAAAAACGGTTAGGTTAGGTTAGGTATAAAATCAGGTTAGGTTAGAGGTGGGCTTTGCTTCACTAACAGATATCAAGAAACACATTAAACTAACACCATTACGGCGGTGAGACGCGGGGCGGGCCGGGAGGGGCGGGGCACAGCCAGACAGCCCACAATACAACACAAATTAATATTTCCGCCCAAAAACGAGGGTAAAATTCTAGTGTTTGCCCAGACTCTCCCACTTCCCCCAAACAAGCTTGGGGACCTGGGGGAATTCGGGGTTTTCGGGTGGGGAACAAATGATGCGTCGGAAACACGTAATTTAAGAGTTGTGTAGGGGGTAAAATTCCCTAGATCTAGGGTAATTTCCTTAAATCTAGAGAAATTTGCCTAACCAAAATTAACCTAACCTAGCGGGGGGCTAGACCCACCGATAAACTAACCTAACCAAAGCTAACCTAACTAAATTTTACCTAACCTAACCTACCCCAATATAACCTACCCTAACCTAACCAAAGCTAACCTAACCTAAACAAATTTAACCTAACCTAACCTAGCGGGGGGTTGGGGGTTACCTAACCTCGGCGGCAGTTCCTCCTCGGGGTGCAGTCAGTTCGTACACAAGTTGTTTCGTACACCAGTAGATTCGTACACCAAAAAGTAGTTTCGTAGTCTATATGAAACCATAGTCGTTTCGTACACTCAGCTCAGAGTTGAACTTGACTACTAGAGTTACGAAACGACACCAGGTATGTACGAAAAAAGTCAAGATCAGTGTACGAAACAACTAACAAAACCTGGGTACGAAACAACTTGTGTACGAAACTCCCTGTAACTTGTGAGATGTATGGATGAGATGAGACACACACACACACACACTAAGGGTACTCCGTGGTGTAGGGGAAGCACGCTCGGTTCACAACCGAGAAGTCCCGGGTTCGATCCCCGGGCGGAGCGGAGACAGTTGGGCTGTTTCCTTAAAACCCCAGCCCCTGTCCCAGGTCACAAGAAGAGGAAGAGGGAGGCATTTTGTAAACAAGGAGACATATTCCTCCCGCCACCTAAAATGTTCATATCTCCGAAACTATTGATTTGCGACGGAAAGCTCAAGGAGAAAATGTCTCTTAGAATACAACAAGGTAAACAAAAACCATGCTGCCAATTGTGTAGGCAAGTTTGGTGCCGTGGTAAAAATGTGGTAATTATGGAGGAGTTGCGCGGTCGTTTTCAGAGACACCAACTACTTTTTCTTGGCCTACAATAGGTGCTTGTTCTAATGGTGCTTGTTTTATTTTGCGCAAACAAAAAAACAAAAAACAAAAAGTGGAACAAAAAATAGAAACCTAACCTAACCTTAACCACAAAATATTATTATTATTATTTTTTTTTTTTCATAGAGCGCAAGTAGAGTAGTGGTGTACAGTATACTGAGCCAAAAAAAAAATTGAATTCGTGAGTAGTAAGGTCTGTAGCGTACGTGAAACTCTCCTCCATATTAACCAAACCTGGGTAATGTAGCGTTGTTTGTTCCGATGACTACTGTTCACTCACTGTCCTATCAACATGAGAGACTAGTGTTCCTGTTTTGACCCAGGTCGCACTGCATTTATACTATGAGACAGAGAAGGAAGGGGGAATAACTTTAAGGTGCCCACCCTAATGCTGACGTGTGCACAGATGTATCCCGACAGCGGCCAGCAGGGTGGTCAGGTCACAGGTGGTGACCTTCAGGGCGATGAGGTGACCACGTAGAAGTGTGGGTGGGCGTGGCAGCGAGGACACGGCAGCAGCCAGTGGTCCATCGCCTTCGGGACATTCCTGCAGCAGGGCAGTGCGGGTCAGGGTGAGGTGCAGGCGGTGCAGGTGTGCAGTGAGTGTTGTGTGGCCCAGACGCAGGCGGGTGAGGGCGAGGTCAGGGGTCACCTCCAAGACGCGGGCTGTTGGTCTTATCCATGGGTGCGGGGAGGAGGAGGCGTCTGTGCGGTGGTGACCCATGGAGGTGGCACGGAGGTCACCTAGCGACCTATCCCAGGCGGGGCGCCGCAGCAGACTTTACAGAGCAGGGGCTTTGCGGAGGAGGTGTAATGGTCAAATAAATGTACTTGAAGGCCCCCAATGTCATGTTAGTAGTGTGTGGTGTCTTAGAAGGTGTCACGGTTGGGGTGTCCAAATTGTGGGCCCGGGCGAAAAGGTATTTTAGGGTTTACTTTAAAAAAAAGGCCCACTGGTTATTAGGGAGGAAGAAAAATCTGAGGGGGCCTTTGGTAAAAATATTTACAAAACCCAAAAGAAAAAAAAAACCAAAAGGACCCCAGGGGGAAAAAAAAGTGTCACTGCCCTTCCCCACACCCCGTCCCTAACAAGTACCTTTACTTGCCCAAAACAAAAGGGCACGTGTACAAGGCTGGGTTTTGGGGTGCCCAGGTTTGTGCCCCTGAAAGAAACACGGCTCCTCACTTTTTAAGGTGACTCAAAAAAACCTTTTAAAATATATATCCCTATATTTACAAAATATCCCCGCCCCAGTTTACCCTAGAGCTTTAAAATTCCCTTAATCTAATAAAAAAAAAAATTAGAAAACTGAAATTCTGAGAACCTAAAAGTTTGATGAATATTTCTGTGCAGTGAAATTTTTAAGGGAATTTTGGATCCCCCTTGTTTCTCAGCAGGTTACCAGGAGTTCAGTGTGGTGAGGGAACCCCTTTGAAAAATTTTATAGAGGATATCAAAAGACGGGTTTTCAGGCCTTTTCAGCTAAAAATGATTCAGGGGGAAAACAAAGGACTTCTAGAAATTTCAGTTTTTTTCCCTTTGCCCTAAAAGGCAGGCACTAGTAGTAAAAGCAAAACAGGGCGGAAGGTGGGGCACTGGCCCTATCCCGATGATAATAAAGGGTTTCCAGAATTTTTGTTTCCCATAAATTTGGGGAAAAGCGGAAGCCTTAAAAAGGGTATTGGAGGTGGGGTTTTGGAAAACAGGTTAAATTTCACCTTTCTTGATAATGAATTTTGTTTGAAAGAAAGGAGCGGTTTTCCCCAATATTTAAAAACCCCAAAAGGGCGGGGGCAATCTAAAAGTCCAAGCTTCAGTAGCGGGAAAAAGCCAATTCTCATGAAATTAATTTTTAAAAACCCCCCTAAATAAGAATTTTAAAATTCCCATAGCCATAAACAGTTCTTTTAGTAGATTATGCAGGGGGAAAAATTTAAAGGGGCGGATCCCTTTCCCAAAGCAAAATTTACTGTATTAAAGAAACTGAATCCTACTGCAACCCCCTTTTCACCCCAAAAGGCCCTGATTACGGGTTTCCCCCATGTCAAAAATGTAGCGACCGGGGTTTAAACCAGTCAAGTAGCAACGACAATGCTAAGAAGCCCCTTTCCTTTTTTTTTTTTAAACTCATTCTATTCCCCCCAAAGCCCAGCTAGAGAATAGGCACTACAACGGCTGGCAGATCTCCTCTCGGGAAAGCAAGCCAGAGAAAATCTTCCACGCCCAGAACCAGAGCTATTCAAAGGGGATTTGTTTAAATTCACAACATGGTTAACAAACTTTGAGCTTTACATAGAAACAAGAACTGGTAACTTTGCTGAGAAAACTTTTCTACCTAGGGAAGTACACAGATGGAGCAGCAAAGAATGCCATTACTGGATTACTGTCACTGCACACTGAAGATGCAGACAAGGAGGCAAAATACATAATAACCAGTAGGTTTGCTGATCCATTTCACATTGCTCATGCCTACAGGGAAGAAATTGTATGCATGGCCAAAGATTACTCCACATGATGGTCCCAGCTTTAATGGATTTCTCTGACTTCTTGCTGATCTGTAAAAGGCCAATAACCCAGTGTGCCACAATTGGCTGTCTTAAATGATCCTGAGGAGAATCAGAAACTGTTTCTCAAATTACCTCTTCCACTACTTGAAAAATGGAACACAGTTGCTTATGAATATAACAAAAGATATAGCTTCTACCCTTCATTTGAAACATTTTGTGGATTTATACGAGAAGAGGCCATGAAGGCATGCAACCCTGTTTCATCTTACAGTGCAGTTATGGGTAATCTGAGCAGCCAAGGGAATTTTGCAGCTGCACCTAAGGGTGGCAACAGCTGTGCAGCCAATACTAATAGAACAGCTGCACCTAAGGGTGGCAACAGCTGTGCAGCCAATACTAATATGTATGTGTGTTGGTGGAAGGCGCTCTCATTCTACCTGTTCTTCTATGAATTTGTCTATGATGTGTATGTATGTGTGTTGGTGGAAGGCGCTCTCATTCTACCTGTTCTTCTATGAATTCGTCTATCTGTCTAGCTGTAGGCTACATGTCATTGTAGGTTCATTTGAGCTCTTTGTAAGGAGTTGTGATGCCTAAAGTCATCACTTGCCTGTTGTCATGGGTCACTTGTCCCTGTCTAATAACTTCTTCCTTATAAACTACAACTGATATATTCACAAACACAGTGAAAACCTACCACAAAACTTGAAGGAGGATTATTGGCCATCTTGCGGTAGTAGGGGTAATGCAAGTTAATGTTACTGTGGAGCGGCCCGCTGCGGCCGCTTGACAACTCTGCGTTATTGACGTCACAGCATGGCCCCGGTCTTTTTGGGGCGCGACAAATTTTCCTCCACTTAAAATGGCTGTATCATCAAAAATACTGCTCACATCGAAAATTCAGCATCACTGCCCTACTATATGAGTCTTGAAGATTTCCAACTCTATCGTTACCTCAAGTAGAGTAAATGGGTCCATTGTCCACCTGGTGTAAATTATTTCTATATAATCTGCAACATTAGAGTAGAGAGTTAAGGACTCTTTCTTACCAATGCTTAAAAGTGCTTGGATGACGTATTCATTGAAAATTTGTAGAGCTAATTTTACATTTTGCCTTTCCAAATTTGAGGGACAGATGGCTTTGAGTGACAACTTATAAAAATGTTTCAAAAGGTCTTCTGCTTCATAGGTATAAAGCCGTCTCAAAGTTTTAAAAGGAGCCATATTAGTTTTATGATTGTCGAAATAAATGCCATCTGAAGAAAATTCTGGAAACCTCATGGTCTTCATTTCATTTTTGATTGATCCAATTATTCCTTATACCTTTAAGTAAATGAACAGAATCGTATATAAAAGAGAGGCCTAGCTGCTACTCTGCACCGGGTGAGGATACGCTATTGATAACTTTGGTGGGCTGGCAAACAATGATAAAGCCTTTCCATTAATTGAGTTGTTGTCAGTTACGACACACACTACCTGAAAACCTATGTCCTCCAAACCAATAATTACTTTCCTCAAAATTTCATGTAAAACTTCACCTTCATACATTTTGGCTGGAATAATTGTACAACATCCTTGAATTTTGAGAAAATACTGCTGACCATGAAAACGTATGCACTAGGTAGGTAGTTGCAGCTTCAATCGAATCAAATGCAGCTCCCACAATATTCCCACCCTTGAAATCAAAGTAAGGTTTTATATGAGTTTCATCAACCATCAGTGTTACCTTTCTGTCTACTGGATCAAGTGCTTTAAATTTGTTTTTGATATACATTGTAGAAATTTATGCTACAAGCACATATATTAATTTGGAGTCTTACCTAATCAAAACCCATCGTCTATCTGAGAGGCCTCTCCATTTGCGACATTTCAAGAACCAGTTCACGGAACCCAAGAGTTCAGGCGTTCCATTTGCGCACGAAAACCTGGGTCCGAGGCAAAGCGCGTAGTGACTCAGCAAAACCCGTGAACTTTCTCTACTCACATTTAGAGGGGGGTAGCTTGGGTAGAGTTTTCAGTTCATAACAAACAATGGTCGCCTTGGGCCCTATTCTCTTATCGTGAAGGGTTTTCCGCATGCACGAGTCGGAGAGGATGTCAGACGGCATAAAAGAGGCATACATGGCTGGTGGGGCCATGCGTTCCCGCGATCTTAAACTTGATATGATCCCTTCACATAACAGCTAGCTGAGTTATATCTCTCGTTATCTCTCTCTCTCTCGTTATCTCTCGTTATCTCGTTATCTCTCGCTATCTCTCTTGTTATCTCGTTCTCTCTCGTTATCTCGTTCTCTCTCTCGTTATCTCGTTATCTCGGTTTTCTCGGTATTTTTCTCTCTCTCTCTCGTTATCTCTCTCTCTCTCTTACCCCTCTCTCTCCTCTCTCTCCTTCTTTTTCCTTTTTTCTTTCTTTTCTCTCTCTCCTTCTCCTTCTCCTCTATCTCTCTCTCACTCTCTCCTCTCCCTCTCTCTCTCTCTCTCTCCTTTTTCTTCTATTATTTCTTCTCCCTCCTCTTCCTTCTCCTTGAGTTGCCAGATATTATTTCTGCTCAGTCACAGTGCAGTGTCACTACTGCGCCGAGGGAGTTCTCTCTCTCTCTCTCTCTCTCTCTCTTTTTTTTCTTCTATATTTCTTCTCCCTCCTCTTCCTTCTCCTGAGTTGCCAATATGTATTTCTGCTAGTCACAGGCAGTGTACACGCCGAGGGAGTCTCTCTCTCTCTCTCTCTCTCTCTCTTTTTTTCTTCTATTATTATCTTCTCCCTCCTTCTGTTCGCAACATATCATCTCCACAGACCCCCATATCATAGCCAGTATGTTATATTATCGTGATAACGACCTTTTTCTTGTGTTTTTATAGTTTAGAATAATATGCTAACCGTTTTCTGTCGCAAATCATTCTATTCCACCCAGCAACCCCTATTAACTATCTGTATGTCATATAGCCCAACTTGATTGAAATTATACAATAGTGTATATAGCAACCTATATACTATATCGTCTACAAAATATATCATATATAACCAAAATATAACCATATGTTGTATGGTGACGGAAAAATTGCGGCTAAGACGACCCCAACCTCCTTAGTTTCACTCGTGCACTGTCTTAGGCGGAAGCAACTTTGCTTCCGAAATGTCCACCTAGCGCAAAGATGTCTTAGCCCTAAAATGGTTTAGTAGTGTCCAAAATGCCGCCCCTGGTTCATGCAACTTGGCACAAATGGAAAGAGGCCTCTCACACGAACAATACCCCAACTAGTAAACTACCGTAACTAAGATATTATTGTAGCCAAACCTCCTAATTGTCACTTACGAGGGATTTTCGAGCATCCCTGACCCGGAAATAGGCAAGCATGCTATACAATGTATTCGATGACAAATTATATAAATTTAGATATAAAATGCAAAAATGCATTAGAAATATAATGATAATAAATATGATGATAAATGAAGACAAGGGAGAGGAGTACAAGTAAAGATGAAAGAAGCATAATAATACTAAGAAAGAAATGGTAAAGGAGCTAAAATAGGAGGAGAACCTACGCGCTGCTCAGAGTGGCAGGGGGAGAAAATCCCAAACAAAAGTACAGTCACTGGACCGCTGCAGAGTCACGTCTAAATGTGTTACAAAGCAGATAGACAGCAGAAAAGGAAGCCATCGCCACAATGTTGGTCCAAAAGACTCTGAATTGTAAGAACCTTCAAGAATACCTCAAATCCCTAAACCGGGACACCTTGACTAGACTACAACCACCCTGCGACCTGTCTGGCTGTGTTCAGGTAACCCTCATGTCATTTGCCTCTAATTGACCTGGATTAACATTGATATTTGTTAATATTCCGCAGGAGTTGGCGGGCTTAACAGGCCTTACAGCTGACTTTTTCTCTATTATTTACAGCTCGTATAATATGCACTACTTATTCACTTTCGGAAACCAAATTATAAAATTGTAGAGTCCTTTCCCGCCCTTATTAGTATATTATTAGTGGTGTTATTGGTATTATTTTACACTAGGACCGAAATTCCCCTCATAATTGGATTCTAGGAAACATTCTTCTCTATGAGCTTCCGTCGAAAATAATTATTTTTGAAGATATGACTATGTTGTTTCTAGGGAGGCGAGAGGCTAGTGATTACACTCTTCTTCCTCTTGTGACCTGCATCGCCTCTGTTCCTCCCTTGCCGCGGACTTTTTTAATGCAGATTTGGCTTTAGTTTGGAGGTTATAGCGCGGGATTAGGTTAGTGAGTCAAAAGGCGGGGTTAGGTTAGTTTAATTGTCATGTCTCCTATACACTCCTTCCTAATAAAAACATCTTATATCTCCGAAAGTAGTGATTTGCGACGGAAGCTCATAGAGAGAATGTTTCTTAGAATCCAATAAGGTGAACAGAAACCACACTCCCAATTGTGTAGGAAATTTCGGTCCTAGTGTAAAAATGTACAGTGTTATTTTCTCCAGACCTTCACAGATCCCTTCAGGTACCTGTAAAACGTAAATATAGAATGGGGGAGAGATGCCCCTTCAACCCCCCCGTCCTGGATTTCCCAAAATAATATTACTAACCTCACTATAACCTAACCTAACCTTACCAATAACCTCCTAGCGAGACCTAAGGGCGAGAAAGAACTAGAATTTTACCAGGTTAGGTTAGGTTATATTAAAGTTAGGTAGGTTAGTAATTTTTTTTTTTTATATCTCTCCCCCACTTATGATTACGTTTTAGAGTTATTTGAAGGGATTCTGTGCAGGTCTGGAGGAAAAAAGCCCACTAATAAGGACGGGAAAGGACTAGAATTTTACCACCAAAAATATAGCACTTATTCATGAGTGCTATAATAGCTAGGTTAGGTATGTTTAGGTTTGGTTAGACTTAGGAGAATCTGAATAACAAACCTCCGCTTTGACTGAAATATACTACCGACTGTATAGTATGCTTATTGTACTTCCATCTGCAAAGGTCCAATGCCTCGCCTGGTAACCTGGAGGTTAAATGATATAACTGAGGTGCCCTCCATCCCGCTCTTCACCATTGAGGTTCGGCCGTCGGCGAGGTCTCCCCCATGACTGGCAGAACTCGCTTCTCACTAACCACTGTGTGCGTGTATTTCCAGTGGAGGTTGGTGGTTTCGCACGTATTATTCTATTACAACTTTTATTTAGACGTAATAAGAAATTCTACATGAAAAAGTGAATATAAGTACAAAATTATAATACTTAATCTATTTACATAGCGAGGGACAGAGATTGTGTGTGTGCACTGGCCATGAAGTGAGAGTTTTGTGTATATTTGTATTAACTATATGTTAGATAGAGAGATAGAGACAATATTAATGACAACAATAGTAATTGTCAGCCTGAATCAAATATCCCAAAAATGTGCGTAGACTGCACGCTAACAGTAGCACGGATTATATTCCTATTGGAACAATTACACTCATATATAGATATGGACGATGATATAATTCCTCATCACCACCATCACATCACATCAGTAAACTACCACATCAACTTCACCATCACCACCACCACACACCATCAGTACACTACCACATCAACTTCACCATCACCAACACCACATCACCATCAGTAAACTACCACATCACTTCACCACCCACCACATCACCATCGTACAACTAACATCAACTTCACATCACCACCACCACATCACCATCATACAACTACCACATCAACTTCACCATCACCACCACCACATCACCATCAGTACAACTACCACATCAACTTCACCATCACCACCACCACATCACCATCAGTACAACTACCACATCAACTTCACCATCACCACCACCACATCACCATCAGTACAACTACCACATCAACTTCACCATCACCACCACCACATCACCATCAGTACAACACCACATCAATTCACCATCACCACCACACATCACCATCAGTACAACTCACCCACATCAACTTCACCATCAATACCACCATCACATATCACCATCAGTACAACTACCAATCAACTTCACCATCACACCACCACCACATCCCATCAGTACAACTACCACATCAACTTCACCATCAACACCATCACATCACCATCAGTACAACTACCACATCAACTTCACCATCAACACCACCACATCACCATCAGTACAACTACCACATCAACTTCACCATCAACACCATCACATCACCATCAGTACAACTACCACATCAACTTCACCACCATCAACACCACCACATCACCATCAGTACAACTACCACATCAACTTCACCATCATCAACACCACCACATCACCATCAGTACAACTACCACATCAACTTCACCATCACCACCACATCACCATCACCACCACATCACCATCACCACCACAACAGCATCACTAACACCACCAACAATATCATCACTACCTTATCGCCATCACCATCACCACTCCTACAACACCAAAACCACCACTAGCAATATCACAACCACCATCACAACCAGTGTCACCACAATCATTACTATTACCATCACTACCACATTACCACTACAACAACAACCACCACATCATACTTTTTTCTATCAACGTTCTCCTCGTGACCTGCTTCATAGGTTATAATGGGTTTTTTCTTGTCAGCATAGACAGCTCAGGGCAAGGGAGCGGCTCCTACCACCAGCCTTTCTGCCAGTCCTTCAAGGCCGCCAACTGCCCAGAATGACCTCACTGTTCTCGCGCCTCGGCCCCTCCCTTTATATTCTACCTCCAGGGTTAACCCACATGGCCGCTATGAAATATGAGGTGCCTCAAAAAATTCTAAGTCCAGTCAGATCCTGTCCTGATCCTTTAGGAGGTTAAGTGAGTTATCTTTAGGGTTATAGTGAGGTTAGGTAACTTTTAGGGGTTTATAGTGAGGTTTAGGTAACTTTTAGGGGTTATAGTGAGGTTAGGTAACTTTTAGGGGTTAGTGAGGTTAGTATTTTAGGGTTATAGTGAGTGTTAGTAACTTAGGGGGTTATAGTGAGGTTAGGTTAGTAACTTTTAGGGGTTATAGTGAGGTTAGGTAACTTTTAGGGGTTATAGTGAGGCTAAGTTAGTAACTTTAAGGGGGTTATAGTGAGGTTAGGTTAGTAACTTTTAGGGGTTATAGTGAGGTTAGGTAACTTTTAGGGGTTATAGCGAGGTTAAGTTAGTAACTTAGGGGGTTATAGTGAGGTTAGGTAGTAACTTTTAGGAGTTATAGTGAGGTTAGGTTAGTAACTTTTAGGGGGTTACAGTGAGGTTAGGTTAGTAACTTTAGGGGTTATAGTGAGGTTAGGTTAGTAACTTTTAGGGTTATAGTGAGGTTAGGTTAGACTTTTAGGGGTATAGTGAGGTTAGGTTAGTAACTTTTAGGGGTTATAGTGAGTTAGGTTAGTAACTTTTAGGGGTTATAGTGAGGTTAGGTTAGTAACTTTTAGGGGTTATAGTGGGTTAGTTAGTAACTTTTAGGGGTATAGTGAGGTTAGGTTAGTAACTTTTAGGGGTTATAGTGAGGTTAGGTTAGTAACTTTTAGGGGGTTATAGTGGGGTTGGGGTTTGTAACTTTTAGGGTTATATGAGGTTAGTTAGAAAAATTTTTTGGGGGGTTCATGGGTTAGGTTAGTAACTTTTAGGGGTTATAGTGAGTTAGGTTATAACTTTTGGGGGTTTATAGTGAGGTTTGGGTTATAACTTTTAGGGGTTAATGAGGTTAGGTTAGAAACTTTTGGGGGGTTACATGAGGTATTTATAGTAGGGTCATTAGGGCGTTTCGCTTCACATTAGGTGAAGAAGTATTTTGGGGGCTTACCTAAGCTTTTGTGCGCTGAACCCGAAAATCGAGTTGGGTCCTCGTT
Organism: Chionoecetes opilio; assembly: GCA_016584305.1. NCBI lineage: Eukaryota > Metazoa > Arthropoda > Malacostraca > Decapoda > Majidae > Chionoecetes > Chionoecetes opilio. The sequence continues at coordinate 64,090 of JACEEZ010006497.1, read as the reverse complement.
AGGGGTAAGTTTTTCCGAAATTTGCAATTGGCATTTGGCAATAAAATTGGCTTTTCAAATTGCAGATGAAAACAGACGTCGTAGAGCCCTCGTTTGACTCAAATTGAAGTTTATTAAGAGTGCAAAAAATTTATTTAGTACTCCGGGGTTTTATCTTTTCGCATTACTGAACTTTTGGGGAAATTAGATAAGTGAAAAAAAGGGAAAAAAAATTTAAAAAAGGAATAATTTTGGCCCTTTAAATTTCACATAAAAAGTCATGAATTTTTCTGGCTGTATCGTTCTCAAAAAGGGCAACCGTCTGATTAATAGAAAAGGGAAACTTTCTCTGCTGCCCCCTCATGTCGTTTTTATGACTAGGGGAATGAAATTTCGCAAAAAAATGTAAAATTTCATGGCTAAAATTTTTAAAAATTAGCTATAACCCTAAAAAAAAATAAATTCATTATTATATCGCACTTTTCCCTTCCCAGGTCCGCAATAAAATGTGTGTCATTTGGGGTGAAACAAGGGAAATGGGGTCCTTCACCTGGGGCCCCCCAAGAATTTCGGAGTATGTGGCCAAGTGGGGGCTTCGAAGGCAATTTTGAAAGGGGCCCACGGGGGGTCCTCAAAGGGGGGGCGTTTGGTCGGGGCCCGACAGTGCATTGCTAAAATCCAACCCCACAAATTCGCGAGGCGTACGGAGATGAGCAACAGGCCCTTTGCGGCGGGGGCCGCCCCCCCGGCCTTCAAGGCCCTCTTGCCCTCTTTACGACCAAGGCCACCGCGGTCACGACAAAAGTCCCCTTTCAGGGTTCTGGAAAAATGAACGCGGGGGTCTCCAGGGCCCTCGCAAACCCCTTCATCCTCTCGGGGCTGGTCCTCGACGGGGGGCTATCCTTCAGCGCCCCCCGTTTCCGGCTCAGCAAATTTTAAAGGCCGGGTTGGATCCCTCCTCAGAGGTTGCCCAAGGGTTTTTGGCTAGGGGGAGTTGCCCCTTGTCTTTGACAGGTACGACATCGGCGGTCCCTCAAAGACAAGACGAGGGAACAGCGAGCCCGGGGTGGGGGTACGATATCGACATCCAAGCAGCGACGAGGATCAAAGCTGGAATGACCATGGCTAACATTTTGGGCCCCAAAAAAACAAAAAGATGCTATCCTCTTCTTTTCTCCAAATCCGCACCATTCATGGGGGTTACGCTCTCGCGCGTGGGGGCGAAAAGCCCTGGAACTTTTTGGACCGGGCGGGGCCAAATTCCTTTTAGAACAAGAGGAAGCGGACACTAAAATGAAATAAACATCTCTCCATGCTCGACAAAAATTGGAGGCAACCCTAGTTTCTCCGGACACTGACGTCCTCTCCCCCTCCTCCACACTTCCCCAAATACCTCCCCAAAAGTGCCTCCAGCTTGGGAAAAACATTTCAACGTTACTCATCCCCGATGAAAAAATGGGCTCTCACGCGGATGTGATCAGTCCTTCCAGCTCATGGTTGCGACACCACTTGCCCCTTTCAAAAAGGGAAGTTGAAACTTGGCCCGTGTTCCGGCGGGCCCACCAGGCACCCCCGACGCTTTGGGTACCTCCCAAACCCCGGGCCGCTGACCCAAAAGAGCCTGGACGGCTGTGCCGATTCGTGAGCGAATTTCGGGAAAACCCGCTCTCGCGCAGGCGAGGTGGACGGCACTCAAAGAAGAAGGTTGGGGCAGCACTGGGCCCCCCCGACAGTCAACGCCACCCCCCAGCACATTATGCAGCCCGACGGCCGTCGTCTGGGAGGGGCTTGAAAAAGGAGTTGGTGACCCCCCGCCCGCCAAATACGGGTACGGGCCCAAAACCCGGGGCCTATCCTTCCACCCTCCCCCCGCCCCGAAAGATCATGGATGGGATGCGTGCGGATGGGAAACGAAATGCTCGACCCAAACGCTGCCCTGTCACGCCCGCAGACTCCTTTTTCGGACTTTCGTTCTCCCAGATGTGCATCAACGACGAAAGATGGGCATAGGACGTCGATGGCTAGACGACTAAAATTCGATTTTTTCAACCCTTTGGAACGCTCGGGTTCGCAAGTAAGGATTTTTTTTTTTTTTATTGTTATTTTCCAAAATACCGGGGGGACTCGGGTTTTGTTGTTTGAAATTTTTTGTTCTGATTAAAACCGGTACTTTGGCGGGAAAAAGGCTTTCGCTCACCCTTAGGTGAAGAAAATTTTGAGGGGCTTATCCAAGCATTTTTTAGTTGAAAAACCCTGTTCTACGCAATAATTGTACCCACCCTTGCACAAATTCGTTAATTAAATGTGTCCTTAAGAACAATTGTTGTTATTTACTTTTTTACTAATTAAAATTTCAGTTTTTTAATATTAAGAAACTCAGGCTTAAAGGCCAAAATTATTCCTTTTTATTTTTCCAATTTTTGTTCCACTTATCTCAATTTCCATTATAGATCAGTAATCCGAAACGATACACCCACGGAGTACTCAATAACATTTTATGGCACTCTTAATAAGCTTCAATTTTGAGTCCAAAACCGAGGTACTCTACGAGTCGGGTTCTCATTCTGCAATTTGTAATTGCCATTTTATTGCCAAATTGCCAAAGATGCAAATGCGCGAAAACTTACCGCTAACGAGGACCCAACTACGATTTTCGGAATTTCAGCGGCACAAAATGCCTAGGAAATAAGACCTCAAAAACTTCCTTCACCTAAGGATGAAGCGAAAGCCTTTTTTTCCCGCCACTAAGTGAACCTACTATTAGTAACTTTAGGGGTTATAGTGAGGTTAGTTTGTTTTTATAACTTTTTAGGGGTATAGTGAGGTTAGGTTAGGTAACTTTTAGGGGTTACAGTGAGGTAGATTAGTAACTTTAAGGGGTTATAGTGAGGAGGTTAGGTTAGTTAACTTTTAGGAGTTATAGTGAGTTAGGTTAGTAACTTTTAGGGGGTATAGTGAGGTTAGGTTAGTAACTTGTAGGGGTTATAGTGAGGCTAGGTTAGTAACTTTTAGGGTTATAGGCGGTTAGGTTAGTAGTAACTTTTAGGGGTTATCGGAGGTTAGGTTAGTAACATTAGGGTTATAGTGAGGTATAGGTAGTAACTTAGGGGGTTATAGTGATGTTAGGTTTAGTAACTTTAGGGGTATAGTGAGGTTAGGTTAGTAACGTTTAGGGGTTATAGTGAGGTTAGTAGTAACTTAGGTGGTTATAGTGATGGTGTAGGTAGTAACTTTTAGGGGTTATAGTGAGGTAGGTTAGAACTTTAGGGGTTATAGTGAGGTTAGGTTAGTAACTTTAGGGGTTATAGATGAGTTAGGTTAGGTAACTTAGGGGGTTAAGTGGAGGTAGGTTAGTACTTTTAGGGGTTATAGTAGAGGTTAGGTTAGTAAACTTTTAGGGGTTATAGTGAGGTAAGGTTAGTTTTTAACTTTGAGGGTATAGTGAGGTCTTAGGTAGTAAACTGTTAGGGGTTATAGTAGGTTAGGTCGTAAACTTTTCGGGGTTATAGTGAGGTTAGGTTAGTAACTTTTAGGGGGTTTATAGTGAGGTTAGGTTAGTAACTTAGGGGGTTAAGTGAGGTAGGTTAGTAAACTGTTAGGGGTTATAGTGAGGTTAGGTTAGTAATTTTAGGGGTATAGTGAGGTTAGGTTAGTAACTTTTAGGGTTATAGTGATGTTAGGTTCGTAACTTTTAGGGGTTATAGGAGTTAGGTAGTAACTCTGGAGGGGTTATAGTGAGGTTTTAGTTAGTTATATTTGTTAAAATATTAAGTTAAATATAAAAGTATATTTGCCTTTTTTTTCAGATAGGCCTTTTCGCAATCGCAATTCCGCAAAACTAATTGACACCTACAATAAAAAAAAAAATGTCTCTAGACTCTTAAACATCTTTAGACTTCTTAAACACCTACAATTAAAAACAAAAATTTGTTGTAGACTCTTTATTAGTGTTTAATACTTGGTATCCTTATTTCGTTCTGTCCTACTTGTTACTTTGTCCTTCACAATTATTGTCTTTGTCTCTTTTAGTGTTTTTCTTTACTTTTACAATTCACAGCTAATGGCTAGTAATCACTCCTAAGTAATCTACTGATCCTCTCCTCCTCCTCCCCCGCACTTTGAAGGTGAGTCACCGTCAACAATTATTTGCGATGCGTTTCAAAATTTTGGCAGTCCGCAACCAACAATTCCCAAATTTTTCAGGCATCAGTAATTGCACAATTCCGCTACTGAATTACCCATCTCGCAAGTTGCGAATTGCGGAATTGCCCCACCTTGCATATCTAAACAGTAGCGACTGAAATGATGTGTTGCATTTGCTTCTCTAGGTGCAGCCATACACAAGAACAAAGCGGCATGAAAGGCCAAAGTAGAAGGCCTGTGAGTGGTGCGGTCCGTGCAAATTGCAGTGTTTTGGGTAACTGTCTGTATGGTCTTTGAGCAAAGGGGCGGAGTCCAGGAGTACGATAAACATAAGACGAATCACGATAGTGTCATGAAGCGCCTACATAGATACCCGATAGGTCACGATAGACTTACGATAGCGCTGCGTTGGGTACAAAATTTGAGAGCTTCCCGATTTTTTAAATGCACGCACTACCTTTTTGTTGCCTCGGTCCGAGTGCGTCCACGAGCGTCACGTCACGATGGACTGCATGGATGGAGATGTTGGGGCGTTTCGTGTTTCCATAGGAATGTGTGAAGGAGCTCAGGATCAAGGGGGGGGAGTGAAGAACTCTAACCAGTCATCCTGCAACGCCAGTCACCCTGTTTTCTCTCGAGCCTCGGAGAGAGGAAACAGGGACTCCAGCTGGCTACGTGCCAGCTTCCTGTCTCCCCACACAACATACCACTTGTGAGTGTTATTATGAGGTTTATGTGTACAATATTTGGCTGGCGCATAAGACGCAGTTTTTTCCCTAAAAGGAATAGCCAAATTTCACCCTGCGTCTAATGCGGCCATATTCGCGCATGAGAGGTCGGGCAGCAGAGAATGCAGAACAGCCGGTGGTGTATTACTAAAGGGTCTGGAGTGATCTGTGTTGGAGCAGTTAGTCCCACTGAGCACAAATTTGTACCTGTGTTACCAGCAGTAATGCATAATACTAAGAAACGGTTGGAGTTTAAGAGAAAAACAAGAGCTGGGGCAACAAGATAGCGATTGTTGCTGCCAGATGGCCGGTCAGATGTAAACATCATCCACCCCCCGCGGTGCTCTCCATTGTAAAACGTCTGATAACAACGTCTCGGAGACGCCCTCCGCGCACCCACCATGGGTCATTAGCCGCCAGACTCCTCCCCGCTCCCATGGAAAAGACAAAAAATCCCGCATATTAGATGCGCCTTAACCCGCATTCGACTACGGGCACACAAGTGACATAAAGTTGAAATGAGAAGATGATAGAAGGGAGGGCAGAAAATAGTGTTGGAATTTTCGCTGGAAAGAGTGTTGTTGATAATGGAAATAGTGAAACAAAGAAGCGTGTTAAAAGTTTTATTTGAAGGAGTGTGAGCCGGTGAGAGGGAGGTGTAGTATTCTTGGGGAGTCTGTCTTATAACACAAGGATGGAGAACAGGGCCGTCGTGGCCTTAAGTTTTTATTTGACAGCGAGTCACATGTACAACCGTGGGGACAAAGAGGTGCGACGGCGTGTGCTCTGTGTGTCCTGTGGCTGATGAATTAACTGGTGGTGTTGCAGCTGTGTCGGCAAGGACAAGTCAGGTCAGCGCAGGGTCACCCTCGTGCTCTATCCTGGTCCCAGTACGGGGGTGGCCTAAGCGATGCTGATGTGTATGTGCGTGTGTGTGTTAGCGCCGCTACAGTGGTAAGCAAGGTGGGATAGGAGACAGCATAGGCCTTGTACCACTCGCCCTCAATCCTCACCCCTGTACCTCTACGGATAATAAGAAACGGTATGAAAGAGTGCTAGGTAAAAAGGCTGCCAACGGTACCTGTAGACGGGACAAAAGTCTTCCACACGCACACCAATGACCAAGACCCATCACGGCGCCACACCGTCCGCCTCAAGGCGAATCAACCACCATATCATCCATGGTGACATGGTGAAGGGCACGTCTCATCACCTCGTTAGAAATTTCTGAACATTCAAACAAATAGACGTTTTACACTAAACAGTGCGCCGCTGTCATGGCTCCAATTTACATCACAGTTCGTCACGTAACGGTTTCTGGGGAAGAATATTTTAACGTAATGAGACTGATGCCGTGCTGATAATGTAGTTCTCTCAAGGCTTTATGTACCCAAAACAATGTCTTTTAGAGTTCAACTCATCGTCTTTCATCTGACAGAAGTGCTATTAAGGCAAATTCTTCAAGCATAAGACTCTGAGGCCACCATGTCTGGTATCAGAGGTGGGAGAGGAAACTGCGAAAAAGACGGAACGTGACGATAGTGTGAATACCAAGGCCACGGCTGACGCTGCCGTGATTCAGAGTTCGTGAACCAGCCTTCACCTGTACTGTTGAAGAAGACTAATCAACCCTCGCGGATGTGATAGATCATAGGTGTAACCAGTGCAAATATCGTGATCTGACAACGGTGTGCCCTCAACAATTACAACAATAACAACAAGGTAGCGCATGGTTACCTTACAGTGTTATCTAAATATCTTCGGGAATGTTTGTTATTGGACACAACCACCGATTTCGAGGCCGAAACTTAAGCCTCCTGAATTAGTTTTGATGTGTTTGAATTAATCTGGCTTCCCTCGGGAAATTTTTTTTTGTCAGAAATCAATTTTGTTTACATGTGTGTATGTGGGGTGGCAACCTGCCCCTCCAGGTCCGCCCTGCTAACATTGCTACGCTCCACTGCCATATTATTGGTAATTTTCGTTATTCTCTATCTCCATCTGTTTACTAAACTAAACCTCACCTCTAACCTAACCCTAATCTGATTATCCTAACTAACTTTCTCGGCTGGAAATAACGGTAGATTTTCGAGTCACTACATGTAATGCCATTATTATTCAATTGCTCCTGGAAATGGGCTCACAATACACAGAATGAAGAAGAAAGATAACGATAATGGAGGTACCGAGTCCTAGAGTTTTGAAGCCCACTACCGAAATAATACCAATATCTATACTGCAAATTTGCCACAAGTCTAAACACATAGCAGAAAAGCAACAAAGGCATACTACAACATTAAATCTAAGATATGTCATAGGTAGCAAAATATTAGAATATCAATTCGTGGGTGCATCCTGCAATATATTATGATTTATGACCGATTTTGGTTACCCTGTCATTCCCTTTACATTTTAACTAGTATAATTTTTCATTCACATTCACTGCACTGTGAATATTGTATTTAGTACAGGTCATAATTATTTACATTCCCCTACAAATCTTTTTTTTTTAATAACTTGATAATTTACGAGAAAAAAAAAATTCCCCAAAAACACCAATTTTTTTTTTCTTCTCAAAACCTCCTTGTAAAATAGTGGTGCGTCTTATGCGCCGGCAAATACGGTAATTAATGTGCAGTTATGTTATTTTGTGATGCTATTTTCTCTTTTCAGAATGCTTTTTCTACAGAATAGGTAGTTACAGTAGTGTGGGCAATATTAGACGCTGTGTGTTTGTTGTGTCGCTAGAGTTTATTTTAGCTTGAAAACACATGTTTTTGTTTTTTTTCTCTTTTTCAATGATGTCTGGAACCAAACCTATATTTACCATTAGTTATGTGTTTCGTTTATACCAGATTCGCTTTACGAGTATGCAGGTGGACACCGAACTGTTGGTATCTTCGGGACTATGTCCTGTACATGGGAAAGGAAGTAGTAGAGAGGAAGTGTGCTATGGCATGAATGTATGTGTGTAGCCAAACCATCCAAGGTCATTTCTGCCATCACTATTTGTTGTGTGGAAAATGTCAAGCTTGCAGAGATAGTGTTTCCGTTATACATATTATTCAACTATAATCAGGGTCTTATTTTTGCCCCCATTTTATATTTGTTCATATATTTTTATTTGTCATTTCCCCCTTACATAGCCACGTAAGATTAAGACTCTAAGTCCTTCTAGGGATGTGGGGCTATCAGCAGAGCCACGCCCAGGCACGCTGGGACTCCTGGACATGTACATCTGGCAGGAAGTGAAGGACGGCAGGGTAACGTGGCCATCAAACTGAACTCTACCTTCAGGGAACCTCAAGGTGGCATGCTGGAGGGTGAGTTAGTTAAAAGGAAGGCTTGTGCACGAGATGGCTAATGGGGTTCTGAAGGAACCATGACTGGAGGTTAAGTTGATGTGATCATGTTTATAACTGGAACTGTTTGCCTAATTGTTCTGACCGAATTGAATAGTTACAGGATTTGACTCAGGTTTGTAGGACCCATATTCCTCGATCATTTTATCATCAATTCTTGAAAAATGTGAATACTGATTCACACACTGCATCAGCTGGTCATTGTTCCATTTCTTATTGGCCTGTTGGGAACCGTATTTCTGATAACTTTATCTGTTGTTTGGGTAGCTTTAGGCTGTGGGGGAAAATTTGACTTGCAGATACCTGTATTTTTTTTTTTGTTTAATAAGTATGTCATCATTGCATTCAACAAGTTTTTTTTTTATTCATGGTAAATTGCGTTGCATTCCTGTATCAAGTATAGTTATTAATACATTATGGCAGAAAGTAGTCATGGCACAGAAAAAAGTGTGTCATAACGTGATGCATTGTTTGTATATAGTGAGGAAGTGATGGTGAGGTCAGGAAGGGTGGTGTCAGTGTTAAAGAAGATCTTGCTGTACTGTAAGGATGTCATTGACAGTGATGCATATTGTTGTAGTAGTGAAGGAAGTGATGGTGAGGGTCATGGAAGGTGGTTGTCCAGTGTTAGAGATCTGCTGTAAGGATGTCATTGCAGTGATGCATTGTGTAGTAGTGAGGAAGTGATGGGTCGAGGTCATTGGAAGGGTGGTGTCAGTGTAGAGATCTGCTGTTAAGGGATGTCATTGCAGTGATGCATTGTTGTTAGTAGTGAAGGAAGGATGGTGAGGTCATGGAAGGGAGGTGTCAGTGTTAGAGATCTTGCTGTAAGGATGTCCATTGCAGTGATTGCATTGTTGTAGTAGTGAAGGAAGTGATGGTGAGGGTCATGGAAGGGGTGGTGTGTCAGTGTTAGAGTCTTGCTTGTAAGGATGTCATTGCAGTGATGCATTGTTGTAGTAGTGAGGGAAGTCGATGGTGAGGGTCATGGAAGGAGGTGTCAGGTTAGAGATCTTCGCTGAAGGATGTCAATTGCAGTGATGCATTGTTGTACTAGTGAAGGATTTTTTGATGGTGAGGTTCAGGAAGGGTGGTTGTCAGTGTAGAGATCTTGCGTAAGATGTCATGCAGTGATGCATTGTTGTGTAGTGAAGGAATTGATGGTGAGGGATCATGGAAGGGAGTGTCAGGTTATGAGATCTTGCTGTAAGGATGTCATTGCAGTGATGCAATTGTTGACTAGTGAAGGAAGTGGATGGTGAGGGTAGGAAGGAGTGGGGTCAGTGTTAGAGATCGTCGCTGTAAGGATGTCATTGCAGTGAAGGCATGGTTGAGTAGTGAAGGAAGTGATGGTGAGGGTCATGAAGGGTTGGTGTCAGTGGTAGAGATCTTGCTGTAAGGAGTCATTGCAGTGGAGCATTGTTTTAGAGTGAAGGGAAGTGATGGTGAGGGTCATGGAAGGGAGGTGTCCCGTGGTGTAGAGATTTGCTGTTACGGATGGTGTCATGCCAGTGATGCATTGTTGTAGTAGTGAAGGAAGGATGGTGTGAGGGTCAGGAAGGGTGGTGTCAGTGTTAGAGATCTTGCTGTATAGATGTAATTGCAGTGATTGATTGTTTGTAGTCTGTGTAAGGAAGTGATGCGTGAGGGTCATGGAAGGGGGGGGTGGGTGTCAGTGGTAGAGATCTTTGCTGAAGGATGTCATTGCAGTGATGCATTGTTGTTAGTAGTGAAGGAATGATGTCGAGGCGTCATGGAAGGAGGGTTGTCAGTGGTTAGAGATCTTGCTGTAAGAATGTCATGCAGTGATGCATGCTGGTAGTAGTGAAGGAGTGATGGTGAGGGTCATCGGAAGGGAGGTGTTCTAGTGGTAGAGATCTTGCTGACGGATGTCATTGCACTGATGCAGTGTTGGAGTTAGTGAAGGAAGTGATGGTTGAGGAGTCATGGAAGGGTGGTTGTAAGTGGGTAGAGATCTTGCTATAAGGATGTCATTGCAGTGATGCATTTGTGTAGTGAAGGAAGTGATGTGAGGTATGGAAGGGAGGTTGTCAGTGTTAGAGGATCTTGCTGTAAGGAGTGTCATTTGCAGTGATGCATTGTTGTACTAGTGAAGGAAGATGAGGTGAGGGTAGGGAAGGGTGGTGTCATGTTAAGGATCTGCTTGTAAGGATGTCATTGCAGCTGTGCATTGTGTAGTAGAGAAGGAAGTGACGGTGAGGGTCATGGAAGGGAGGTGTCAGTGTTAGAGATCTTGCTGTAAGATGTCATTGAGTGATGCAGTGTGTAGTAGTGAAGGAAGTGATGGTGAGGTCAGGAAGGGAGGTGTCAGTGTTAGAGATCATTGCTGTAAGGATGTCATTGCAGTGATGCATTGTTGTAGTGTGAAGGAAGTGATGGTTAGGGTCATGAAAGGAGGTGTCAGTGGTAGAGATCTTGCGTAAGGATGTTCCATTGCAGAGTGATGCATTGTTGTGTAGTGAGGAAGTGATTGGTGAGGGTCATGGAAGGGAGGCGCATGTTAGAGACTTGCTGTAAGATGTCAGTGCAGTGATGCATTGTTGTAGTAGGAAGAAGTGATGGTGAGGCGTCATGGAAGGGTGGTGTCAGTGGTAGAGATCTTGCTGTAAGGATGTCATTGCAGTGATGCAGTTGTATAGTGAAGGAAGTGATGTGAGGGTCATGGAAGGGTGGTGGGTGTCAGTGTTAGAGGATCTTGCATTGTAAGGATGTCCAGTGCCGTGATGCATTGTTGTAGTAGTGAAGGAAGTGATGGTGAGGGTCATGGAAGGTGCTGTCAGTTTGTTAGAGATCTGCTGTAGGATGCATTGTCGCAGTGATGCATTGTTGTAGTAGTGAAGGAAGTGATGGTGAGGGTCATGAAGGGTGGCGTCAGTGTTAGAGACTTCCTGTAAAGGATGTCATTGCAGTGATGCATTGTTGTAGTAGTGGAGGAAGCTGATGGTGAGGGTCATGGAAGGGTGGTCTTGTCAGTGTTAAGATCTTGCTGTAAGGATGTTTTTTTTTTTTTTTCATTGCAGTAGCATTGTTGTAGTAGTGAAGGAAGGATGGTGAGGGTCATGAAGGGAGGTGTCAGTGTTAGAGATCTTGCTGTAAGGATGTCATTGCAGTGATGCATTTATTGTACTAGTTGAAGGAAGGTGATGGTGAGGGTCATGGAAGGGATGGTGTCAGTGTTAGAGACTTGCTGTAAGGATGTCATGCAGTGATGCATTGTTGTAGTAGTGAAGTAAGTGATGTGCGGGTCATGGAAGGGTGGTGTCAGTGTTTAGTGTTAGAGATCTTGCTGTAAGTGATGTCATTGCAGTCGATGCATTGTTGTAGTTAGTGAAGGAAGTGATGGTGAGGGTCATGGAAGGGAGGTGTCAGGTCAGAGATCTTGCTGTAAGGAGTCATTGCAGTGATGCATTGTTGTAGTAGGGAAGGAAGTGATGGGTCGAGGTTCATGGACAAGGAGGTGTCAGTGTTAGAGATCTGCTGTAAGGATTCATTGCAGTGATGCATTGTTGTAGTAGTGAAGAAGTAGTGATGGTGAGGGTCATGGAAGGGTGTGTCAGTGTTAGAGATCTTGCTTTGGGTAAGGATATGCATTGCAGTGATGCATTGTTGTAGTAGTGAAGGAAGTGCTGGTTGAGAGGTCAGGAAGGGTAGGTGTCAGTGTTAGAGATCTTGCTGTAGGATGTCATTGCAGTGAGGCATTGGTAGTAGAGTGAGGAAGTGAGGTGAGGGTCATGGAAGGGAGGTGTAGTGTAGAGATCTTGCTGTAAGGATGTCATTGCCGGTGATTGATGCCATTGTTGTACAGTGAAGGAAGTGATGGTGAGGGTCATGGAAGGGTGGTGTCAGTGTTAGAGATCTGCTGTAGGATGCACTGAACATCGAGGCACTGGGTCCAAGAGCTAACAGCAGGCCCCGTCGATCTTCTGCAATGAACTCATCCGTAGCTTTCTGTCCCTCCTCTGTGGGACTTCCATCAGACTTTCAACCTCAGCGTTGCTACCTGCCCCAGTAGTGGTGTTCACCAAGGTCAGGGAGAGTTTGTCCAGGTCAAAAGGATCTTGGCATTTGACTTAGTATGAAATCCTTGATGTTGGATGCAATCCTTTCTTTTGTCCTGCTCCATCCTTCATTTACGAAGGTTCCCAGTATGGAAGATGTTTGATCCCTGGTTATCACAAATGTCTTTAAACGACTCCGAGTAGTATCCCCGTTACACATAAACTGGTTAGAAAGCCATCCCAGCAGAGCTCCCTTCCGCGGGTGTAGCCAAGAACTCCTCCTGAGTCTTATTTATTTAATGTTGGTCAAACCTTAAAAACAGGATATTTCAAGCAAGGAACATTAAAGGCAGAGGGCAATTTAGCAAATTTGGTATTTTTTCGGTGTTTTTTTCGCAAACAAGGGGTTACTGTTGCTATGTCAGACACCTTTCCGTGAACTACAACCATGATTTCTACAAATAGAAATCAATACACTTCAATGAGACCAAATTCGCTTTGTTCTAAGAAAGTGCAAGGCATGTCAATTTTTTTAGGAAAGGCTTATTTCAGTGCCAGCCACTCACTTATAAGGGAGTTTTAAAAGGAGGCTAGAAAACGTGTTATGGATGGTGATGCTCAAGGTGGGGTAGGTAGTGTTAAGTAACAGGAAACTACCACGTGTAGGTTCACAGCCTTTGAGCTTCCTTATTTTGTTACTTTCTCTGGTATGACTTAAAAACGGTCATCACACATAACCCCTTGAGGCCCCAGAATGTAATTTCATTGTAATTGGATTGAATATTTTCCTTGGTGTTGTGGGTGTGCCTGATGCATGGCCCCTGCAAGCCACTCAGACAGGAGGGACTACTTATGCCAACACTGTGCAAGAGATTCAAACACAAAGGACAAGGATGCGGAAAACACTCAAGCGCCAGGCCTTCCTGGGGACCATGATGCCACCGCAGCAAAGTCTGGCCTCCAAAGTTTGTCCAAAGGTATGAGGCGCGTTGACACAATGGTGGTAGTTATGCTGACAGCCTCATAAGGGGCTGCACGCCCAAACCCCTTCACGCCCAAACCCCTTCACGCCCAGATCTTCCTTTGCATATAAAAATTGCTGTTAGCCATTAAAATTACGAAAAGTGACTTAGATACCAAATTATCTAGTCGAGAAGGATACGAAATAGGTCATAATTATAAACTATTGCCTTATAAATCACTAAAAATCATCTAATGGTACCCAAAAATACTGTGGAAATTATGTTTGGTTCAAGGGGTTAAATAGGAGTCCATACAGGGGTTGCGTACACTCGCCGCACGTTAGTTGGCAAAAATGGGGCCCCTTCAACTCCCCCTTCCGAACCCACGGTGTTGGTGTGAGAATGCCTGACTCCAAGTTCCGCCCTTAAACGCCCCAAACGCCCAACACCTCAAACCAATCCCGTGCTTTTGGGAAGGGGGGGGAGTTGAAGGGGCAACATTTCGCCAACTAGACGTGCGGCGAGTGTCATCAAATGAAGCTTGCTTCTGGATGGTGTAAGAGTGTGTGCAGGGCGTCACATTTTAGAGGCAGTGGGGGGTTCCATTTCCAGTGCCGTACAAACATCCTAGCAATACATTGTCCCCCATAACAGTTTTACATCTCCAGCATACCTAATGTAATAAATCTTAAACATATTTGATTCAGAAACCGGGAACATAATTTTTGAGAGTAATTTTATTGTTTCAGGTTGACCCGACAGAATACATGCAGTTTGGAGTACAAGTGTCACACCTGCCTGTTGGGATTCAAGAGAAGAGGAATGCTAGTGAAACAATTTGGTCAAGCGAAACACCCACGTTGACATGACCAGCGTGCCGGCAGCCAACCAAGCCCATCTGAAGGACCACACGCTGTACTACAGCCAGTACTGCGATGAAGGTACACGCGGGTTGCACGTGCTGTTCCACCACCTCATCAAATAACTTGTTTTTTTTTTTTTTACACACATCTATGCCTATAGCGCCTGTAGGCCGTGACCTCCAGAGGTGGGATGGTAGGCCCTGGGAGGACTACGTGAGGGGAGATTCTTATAGTGACGCCTGTGATTAGAGGGCAGCTTCATGCCGCCCCTCGGATGCAATCGCAACATCGAAGGTAGAGTAATGGCCAGGGCATGGGGTTTCTTAGGCCACTCGACTTTGCAGAAAGAGGGTAAGTGGATTATGGTCTCACCGGGATCGAACTCGTGTCTTCGGGAACGCCACCCCGGTGACACTAACCACTGTTGTACCTACACTGAATTGTTACATAGTACATATTATGTTTGTGTAATTGGTCCCCATGACTCCGGTACCAGGAACAGAAAACGGTTCTCTCATCTGAATTTGGCAAGGCCCAGAAGGTTGAGATTTGCAGGTTCTTGTATCAGATAACGGCTGCACGCTTGGACATGGGTCAGTAATGCCGAGGGGTAGCTAAGGAGAATTGACCCCCAGCGTTGGCCCCAATGATTGATACACTCATTTAATAGTAGTAGTGTAGTAATTTATTTGACAAAGTACCAGTTTTACAGAATTTTAGCATCATAACAAAAAATAGGGATACACTTTGTCCAAAGTAAATAAAAAAAACTAAATATTAGCATTTAACAAAGAAAAGACTCTAAAAAGAAAACACTGAGAATGACACCCACGGACACTTTCGTTTTCAGATGCATCGACAGCAGAAGCGCAAAGTTACACATATTGAAGTATCGGCCCGGCGAGGAGCTCCCCCGTTTCCTCCACGGCACACAAGGAGAGCAGGAGTGGGGAAGCCTCCTCATTCTCCAAGATGTTGGGCCGTCACCCACCTACCCCAACACCTGCAAGTGGTCCAACCGCCAGTATGCCTCCAGAGGCACCACTCCTGCCTCCCCAACACGCCAACGTCAAACGTGGACCCAGTCCCTCCGTGAAGGACTACAGGAAGGACTTGGAACCGGGCCAGTCCTGGTTAGCGACAGGATCCCTGCTTGACGGGGAGGAGGAAATGCCTCTCGGTAGCCAGTCCGTGGGACGGCACCGTGATGCGGAGTCACCGGCCGGGGAGTCGCCCAGAGTGAACCTGGCACTTCGGGCGTTCAGGTTCCAGAAGACGACTTACCTCACCCAGGCCATGGGAGAAAAACACCCTTGGGGAAATGGAGAGCAGTACGTGCACCTCATAGGGACGGCCTGTGATGGTGGGCACCGGGCAGGCAGTCGCCCTCTGTTGAGCAGCGAGGGGGGAAACAGGGGCGCACCTTGGTCAGGCAAGAAAACAGTCACCTTGTCTCGTGCCGGCGGCGACAGTCATTCTCCCTCATTCACGGCCTGGCGTGTCCGGAGCCTCCTCGGTGGAGAGCCGCACTCCCGCCAAGCCTCCAGAGGACGCGGTCCACCGGACAAGCACAGGAGGGAAAACAGGGATGTCAATCAGGAATTCAAGGCCAGATTCTCTCTGCAATAACAATGGCCCCCCATCTCAGCAAGGAGGAATCTTGTGAGCAAGTGGTACTGACAGCACACCAATCTCCCTCTCCTTCGAGCTCGGTGGATTGTGGCAGCCAAGCTCTCTCTTTCACAAAGGACATCAACATAACTATGGTAGCTCTCTCTCTGACCTCCAGGGTAAACCAAGACACCAGGCATGCTTGCCTCCAGCATAGGTTAGTGCACATTGGTGTATAAGATGCATTAGTCTGGTGATGCTTAAAACTGTTGCCAGTTGGCTGGGCACTCACCACTACCATTAATACCTAATGGGACTCTCCACTATAAAACACGGAAATAAAGTCTAGGATTCATTCACGGGACAGAGAGATGATAAATCCGTACGGGGTTTTTTTCTTCACTACTGAGGCTGCTTCACTATCGTTCTTCTTTACTTTAAATAATGCATGAACTGAGGTCTTGAAGCTTCCATCAATAATTTATAGGTTGAAAACTGATTTATTATATTTTTTGAATTAAAATACGTATTACCCCAAATTATGCTTTTTGAAACCACCTAAGTTACTGAGGGATTTATACTAAGTTGAATCTACAGAAAGTATGTCATGTGTACTAGAGTCTCTTCACTCGCTGGCTCTACTCGAGTGTGTGTGACTGTGTCGTGTGTGTGTGTTAGGGACGTCACTGAATTGGCTGGTGCAGTGACACTCAGCTGGGTGGTGGTAGTGATTGTGGTGGTAATGATGGTGGTGTTGGTGATGGTGGTGGTGGTGGTGGTGGTGGTGGTGGTACCACCACCATTCACCACCATCACCACCCCCACCATCACCACCACCACCACCATCACCAACACCATCACCACCACCACCACCATCACCATCACCACCACCCTCACCATTCACCACCATCACCACCACCACCACACCCCCACCACCATTCACCCCCCACCACATCACCACCACCACCATTCACCATTACCACCATCATTCACCACCATCACCACCACCATCACCACCATCCCACCACCACCACCAACATTTACCACCACCACCATTTACCACCACCACCACCATTCATCACCACCACCACTTACATCACCACCAACACCACCACACCACAACACCACCACCACCACCACCATTCACCACCACCACCACCATTTACCACCACCACCACCACCACCATTTACCACCACCACCACCACCACCATCATTCACCACCCCCACCATCACCATCACCACCCCCACTACCATCACCACCACCACCGTACCACCCAGCCCAATTGTCACTGCATCAGCCAATCAGCGACGTCCCTACACGCACACGCACACACACACACACACACATACACACACGCACACATACACACGCACACTCAGTAGGAATCGAGTACCTCCCAAGGAAAAAAGCTTAAAGTGAATTAGACTAGTGGGTGTACTACTACTACCTACTGTATGGGTGTTGCTGATAAGAGGTCTACACACACACACACACACACACACACACACTAGTATAAAACACTCCTGCACCTTCGTTAGTCCCTCCTCGATCTTCATGGGGCGGCGCGGTGTGTTGTGTCTTTGGTTCTTGGTAATAAAAAATACTGTCCGCCCGCCAGTCACCAAAAGGCATCTCTCTCTCTCTCTCTCTCTCTCTCTCTCTCTCTTTATCGATGCTTCTGTAGATCCGTGAAGAGTCATTCCCCGTCACCTGTAAGACCAAGGAAAGTAAAGGAAGTCACAAGAGGCCGTGAGACCTACATAACTGCTGAGTTCACATGTTCATATAGGTCTCTACACCCAACAAGCACGCCACGCACACATACACCACAATCACACACACACACACACACACACACAAACTCCAGGGTACTCCGAAGTGTAGGGTTAGCACGCTGGGCTCACAACCGAGAAGTCCCGGGTTCGATCCCCGGGCGGAGCGAAGACAGACGGGCGGTCTTCTTAAAAACCCGAGCCCCTGTCCACCCAGCAGTGAATGGTTACCGGGTGTTAGCTTAGCGGGGTTGTGACCCGACCCCCGGGGGTGGTTCCCCCAACACTAACACAAAGCAGGAATGATCAAAATGTTGATATGGAGCCGGGGCCACCACGGGGCCACCTACACACCACACACACCTACACGCTCTGGCCCTGTAAAATACAACTAGATGAATACACACACACACACACACACACACCTACACACACACACACACCTACACACCCACACACACACCTACATACACACACACACACACACACACACGCCTACACACACACACCACCCACACACCACACAACCGACACAACACACACACACACGCCTACACACACACACACCCAACACACCTACACACACACACACACACCTACACACGCCTACACCACACCTACACACACACACCTACACACCACACCTTACACACAACACACCTACCACACACACACCTACACACCACACACACCTACATACACACACACACCACACCTACACACCACACACCACCATACACACACACACCTACACACACACAAACACACACATACACACACACACACACACACACACACACACAACCACTACACTACACACTATACACACACACCTAAACATACACACACACCTACACACAAAAACCGACACACACCACACTACACACACCACCTACATACACACACCTACACACACACAACACCTACACACACACCACCACACTACACACACACACACACCCTTACACACACACACTACACACACACACACACCTACATAACACAACACCTACATACCACACACACACGTACAACACACACACACACACACCTACACAACATATGCACCACACCGACACACACACACACACACCTACTAACCACCCCGACACACACATATACACACATACAACATTACAACACACACACACCTATCCACACACATACACACCTACACACACACATACACCTTACACACACACACACACAAATACACACACCCCACACCCACACCTACACACACACTACATACACACACACCACACAACCTACATACACACACACCACTACACACCTTACCCACAGACACCTACACACACACACCTGACATACACACACCACATACACACACCTACACACACACACCACACAAAACCTCCCCACACACACACACAAAACTACACACAACACATACACCACACACACCACCTACACACACACACTTACACATACACACACACCTACACCACACAAACACACCAGGGTAGTGGCCGAAGTGGTTAGCATAGCAACAAGAGGTCAGCCCGGGTCCAAAACTCGATTCTCGGGCCCATTAAAAAAAAAAAAAGACTACCACTTAAGTCGTTAGCTCCACTTCAACCTGCCCACTAACGCTAACCACTCCACTCCAGTCCACTTCACTACACATTCCACACCACTACAATAGCTCTCCCCTACAAACTTAATACAAATTGGTACTCAACCTTGTTGCTACTGCTATCCCGCCCAGATGCTGACGGAAGTCATCTCCCCCTTCACTGCTGGCCGGGCACGACGCTACTACCTCTTGACTCCAACCAGACCAAGACACCGAATCTAAACACTGAAGCGATATCAATAATGAACGGCAAACTACTATAGTCTATTTGATGCTGTGTTACCCGATAAAGGAGTTAAACTATGATCCAATACAGTAGGAATTAGGAAGAAGCGTAGTAGTCCTTCTCTGGCATTCAACTATCAGGCTAGTAAGCACTAAGCGGCACGGGGGCACCATTTTTCACCTTCTGTTAAAAAACAAAACAGAAGTGGAAAGTATTAGAGTCTTGGTGATTTGTATCCATAGTAAGGATGTGCGTTTTTAAGTTCAATGAGCCCTGTAATGTAATGTTTGTAGTAAGTCAAGATGGTTGTCACTACTAAAATAAAAGGCTAATGAATCTCTCTCTCTCTCTCTCTCTCGCGTTAAAATGGACCTTTTAAACAACTAGTCGCAATCCCAAAGTTTCATTATTCTAACTTGTTTTACTAACTTTGCTTAGTCGTGGGTTTTTATAAGCTGTTTAAAAATCTAGGTTTATTTATAATTACCTTGCACAAATAATGACAGAACCCGTACCAGCTGTTATTAAAATTTGCTCGTTAAAGCCTGTGGTTTAGCTCGCACCACACATACACACACACACACACACGCATATATAACACAGAAACACACTCACACACCACAGATACACACACATACAGATAAACACACACACACGTACATCCAACATACACAGACACACACCTAAATACACACTCACAGGCACCAAACACACACACACACACAGATACGCACAACATACACACACAAATCACAGACACAAGAGAGGGGTACTCGTGGTGGTAAGGGAAAGACGCTCGGAGCTCCACAACCGAGAAGTCCCGGGTTCGATCACCGGGCTGAGCGGAAACAGAGGGTTGTTTCTTATAACCCGGAGCC
Source organism: Chionoecetes opilio (assembly GCA_016584305.1). Taxonomy (NCBI): domain Eukaryota; kingdom Metazoa; phylum Arthropoda; class Malacostraca; order Decapoda; family Majidae; genus Chionoecetes; species Chionoecetes opilio. The sequence goes on along the minus strand of JACEEZ010006497.1, from coordinate 43,948 downwards.
CCTGCCACCCAGCGATGAATGGGGAACCGGCGGTGGTTAGCCGGGGTTGTGACCCCCCCCTCCCGGGGTGATGGGCTTCGGCCAAACACAAAGCACTAAGGATGAATGATAAAAATGTTGATTAGGAGGACGGGGTCACACGAGCATCTGCTCAGGCCCTGTAAAAATACAACTAGATGAATAATACCCACGTACCGCAACATACACACACATACATACATACACAACACAGTCACAACACCACATACACACACACACACACATACACACCACACACATACACACACAAACAACCCATAGAGGCATTCCATTCGTCACATGTTTCTTCGAAACCTCAAAAACGTTAAACCCCTTCACGACCTTCTTCAGCCTTCACGGTTACTGCTTAGGGGCGGAACGGTCGTGGGTACATTGATAATGCACGCAAGTCAGTCTTCCTTCCCTCACAAAAAAAAAAACCATACCAATATAACTAATAAATCACACTCAAATACGCCATAACTAATTAATTACACTCTGCTTGCTAGTCAAATTACATTCCACCATATACCTATTTGAACAAGAAAATTGACCCGTCTGTCTGTCTCTTGTCTGTCTGTCTGTCGTCTGTCTCTCTCTGTCTGTTCTTTCTCTCTCTTTCTTCTCTTCTGTCTGTCTGCTCTCTCTCTATCCTGTCGGTCTCATTCTCTGTCTGTCTCCATTCCTGTCTGTCTGTCCTCTCTCTCTGTCTGTCTCCGTTCTCTGTCTGTCTGTCTGTCTCTGTCAGTTGTATGTTCCGTTTCTCTGGTTCTGTCTGCTGTCTCTCTGACGAAGAAATTGAAACAGTAGTTAGTAAAGGTCAAATAGGAGCTTTATAGGTAGGGCTGGACAGCTTCATGGGGAATTTTGAGGGGTGGAATGGGGGGAAGGTGGATGTAAGGTAGTGTTAAGTAAAGGAACTACCACGTGTAGGTCTCACGGCAATCTTGTAGCTCCTTAGTTCTATGTTCTAAATGATCCAAATCTTTAATATAGCAATAACGCAGTAGTCGTCCTTCCAACACACCTTTGTAACCTTAATATAAACCTTTAGATGTTCACCAGGAAAACATAAGCAAATAAGGAAGCTACAAGAGGCCGCGAGATATACGGCCGATTTTTCAAACATAAAACTTAGGCTAACCTAAGACTAACCATGGCCTTAGACAGACATTTCAGTTTCTGAAACATTTTTCCGGGGGATTATATAATATCCTTAGACTTGGATGTTGGACAGGGTCGTGGGTGTCTAACAATTCCAATGTTATTTTCGTTAGTCTTCGACCAATCTGAGACTAAAACCCCTTTACAAAACTGACATGTCTGTCTAAGGCCATGTTTAGTCTTAGGTTAACATAAGTCTATGTTTGAAAAATCGGCCGAAATAATACACGTGGTAGTCTGAGCGACAAAGGTCACAAGAAGAAGAA
>JACEEZ010006497.1:0-37500 GCA_016584305.1 Chionoecetes opilio | reverse complement strand
ATTTGTGCCTATAGCGCGTGTAGGCAGTGACCTCCATGGGTGGGATGGCAGGCCCTGGAGGCACACTTGAGGGCTGTGATGGTTGACCCTCGCCCGTGGTGGCACAGACAGGATTGTTATACTTAGTCAATCAATCATTGGGGGCATACGCCGGGGGGTGCGTCGCCTCGCCCACCCTACGACGCCACTCCCGAGGGTCACCATGCGCGAGTTCCCATGCAGGCTCCTTTCCCATACCAAGCAGCTCTCGACAAGAAACATCAACTTGCCCCAGCCACGAGCCTTGTGGGCGCCCCCTTGGCCTCCTCCACGCCGGATTGTCTCTTACAGATACAACCCGGTGGGGAAGGATCGGTTTTCAGGGTAGCGTGCCACATGCCCATATAGCCGAAGTTGGTGCTGACGGACTATGCAGGTAATAGGCCTCGATTCAGTCGCACGGTGCAATCGCTGATTTGACACATAATCATCCCAGCGATACCCCATGATTCTACGAAGACACTTATTACCAAAGGCATTGATTCGTCTCTTCAAGTCAGTATTTAGTGTCCATGTCTCACAACCATAGAGTAGGACAGGGATCACAAGCGACTTGAAGATCCGGATCTTTGTCCTCCTGCACAGGTACCGACAACGCCAAATACTCCCGCTGAGCGAGTTCATAACACCGTGGGCTATGCCAATCCGCCGTAAGACTTCTTGACGTGACCCGCCGTCATTATGGACTGCGCTACCAAGGTATGTAAAACTTTCCAAGATCTCAATGTCCTCGCCACACGCATGAACAGACTGTACTGCTTCATCTAGTAAGTCTCCAAACACCTGGACCTTGGTCTTGAGCCAGGAGACCTCAAGTCTCAAAGGCTTTGCCTCCTCGTGCAGCGCCTCGAGAGCCATCACCAGGACCTCCAGCGACTCAGCAAAGATTACTGTATCATCGGCAAAAACAAGATCAGTGATCTTGGTGTTGCCGACGGATGCTCCACAATCACTTTGATCTACAACCTTGTCCAATACCCAGTCCATACAAGTGTTGAAAAGTGATGGGGCAAGGACGCACCCTTGCCTCACTCCTGTATTCACAGGAAAGAAGCTGGATACACCTGCCCCACACTTCACAGCACTCTCAGTCCCAGATACAGACCAGTTATCAAACCAATAGTCCTTGCAGGAATCCCTCGAAGTCACAGAAGATCCCAGAGTGACTCACGATGCACTGAGTCAAACGCCTTCTTGAGATCAACATAGGCTGCAAGCATCCCCTGTCGAAACTCAAGTCGGCGTTCCACCAGGACACGAAGCGCTAGGATACGGTCCGTTGTTGACTTACCAGGCGTGAACCCAGACTGCTGAGGTCTCTGATGCTTCACCAGATGACTGCGAATCCGTGTCAGCAATAGATGGGCAAGCACCTTGCCTGGTACGCTGAGCAGTGTAATACCACGGTAATTGTTGCAGTCCTGACGGTCCCCTTTCCCTTTCCAGATAGGGATGACCAGCCCCCTTTTCCAGTCAGGAGGAATGGTACCTGATTGCCACACGGCAGTCAGGACAGCATGCAACCCGCGGATCATGGCCTCACCCCCAGCTTTGAGGAGCTCCGCACTGATATTACAAACACCAGCTGCCTTTCCACTCCTCAACTTTGCTACAGCCTCTCTGACTTCGTCAAGAGAGGGTGCGGTTTCGTCAATGGGAGGATCGGCATCCACTGCCTGTAACCCAGTGGTGTGAAGCTGCTCAGTTGGAGGGTCCACCGTGAACAACTGCCCAAAGTACTCAGCCCAACGAGCCATCTGCCCATCCATGTCCGACACGAGGCGCCCATCTGCTGTTCGAATAGCACTCGCCCGAGAAGGAGACTTGGAACGGAGCTTCTTCAGGGCTCGGTAGGCGGGTCGGAGGTCATTAGCGTTCAAATGACCCTCGACATCCTCAGCGAGACTCCTGACATACCTCTCCTTGTCTCTCCTCAGGAGGGTTCTAGTCCGGCGTGACAGAGCCCTGTGCTGGTCCCGGTTCCCAGCCAGCCTGGCAGCGCGACTCTCCTCGATTTTCTCCAGCGTCTCCGTCGAGACAAAACCACGCCTTGACCTCGGGCGCTCCCCAATACACTCCTTGGCAGCCTGTAGAGTTTCACGTTTGAAGGTATCCCACAGTTCTACAGGGTCCCCGAGAGCACCGAGCACATCAAACCGATTTGAGACTGCCACCGCATACTCATGAGCACATGTCAAGTCCTTCTGTTTCTCAAGATGAAACACAGTATGGTTACCTCTTGAGATTCTTCTGGACTTGACATGAAGCTTAAGTGTAGCAACAACAAGTCTGTGATCAGTTGCAAAGAACTCAGCATCCTGGTAAACCCTGCAGTTCTGGAGGATCCTCCAACGAGTACTAACGAGGACGTGGTCGATCTCCTTAGCTACCCCTCCGGCATTACTATACCATGTCCAGCGGTGCAGCTCTGGTCTCTGATACCAAGAACCTGCAATTCTCAACCTTCTGGACCTTGCAAAGTTCAGAAGCAGAGAACTGTTGGTGTTTCTGGTACCGGAGCCATGGGGACCAACACACAACTGGTAGCCATCTCTCACAGTGCCAGAATGGAAGTAGTACTACTGGTTATGAATGGTGACCATAATTGACATATTTGTTAGAAATATGTTAATAACGCGACACCCACTCTTCGGAAGTGTGTGTTTCACATCAACTGTAATGTTTGATAGAACTAAACTGCTGCACTTCTCTTTTTCAGCACAAAATGTCTACTAGAAGTGGCAAACAGAGACGGGTGGACGGCCCGACCAAGAGCACACGGGTGGGTGGACGTCCCGACCAAGAGCACACGGGTGGGTGGACGTCCCGACCAAGAGCACACGGGTGGGTGGACGTCCCGACCAAGAGCACACGGGTGGGTGGACGTGCCCGACCAAGAGCACACGGGTGGGTGGACGTCCCGACCAAGAGCACACGGGTGGGTGGACGTCCGACAAGAGCAACGGGTGGGTGACGTCCGACCAAGAGCACACGGGTGGGTGGACGTCCCGACCAAGAGCACACGGGTGGGTGGACGTCCGACCAAGAGCACACGGGTGGGTGGACGTCCCGACCAAGAGCACACGGGTGGTGACGTCCCGACAAGAGCACAGATGAAGCTATGGCGCTGGTCACTCCGACAACACATGTGACAAGAAAACAAACTGACTTTTGGCTGATTGGATCCATCAGCATCAATAACTGGAGCCAGGTTGTCAGACTGCAGACAGGTCATGAAGTATGTCCTGTACCTTAGAACTGATGACGATAATATCAGAAACAAAGTAAATAATGACGAGATCGCTTACCAAGTGGTAGACAGTGGTGTTGTATTTTGGAACATGGCACAGATCACAACAACATACAGACAGAACTAGAACTGCATGTTTGATGTGATGAAACTATGGGAGGAGTGGCAAAGTTTGATGAAAAATAAGGGGCGATCATCAGATCTTGGTAACAGAAGAGCAAACTTTGTAGCACACTTAGACACTCTGTTGGATATTGGTGCACCCGATGCCATTGCTGAAATAATGAAATCAAGACTTTTGTCAGCCAAGAAGAAACAGGAAGATGTTGACTTCTACTTAGATCAGAAACATGAGAGGAGAGCTTGCATGGATGGGCAAGTGCAGCACGGATGAAAGCCAGCAATGGTGCGGATGCTCCAATTAATGATCTTCAGTTCATCCACGATAGGATGGATTATCGCGAAGTTGACAAGGCAGTTGCAGACACTGTGATTGATAAACTTGGTCACCACGGGTGGTGCCTCTCAGAGGAAGTCGTTCCGTTTGCAATGTTCAGCAAGAATGCGAAGATGATCAACAGCAAATATGATCAACAATTGGCTGCTCGGCTGTTGGAGACACCAGAACCAGACAACTTCCGCCTCGGCAAGCCTCTCTTCCGAAAAGTTGCTCGTGACACAACTTTGAAGGATTTGATAGGACCCGAATCCCGCTCAGTGTTCCGCATTCTGGATGTAAAAACGGATTGGCTTGCTAAACCAGTCGAGCAATGGTCATCAGATCCTGCATTTCTTGATGCTGAACAATTTGTTCTTACGGTGAAGGTTGCCAATGATGCAGCTAAGCGCGGAGTCAAGTTGATCTCGGACTTTGCCACAATACTTACCAATGATCCACAGCAAAGATCGTGGCTGTTGCAGGGTGTTGAACAACACAGGAAGCAGTACCCCAGCTTTGACAAGAAAACACTTGCCATGAAGTTGTGAAGCATCCATTGGACAGCTGCAATTCCGCAGCGCCGGTGTCGCGTTATTGACATATTTCTGACAACATATGTGACTAATGGTCATTATTCATAAACAAATGAGTTGCCTAAGTATTCCCTGTTTTGGGGCTAAGCTGTATGGTATAGCTTCCATGTCTGTGTCACTCTTCTGTGTCTAGTATGCTGAGTTATCATATGTTGAATAGCAAATAAATGTGCAGTTTAAAGGTAAAATACGGTGCTTGTGTTCTGGGGCTTGGAGGGACCTCAGGATAACTTCCTACAATTATGTGACAAATATTTTTAGACATAATATGGATAGAATAATGGGAAAAACTTCACTAGGCAGGTTTTCAAAGAAATGTTATTTTATGGACAACCCTAACGGGCATGCCCCCGACCGTGCTGCCCACCGGGCACGCCCGCTCGTCTGGACAGGCCTTAACTCTGCGCCTCTGAAGGGACATACCGGTGCCTGTGTAACTGTTTCGCTGTGGAGAGACTTCCTGGACTCCCGCAGCAGTTGGTCCACAGTGAGGTGAATCTTCTGTGTGCTGTGAGTGCTGTGGAGGTCCGAGGCTGTGCTGTGGGGGGCTGTGGCAGTGCTCTGTGTGTGCTGCCCCCTGTCCACCAGTCTCCGGGCCCGGGCGTGGTGCAGCACTGGCGCCTCCAGGCTTCTCAACACCTTCATGTGGGAGCCACCGCGGATCACCATCACCTGAAACATTATGTAACACGAGAAAATGGGTTAATCCTGTGACGCACGATTGACGGAAAGTTTACATTGAGTGGTGAGAGTAAAGTAATATATTATATATTATATGATATATATATATTATATATATATATATATATATATATATATATATATATATATATATATATATATATATATATATATATATAGCCAGTTATTAAATGATAACAATTTTCTTCACTCCTCAGTCCCAATTCATTTGGATATAGGTTTCCTGCCATATGTTTATGGTTTCGTAGTCACTGGTGACGTCACGGGAAGAAGTTAAGAGAGAAGGTAGACAGCCGCTCTTTATCTCCTTCAACCCGACACCCGAGTGGAACAGTCGTGGGGAGGGAGTGTTTCCCCTGCAACCCTCAAGAAGGTATGTGAGTGACGGTGTACTTATAAGGATGTCTAGTGCATTGGTTAGTTCATGACAGACTTGTAACTTATGATATGTTATCAGGGTCTGGTGCCTGGAACAGTGAGCCGAGCGGAGTGTTGGTTGATACCCTGAATTGACCCACCTGTGTGATGACGGCGATACTTGTGTGTTGCTGAGCTGAGCGGAGGCGGTGACCAGCCTGGACACCAGTATATAGAGCTGAGGCCCTATTGTAGCTCCGTTGTTTATTTATGTAGATAGGTATAGTACCTAATAACTGAGTATTGGAACTTTTGTAAATGTGTCAAACTCGGATGAGAAATTAGTCATTCCGGGTGTTATTATTATTACTTGGTGTTTTCGGTGAAACCATTAGAGCTGTGATGTGATTACTGTTCGTGATGATTATAAAGCAACCCTGTTAACGACCAACCAACGACCAGAGTCGTTCATTAAGTCCCAGTAATCCTCATATATTCTCTAAATCTTTAGACCTTTTTTTCCCACTTATTGTGGGTGGTGGCAGCGTAATGGCCAGGTTTGTGCAGCCCTTCACATTAACATCTAGCCATAAGAGGGGCACTACAATAGCATTTTACCCCCTGGGCCTGAGTGCCAGTGTGCAGAGGCCAGCAGCACATGGCGTCACCCTGGGACAGCAGGGAGGAAAGGGGTGACGCCCCCCCCCCCCCCCTGCCCAATAGCCTGGGATAGATGCAAGTCCCAGGCTGGAGGCAGCCTGACCAGCCAGCCAGCCATGCACCGGGTGACGCCCCGCCTGCCTTGAGGCGCCACCACATGACTGCTGACAAAAAGGAGGGTAAACCTTGTACACCTGTGTGTGTGTGCTGCATGACACCACAGCCCGCAGCACTGTTACAGCCCAGCACACACACACGCGTACACCTTGTTACCTGTGCACTGTGCAGGTACACAACAAGTGTACAGGCGAGTCACAAGTCATGCCTCCGTCACACCCACCACCACTCACCATTCCCATTACTCCTCCTCAGCTAGTGGTGGCCTCCCTAATACTAGCTGGCTACAGGGATAATAATACACCACAGCCACACAAAATACACTTCCTACCTCACACCAGAGAGCTTCTACGAGAGGTGTCACTCGGGTGATTTAACATGGCGCGCCATTTTGAATTCATGGACGGCAGCGATCCTAGAGGCAGAGGGGCCTCTGACAGTCACCCGTGCAGAACGAGGGGGAATCTCATCTCCTTTTTGTGATGATGGGGTGATAATGGAAGGTGGGAGAGAGGGAAGGAAGGAGATATGAGAGAAGGAAAGGAGGAATAAGGAGTAAGGAAGAAATTGGAGGGATGAAGAGTCAGAAGAGGAATGACGAGGGAAGAAATAAGGAATCAAAGAAGGCAAGGACATTCCTCCACCTCCACGCGTTACCCATCTTCCCCCACCCATTCACTCACCCATTACCCCACACGCGTTACCCATCTTCCCCCACCCATTCACTCACCCATTACCCCACACGCGTTACCATCTTCCCCACCCATTCACTCACCCATACCCCACACGCGTTACCATCTTCCCACCCATTCACTCACCCTACCCACACACGCATTACCCATCTTCCCCCACCCACTCACTCACCCATTACCCCACACGCATTACCCATCTTCCCCCAGCGGGAGTGACACCTCTCGGTAAAAGCTCTGCTCACACTCGCCTTTGTTGACTTCATCTTGCGATCTTGAACCTGAGCTTGAGTTGTCAATGGCTTGACAAAGAATTTTCAACAAATATATATCTTGTTTTTGCATCGTGAGGGACTGGCCAAGGGCAGAAGGAAAGCATGAGATAAATTCAAGAAATTCCCATTTACTGCCAGTCCCCATGTAATGCTAGTAAGTAACTAGACAACTGTTGACCAAGCGGATATATCAGTTTGGTCTACCTATAGCGCGTTTTCGCGACCGCTCTGGCCCGGTCTGGACTGGGCTAGTCCCGGGCGGCCACTGTTTTTGCGAGGCGGATTGGACCGGGCTGGAACGGGCGCGACTGGGCCAGGCCAGCGAGCAGGACCACCTTGGACTAGTGTGGGGAGAACTGGCGCATGCGCACTACAGTCAGCAAGGAAGACGACCAGGAGCTTCTCGTGCTGCTGATAAGACATGAAACACCATGATGGCCGCTTCGCTCGCTGCCAATAATGTTATCTTCGGAAATGTTTGTTCTATAAGATTATCACATAAAACACAGTAAAACACGTTAAATAAAGGTCATTATGAGACTCTGAAGAAATATGGCATGAACTTACAATTTCCACTTAAACACGTCGTCATGTAAAACTTTGTGGACAAGCTTATAAGATGGAAGTTATCTATAAAGCAGCTTTGTTATTTACTTTCCATGATATATTTCGTTTTCTGATACATAGCAGTACTACTATGCAAACATTAGCGTAACTAAATAAATCGCCACGCCAGGGCCGCTCTCTCTCCTTCTCTCTCTCTCAGATCTCTCTCTCTCTCATCCTTCTCTCCTCTCTCTTCTCTCTCTCTCTCTCTCTCTCTCTCCATGAAAGAGCGCCTTGAGAGTTACCAAAATACTTTTTTCAATATATATCTATATTATATATAATATATACTATATCTATCAGCGATATATAACTATTTTAATATTATTATATACATAGTATCTCTCTATACATATCTAAATACTATATACATATATATATATATAAATACATCTATATATATATATATACCCTATCATATATATCTAATATATATACATATATATATATATCTACATATAGTATATAATATATTATATACTATCTATATATAGATATACTCTATATATATATATATATTATCTATATATATATATATAGTTGATTTTCTTTTTTGATACATTATGATTTTTCAGGGTGACCGAGACACTCGTCATACTTGGGGTTGTTTTATGCTCACCGTTTTCACCAAGCACTTTGGCATCATCAGGCTAAAAATAGTTCAAATTTAATATATTGTAATGCTAAACAAGCGACATCTAAAAAGTAATTCTAAGAAAACAATAAAATATTCCCTATATTTTCTAAATTACTAACTAATAATTAAAATTAATTTGTACTTAACGGCCTTGGTGTGTATTGCTGTCTGAGTTGTAAGGATGAATGAAACACTAGTTTTTGTGGGTGACATTCAGCTTGTGTGGGGCGATCGGAACCGAGAGTCGGGCATCGAAACAGTGGTAGTATCTTTGAGTATATGTAGTTGTTGTGAAAATGATTTGGTGTTTTTAAGATCAGGGGACAAATGCTGATGTGTATATCTTCTAATAATTTAGTGTCCCTAGGTAGTGTGCCTTGGATAGGATACTAAGTCATTCATAGAAAAAGGGTGATCTAATCATTTGAGTGTGAGGGATTGCAGATTGCGAAGGTGAAGATGGGGTCTACCAGTACGTGCAGAAAACACCTTTTGCTCAGACATCCTAAGGGTTTTAGATATCCTTGTCGTCTCGCCGACGTATCTAGCGTTACAGCTAAACATTTGAATTCGTCACTTATTTTAGAAATCAGGGCTTTAGTATAGAGTCCTTTATTTTGAACTGAGTTCTAGGTAATTAGAATTAGTAAAAATAAATTTAAATTTTTGAGTTAGGAAGATGTGACTTAAGTAGATCATTGAGTTTTTTCCCGATGGTGTAGACTGAGATGGCCATAAATGGAGTTAACATAGTGTGTGTCTAATATGAGGTTCGGGTTCGTTCGAACTCTGGGTTGAACTTTTTTATCTAAGACTTCGCGATGATTGTTTCATTAATTTGAGGAGTGTAGCCTATTGTTTTGGAAAAAATTGGTAAGGAATTTGATCTCATTATCAAAGGAAAACCATTAGATGAGAAACTATAGCATCCTGTGTAGTAGGGTCTTATAGTATTGATTTTAAAAAAGGTTAGGGATAAAATGAACATATTGAGTTCCTAAACAGTGAAAGTAGGTTTTCTATGACTGAGTGTAAGGTAATATTTTTTACGAGTAACTAGGATATCTTAAAAATGGGTAGTGATGATTGTTTTTTCAATTTCATATGTGAACTTTAATATTTTGGGTGCTGAGAATTAAAGGTAATTCAGAATACTTGGAATGGTGCTCGGTATTTTTTAAAAAAGTAAAAAAGTGTCGTCTACATAATCGTTTATAATCACAAGGTTTAAAAAGTTAGACAGTTAGACAGCCACCTGTCCTCATGGTGACATAAAAGAGCATTAGCAAAATGAAGACCCGGGCACGACCCCATGGAAACACCATCAGTTTGACATAAAGTTTTTTGTTAAAATAAATTGAGAGTCTTTATAGCTAACGTTACTAATCAGGAGAATTGTTTTGTGTAATTAAGAAAATGGTACTTTAATGAATAAATTATCAGTGATTTTCAATACCATCTAATGGAAATGTTTGTAATAGTGATTGGATGTGGCAAAACTAGCCATTAACCAGCGTTGTTTAGGTTAATTGTTTTTATTCATGTGCAAATTCAAAGGAGTTCTTAATTGTGTTTTCCGTTTACTAGTTAATGGGTCATTTATCGCGACGAAGTATTTAGCTAGGTTATAGTTAAGGTGGCCTATAGTACTGGAGAATAGACGTAAGGGGTTACCTATTTTATGTGTTTTTGGTATCCCATAAAGGACAACCATGAGAAGAGCCCTAGGAAATATATAATGAAAACATCTTTAGTATGACTTTTGATTTAGTAATGTTCTTAAGGTAACGGATAAGTCTATCCTTCCATTTTAGTGATGAAAGAAAATGTGTTGTCAGCGAGGACTTTAACTTTGTTTTAAATCACTAAGGATGGATTCAGTTTTGTTATTCTCAGTTTTTTATCTGAAAAGTACTGTACCGCGTCCTTTATCGGGTATATTTATTGCGATATGTATCATAGATTTAAGGGTATTAAGGGCATCAAATTGAATTTGTGGGAGTTTTGGGAATGATGTTTTAAATTCATTGAATTCCGCATAATGATTGAATGTCATAGTGGAGATGCCTTGAATTAAAGTTATCCCACTCCGTAATAAGTGTTTCTTGGCTTTATATTTAAGTGTATTAACAAGCTTCTCAATGGAAAAAGTGTGATTGACATGTTGATATTTAAATTTTGAGTTAAGGCAATTTTTCATGAATTGTTAGTTAGTGAGTGAGGTGAGTGAGTGAGTTGAGTGAGTGAGTGAGTGAGTGAAGTGAGTGAGTGAGTGAGGGAGTGAGTGAGTGAGTGAGTGAGTGAGGTGAGTGAAAGTGAAGTGAGGAGTGAGTGGTGAGTGAGTGAGTGATTAGTGATGAGTGAGTGATTGAGTGAGTGAGTGAGTGAGTGAGTGAGTGGTGAGTGATTGAGTGAGTGAGGAGTGAGTGAGTGAGTGAGTGAGTGAGTGAGTGAGTGAGTGGAGTGAGTGGTGAGTGAGTGGAGTGACATGAGTAGTGAGTGAGTGAGTGAGTGAGTGAGTGAGTGAGTGAGTGAGTGGAGTGAGTGAGTGAGTGATGAGTGAGTGAAAATTACTTTTATTTAAAAAAAAATAATAATTTCGTATTATTGTTTTTATTTTCTATATATTTTTAACTATTTGTCATATTTTTATTTTAATTTTTTGTTTTTTATATAATTGCGATTTTTTATACTTTATAATATATATTTTTTTATTATTATTATTTTTTTTGTTTATTTTTTTTTTTTAATATATATACTATATATTTTTTATTTTTTTATTTTACTTTATATAAAATTGTTTTACATAGATTTTATATTTTTATATATTATTTAGATTTGATAATATTTTTTTTTTTCATTTTTTTTATTTTAAGATTTTTAATTTTTTTTATCATATATATATATATATATATATATATATATATCTATATAATATATTGCCCCACCCCCCCCCTTTCAATTTTCTGTACGCCACTGACCACAATCAAAGACCATACTAATAGAACCACAATACAAAGATGTTTGGTGCAAATCATAATGGATGAAAAGATGTCCTAAACTATTTTATGATTACTTATATAGTTGCTTGTACAAATCCTGTGAAATTGAGAGATAAATGTTATTTAGTAATTCTTATAGTATCCTAACTTTGGTCATTTAAGACATTTTTATTATTTTTTTCCTACACCTATTTCTGCACTTTAGGGGTGTCGCATACTAAAATGTACCCTCTACCAAATCCAATACGCCAATGCATCTTTACCTAGTAATGAGATCAGCACAGAGTGTGTAAAATAATAGCCACTAACGAACCAGGACATTTGGTTGCGTAGCCTAACTGAAATCAAGAGTAATTGGGAGATAACTGCAAAATGAGGCATTTCCGATTTTTTTTTTAAAAGACCATAATTATTCTTAACACACCAGAATACATAGAATAGAACAATTTTAACCGCAAATACTCACTTATGGTTGAAAGTACCAAAATATCTTAGAAATACTGCTAATAGGTCCAGATTACAATTGAGGCAGTTATAACTTTTGTGCCCTTGTAATGTATCAACACTGCAGTAAACCGAGGCAAGGTGTTGCTTCTTTAAATGAAGATGACAGTTCAAAGTGATGACAGCATTTATAAAAATACACTTTTTATGACGTTTTGACGGAAAAAAACCTCTCCATTTGTAAAAGTATCAATACTCTTAACCTAATGAAACCAGTAAACTAACTTAATCTAACCTCAAACTAACCTATCTTAGCCTTGCCCTTAAACCTAACCTAACTTAGCCTTCCTCTTAAACTAACCTAGACTTACCTTGCTCTTAAACTAACCTAACTTAGCCTTGCCACTTAAACTAACCTAGCCTAAGAAACATTTTTATGTTTGGCCACAACATTTCTTGCGACTTTTCACACTCGTTCTATCACTTTAACACTTTTAACACTTTTTATGTTTGCCATTTTACAATATTTTTATGATTATTATAACAGGATTGGTGGTTGCAAAGGTTGCAAACAGCCTCTTTACAAGGCAACGCTTTTTGGGCAAAGTGTGGAGAGAGGGGAAAACACACTTCTATAGAAACAGTAAAAGGTGAAAAAAGACTTGAATCCAGACACAGTCATGTCTAAATATTAGCTCAGTAGGGTCAGTACTGCTGTACTCAAAGGCTACAATCAGACACCCATTCATCACAATCACCATAAAAACTGCGTTTAGTATATCCTCTTTTACCAAATTTCTCCTGACATAACTGGGGGGGGGGGGCTGCGCCCATTCAGACCCCCCCGCCCGCTATTTACCTAACTCTGTCCTGGGCATTGATACTTATCCTATTATAACCTCGCTGGGATCGCTGGTAGGGGGGGGGGGGGGATTTTCGCTCCTCCAGATACCCCCCATGTTGTTTATATCTCATTTCCGTCGGGTTATAGGATTGAGAATGCTGCAAATTGTCAGTTCTATAACTTGATGACGGTTATATAACTCCGTGCCTTGTAATCTTTAACTGCATACGTTAGAACCCAATCACCAAGTAAACATCTTCTCCACGTCGAGCCTTATTACTTAACTCCCTGAAGCGGTACAATTCTAGAGTCCTTTCCCGCCCCTATTGCGGGGGGTTTTCTCCAGACCTTCACAGATCACTTGTGATACCTCTAACGCCCGTAACTTATAAAGTGGAGGAGAGCTGCCCCTTCAACTCGCCCTCCCCCCTAAACGACCCCCTTGAACCCCTCAAAAATATACAATGGTAAATATTAATATTCATGACACCTCACGATACCCTAACCTAACCTCAATATAACCCTAGCCTACCTCACTATAACCAAGCCTAACTTACAAATAACCTCCTAGAGGACGCCAAAAATTAATTACTACCTTACCTCAATATAACCTAACCTAGCTGGTAGAAATTCTAGTTCCCGTAATTAAGTCTCGCTATGAGGTTATTGTAAGGTTTTGGAAAGTTATAGTGAGGGTTAGGTTAGTAAAATTATTTTGGGGGATCCAGAGGATTAGGGGGGGCATGGGGGTGAAGGGGGCATCTTTCCCCTACTTTATTTAACGTGTTAGAGGTATCCTGAAATGAATTTCTGTTAGGTCTGGAGTGAAAAAAAAGAACATTAATAAGGGGGGAAGGGAACTCTAGAATATCTGAGGTAAAGGCAAAGTTCTGAGGCTTTTATAATCTTGTCTATATCTTTGAGCTATTATCATCTCTAGTTTGTCACCACCCTTTCCTACGTACTTTATAAGTCTTTGTGGAGTAGATGAAGTCGATCCTAGCCTGAGAGGCCTGTAAGAGCAAGTAAATGTAAAGCGCCGCGGCGCCCGTCCACTTCCATGGTAATATTTTGAATATTGCTTCGAGACAACGCCGTCACAACGGGCGCGACGTGGCCAACAGCCTGGCTACGATCAGCCACCTAGATAATCAACAATTATCCTTAATCCGAGCTTTGAACCCTATTTAAGTCCTTCGGACCCGGCCATTCGATGTCACTCCACTTAATATATTATCCTTTGGGCCGAGTCCCAAGAAGACTGTGTTGGCCTGTCGAATTTCAATATTGGCCGCGATTATTACAGTTTCCCACTGCGGGCCGACATCGGCTTCATCTGATTTGCCGCAACCAGTTGCCCTGCCGCCGGTGCCGATACGTTACCCGGCACAAGCCGCGACAGGCCCGCATAGGCCCATTTTTTTTGCTGGGAAACACAGTAAAACACTTATTTGTGCATGTAGCGTATGATTGTTTTTCAGCTCACGTTATTTTGCTATACAACGTAAAAAACAATTTGGGTGCGGGCGAGTTAGAGGGTGGCTCCGTTCTGAGGGGTCCCACAATTTACTTAGCCTAGGGGCCTCCAAGAGGTCATAATCCGTCCCTGATTACCACACAGCCTAGTACCATGATCATACATAAAATTACTATATCTCATGCACTGTCTTCCTATTTTTAACCTACCCGTAAAAGCGCAAAAAAAAAAAAACCGACTTCAAATTCGGCCCACCCCTGTTTTTTGGTAACCCTCCAGAGAGCCCCTTTAGCTTTCCTGAATCATCATGTAGAATGTATGTTTTAACCCCAACCCTTCACATCCCCCCCAAACCCCTTCCCACTCCCCTTTCCCCATCACCCCACCCATTCACTCACCCTTACCCATCCCCCCCCACCTTTTCCCTCCCCCATCCCCATCATCCCAACCCCATTACCCCCCACCCATTCACTCACCCATCACCCCACCCCTTTACCCACCCCCCACCCATTCCCACCCATTACCCATCCCCTACATAAAGGGGTTTCCTCAATTCTCGCAACCCACTTTTTTTCACAATTTCGCTAATGGGCGCTAAAAAAAAGGAAAAAAAAAAGTGATGGATCATCTCATCATTGGGCTTAAAATGTTCCCCGGTCGACCCGGTTCCAAAACTGTGCCAATTGATGGAATTGCGCCACGGGGGGGGGGCACCTTTGCGGACAAACACACACACACAACACACCAACACACACACGGCAGACACACTTTCGCTTATATTTTTTAGAATTTAAGATACTGTGACCCCACCGTAATCACAAAGTCGCCAGGACAAGGTTTCTTTTCCCGTCAGCCGTGTGTGGCGTTAATACTTAATTGCAACCCATGTTTCAGGAAAGTTAAAAGGGGTCATCGGGAAGTCTGTGTCTTTTTATTCTTATCTATGTATATTAAGGCTATAAATTTAAAAAAAATTCCCATAATATCAACCGCGGGGTGCCCTACAATAAGTCGCCACCCATTTTAATGTTCTGAGTGCCCTCCCGCCGTTGTCGTCGCCCGAAAAAAAAAACGATAGGAAATTTAAAACCGCTAATTTTCATTTACAAAGCATAAAACAACGCTAAAAAACAGGTAGATTATCAGTCATGATAAAACTACGTGTTCATTTTCAGGGGCACAGACACGCAGTATGAGTATCTTTCCCTTATTATGGCGCCTGGGCTTTGTGAGGTGGCGTTTAAACTTTTAAACCCGGGTATAAAGGTTCTAATTGTAATATTTGGCGCCTGCGACATTATTGCGGGTCCGACCTAGTGTTTTAGGGTAGTGAGGCATCATTCGTAATTTGGGCCTGGCGACTTTTTGCGGGTGGCGATCCATTTTACTAGGGTAGGAGGCTATCATCGTAATATTTGGCGCCGGCGACATTAGCGGGGTGGCGACTCTAGTGTTATCTAGGGTATTGGTCTTCTTCGTAATATATGGCCCCCTGGCGACTTTTTTTTTATTGCAGGTGGCACTCTAGTTTCTAGGGATTGGGGCTATCTTCGAATATATGGCGCCGGGCGAGTTTTTGGGGTGGCGACTCAGTGTTATCTAGGTGTGGGGTATCATTCGTAATTTTTGGGCCCCCCGGCGAATTTTGCAGGGGGGACTGTATGTTATTAGGTTGTGAGGCAATTGAATATTGGCCCCCGGCGACATTATTGCAGGGGCGTTTCTAGTGCTATCTAGGGTAGTAGGCTATCTTTCGAAATATTTGGCGCCGGGGCGACATTTTGCAGGTGGGGAACTCCGGGTTTTTATCTAGGGTATTGATTATCATTCGTAATATTTGGCGCCCTGGCGACATTTATTGCAGGGGCGACTCTGTGTTATCTAGGGATTTGAGGCTATCATTCGTAAATTTGGGCCGGCGACATCATGAGGGGGGCGACTTATGTTATCAGGGTAATCAGGCTATCATTCGAAATATATGGCGCCTGGCGACATTTTTGCAGGTGGCGACTTGTGTTACTGGGGTAGGAGGCATCTTTGTAATATAGGCGCCGGGCGACATATTGCAGGGGGCGACTGTGTTTTATCTGGGGTTGAGGCTATCATGGTAATTTTTGGCCCCCTGGCGACTTATTGCAGGTGGCGATGTGTTTATCTAGGGTAGTGGGTATCATTCGAAATATTGGGCCCCTGGCGTTTATGCAGGGGCGATGTATGTTATCTAGGGTAGTAAAAGCTACATGCGAATTTTTGGCCCCCTGGCGACTTTATGCAGTGGCGATTAGTGTTATTCGGGTATGGGCTGTCCTTCGTAATAAATGGCCCCTGGCGACATTATTGCGGTGGGGACTTAGTGTTTTGGGGTAGTGAGGCTATATTCGTTTATAGGGCCCTGCGACATTATTGCGGTGGCGACTCTATGTTATTGGGTTTTAAGGCTAATTTTGAAATTTTTTTTTGGCGCCTGGCACTTTATTTGCAGGTGGCGACTTAGTGTTATTTTGGGGTTTGGGGCATCATTCGAATTTTGGCGCCGGGCGACTTTATTGCGGGCAAATCTAGTGTTTTTTAGGGAGTGAGGTATCATTCGTAAATTTGTCGCTGGCGACATTTTTGCAAGTGGCGACTCTAGTGTTTTTGGGGTAGTGAAAATAAAAAATAAGAAAAAAAAAGGGGAGCTACAAGGGGCCGCGAGGCCTAACCCTGGTATTTCCTGCCCCTAACATACCTATCCCCTTTCACCCCATCCAGAACCTACCCAGCCCCCTTTTAAAACTCCCAAATATCCGCATAACTACCTGTTATGAGCCCATTCCATCTTTCACACCCTTTTTGTGAACCAGTTTTTCCCTATTTCCTTTCTAAATCTACGCTTTTCACTTTAATCCGTTCTTTTTGTTCTACCCTGGTTAAAAGCCCTAAGAACTTTTTCCCACCCCTCCTTTTTTAAAACCCTTTTTTCCACTTAAAAAAATTTACAATCGCCCCTTTCTCTGGTCTCTCGAGTGAGTGTAATTTTTAAAAACTCAAAACTCCTCTATAACTAAAGTTCGCATCCCTTTTTCATTTTTGGGCATCCTTCCTCATTTTTTTAACAACACTAATCCATTGTAATATAGACCAAAACTGACTTGCAAGTCTAGGGGGGCCTGCTAGGCCAGATAAAACTTTGAATAACTTCCGCACCTACTTTTTTAAAACTTCGGTAAGAAACCTAAAACTCTATTTGCTCTATTTTTGCCCAATACATTGTTTCCCCAGGTCGGAGGGCTGGGGTCACCCTCACTCCAAGATCTTTTTTCACCTTCTGATCTTTTCAGCGATACATTCTTATGGTGTTCTATACCAGGGTTTTTTCACATAACCAACTTCATAACGCTACATTTAATCAATATTACACTCCATCTGCCATCTGACTGCCCACCTCGTTGTAGTTATCTAAGTCTCCCTGCAATATGTTTACGTCAGACTGTGATCCATAATCCCTACCTAACTTAGTATCATCAGCAAACTTGCTGATACCTGGGCTAATCCCACTATCCAAGTCGTTGATGTAAATCAAAAATAGTATGGGCCAAACAGACCCTTTGGAACTCCAATTGTCAACCAGTCCCCTCGATTCAGATTTGGAACCATTAATTGTAACCCTTTGTTGCCTATTACGTAGCCAAGCTCTGATCCAATGAAGAACCTTCCCATCTATACCATGAGCCCTAACCTTATTTAAGAGTCAACCTTATTTAGTGAGGCTATCATTCGTAATATTTGGTGCCTGGCGACATTATTGCAGGTAACGACTCTAGTGTTTTCTAGGGTAGTGAGGCTATCATTCGTAATATTTGGTGCCTGGCGACGTTATTGCAGGTAGCGACTCTAGTGTTATCTAGGGTAGTGGGGCTATCATTCGTAATATTTGGCCTTTGGCGACATTATTGCAGGTGGCGACTCAAGTCTTATCTAGTTTAGTGAGGCTATCATTCGTAATATTTGGCGCATGACGACATTATTGCAGGTGGCAAATCTAGTTTTATCTATGGTAGTGAGGCTATCATTCGTATTATTTGGCACCTGGCAACATTATTGCAGGTGGCGACTGTATTGTTATCTACGGTAGTGAGGGTAACATTCGTATATTTGACGCTGCGACGTTATAACAGTGGAGACTCCTAGTGTTATCTAGGGTAGTGAGGCTAATCCATTCTAATTTGGCGCCCTGCGCATTATTGCAGGTGGCCGACTCTAGTGTTATCTAGGGTAGTGAGGCTAATCATTCGAATAAATGGCGCCTGCGACATTATTGCAGGTAGGGACGCTAGTGTTTACTATGGTAGTGAGGCTTTATCATTTCCGTAATATTTGCGACTGGCGACATTATTTGCAGGTGGCGACTGTAGTGTTATTAGGGGTAGTGATGCTATCATTCGTAATTATGGCGCCTGGTGAAATTAGTGCAGTTGGCGACGCTAGTGTTTTATCTAGGGTATGTGAGGCATCATTCGTAATATTAGGCGCTTGGCGACATTATTGCATGTGGCAACTCTAGTGTTATCTAGGGTAGTGAGGATATCATTCGTAATAATTTTTGCGCCTGCGACATTATTGCAGTTGCCGACTCTAGTGTTGTCTAGGGTATAGAGTCTATCTTTCGTAAATATATGGCGGCTTGCGACTTATACAGGTGCGACTCCTGAGTGTTATCCTAGGGTATGAGGCTATCATATCGTAATATTTTGGCGCCTTGCGACATTATGCAGGTGGCGACTCTAGTGTTATCTAGGTAGTGAGGCTATAATTCTTATAATTTGGCCTGCGACATTATTGCAGGTGGCGACTCTAGTCGTATCTGGAGAGTGATGCTATCATTCGTAATAATATGTCGCCTGGCGACATTATTGCATGTGGCGACTTGTAGTGTTTTCTAGCTTAGTGACGCTATCATTCGTATATATGGCGCCCGGCGACATTATTGCAGGTGGCGACTCTAGTGCTATCTAGGGTAGTGAGCTATCATTCGTATATTTTGGCGCCTGGCGACATGTATTGCCGGTGGCGACTCTCGTGTTATCTAGGGTAGTGAGTCTATCATTCGTAATATCAGGCGCCTGGTGACATTATTGCAGGTGGCGACTCTAAGTGTTATCTAAGGTATTGAGGCTATCTTCGTAATTATGGCGCTTTGGCGACGTTTTCTTGGAGGTGGCGACCGTCTAGGTTATCTGAGGTAGTGATGCTAATCATTCGTAATATTTGGCTCCTGCGACATTATTGCATGTGCGAATCTAGTGTTAATCTGGGTACTTGAAGGCTATCATTCGAAATATTTGGCCCTGGCGACATTATTGCAGGTGGCGACTCGTGTTATCTATGGTATTGAGGCTATTATCGTAATATATGCGCCTGTCGACGTTATTGCATTGTGGAGGACTAGTGGTTGTCTACGGTAGTAAGCTATCATGTCGTAATACTTTGGCGCTGGCGACATTATTGCAGGTGGCTGACTTGTAAGTGATATCTAGGGTAGTGATGCTATCATGCGTAATATTTGGTCGCCTGGCGACTTATGCAGTGGCGACTCTAGTGTTATCTCGGGTAGTGAGGCTATCATTTCGTAATATATTGGCACCTGCGACATTATGCAGTGGTGACTCTAGTGGTTTCTAGGGTAATGAGGCTATCATTCGTAATATTTGGCGCCTGGCGACATATTGCATGTGGCGACTCGTGTTAGCTAGGGTCTTGAGCTGATTATTCATATATATTGCGCCTGGCGACATTATTGCAGGTGGCGACTAGTGTTATCTACGGTAGTAAGGCTATCATTCGTAATATTTGGCGCCTGGCGACATTATTGCAGGTGGCGACTGTAGTGTTTCTCTAGGGTAGTGAGCCTATCATCGTAATATTTGGCGCCTGGCGACATTTTGCAGGTGGCGACTCTAGTGTTTATCTCGGGTAGTTAGCTGTCCTTCGTTAATATATGGCGCCTGGCGACATTATTGCAGGTGCGACTCTAGTGTTATCTAGGTAGTGAGGCTATCATTCGTAGTATATGTCGCCTGACCACGTATTATTGCAGTGCGCTCTAGTGTTATTAGGGTAGTGAGTGCTAATAAGCCGTATATTTTCGTGCCTGGCGACCATTATTGCAGGTAAACGGCTCAGTGTTATCTGTGGTAGTGAGGCTATCATTCGTATATATGGTGCCTGGCGACATTATTGCAGGTAGCGACTCTAGTGTTTTACTAGGGTAGTGAGGCTATGATTCTATATATGGCCCTGGCGACATATTACAGGTGGCGACTCTAGTGTTATCTAGTTTTAAGTGAGGCCTATCATTCGTAATATTTTGCGCATGACGCTATTGCAGGTGCAAAATCTAGTTTTATCTATGGTCGTGGGCTATCATTCGTATTATTTGGCGCCTGGCGACATTATTGGGAGTGGTGACTGTAGTGTTATCTACGTAGTGAGGTAAATTCGGAATATTTGTCGGCCTGGCGACATTTAACGGTGGCGACTCTAGTGTTATCTATGGTAGTGAGGCTATCATGTCGTAATATTTGGCGCCTGGCGACATTTTTTGTTTTTTAAATTGGCAGGTGGCGACTCTAGTGTTATCTAGGGTTATTGAGGCTATCATTCGTAATACTGAGCGCCTGGAGACATTATTGCATGTAGGGACTCTAGTGTTATCTAGGTAGTGAGGTTATCATTCGTAATATTTGGCCTGCGACATTATTGCAGGTGGCGATCTGTATGTTATCTATGGTATGAGGCTTCATTCGTAATATATGGCGACTGGGCGATATTATTGCAGGTGGCGCTTTAGTGTGATCTCGGTAGTGAGGCTATCATTCTTAAGTATTAGCGCCTGGCGACATATTGCAGGTGGCGACTCTAGTGTTCTCCTAGGGTAGTGAAGGCCTATCATTCGTAATATATGGGCGCCTGGCGCATTATTCCAGGTAGGGACTCTAGTGTTATCTAGGGTAAGTGATGCTATCATTCGTAATATTTGGCGACTGTCGACAAAATTATTGCAGGTGGCGTCTGTAGTGTTATCTAGGTAGTGAGGCTATCATTCGAATATTATGCGCCTGGGTGAACATTATTGCAGGTGGCGACTGTAGTGTTATCTAGGGTATTGAGGCTATCCATTCGCAATATATAGCGCCTGCGACATTATTGGCATGGGGTGGCCGACTCTACTATTATTCCAGGGTAGTGAGGCTATCATTCGTAATAATTGGCGCCTAGCGACCATTATTGAGGGGTGAATCTAGTCTTATCTAGGATAGTGAGGCTATCATTTGTATATTTCGCTTGGCAACATTCTTGCAGGTGGCGACTCTCGTGTTATCTAGGGTAGTGAGGCTATCATTCGGAATCTTTGCCGCCTGGCGACATTACTTGACGGTGGCGACTCTAGTGTTATCTGAGGTAGTGAGGTTATCATTCGCGATATTTGGCGCACTGCGACATTATTGCAGGTGGCGACCCGTGTTACTATGGTATTGCAGCTATTATTCGTAATAATATGGCGCCTGCGACATTATTGCAGGTGGCGACTAGTGTTATCTACGGTATTGAGCTATCATTCGTATATTTGGGAGGACCTGGACATTATTGCAGGTGGCGACTGTAGTGATACTGGGTAGTGATGCTATCATATTTAATATTTGCGCCTGGCGACAATTATTGCAGGTGGCGAACTGCTAGTGTTTATCTCGGTAGTGAGGCTATCATTCGAATATAAAATGGCACCTGGCGACATTATTGGAGGTGGCGACTCTAAGTTTATCTATGTAATGATGCTATCATTCGTAATATTTGGCGCCTGGCGAAATTATTGGCAGGTGGCGACTCGTGTTATCTTTGGTATTGAGGCTATTATTCGTAATATATGGCGCCCTGCGACATTATTGCAGGGCGACCCTAGTGTTATCTACGGTAGTGAGGCTATCATTCGTATATTTGGGCGCCTGGCGACTTATTGCCGGTGGCGACTGTAGTGTTATCTAGGGTAGTGAGCTATAATGCTTAATATTTGGCGCCCTGGCGACATTTATTGCGTGGCAACTCTAGGGTTATCTCGGGTAGTGAGGCTGTCCTTCCGTAATATATGCGCCTGCGACAATATTGCATGTGGCGACCTCTATTCTTATCTAGGGTTTGTGAGCTATCATTCGTAATATATGGCACCTGGCGACATTATTGCAGGTGGCGACTCTAGTGTTATCTAGGGCATGAGGCCTATCATTCGAAATATTTGGCGCCTGGCGACATATTGCAGGGGTGGCGACTCTAGTGTTATCTTGGTAAGTGATGCTCTCATTGTAACATTTGGCGGTGGGCGACATTATTGCAGGTGCAATCTTAGTGTTCGCTAGGGTTATGAGGCTTCCTTCGTAATAAATATTCCGCCTTCCCATTATCTGCCGTGGTCGACTCTAGTGTTATTTTGGGTATTGAGGCTATAATCCGTAATATTTCGTGCCTGGCGACATTATTGCACAGGTACGCTCTCTAGTGTTTTTCTAAAGGGTAGTGAGGCTATCATTCGTAATATATGGTGCCTGGCGACATTATTGCAGGTAGCGACTCTAGTGTTATCTAGGGTAGTGAGGCTATCATTCGTAATATTTGGCGCATGGCGCCATTATTGCAGGTGGCAAATCTAATTTTATCTATGGTAGTGAGGCTATCATTCGTATTATTTGGCGCCTGGCGACGTTATTGGAGGTGGCGACTCTAGTGTTATCTAGGGTAGTGAGGCTATCATTCGTAATATTTGGCGCCTGGCGACATTATTGCAGGTGGCGATTCTAGTGTTATCTGGGGTAGTGAGGCTATCATTCGTAATATTTGGCGCCTGGCGACATTATTGCAAGTGGCGACTCGTGTTATCTAGGGTATTGAGGCTATTATTCGTAATATATGGCGCCTGGCGACATTATTGCAGTGCCCACCAACCCCGCGACTAGTGTTATCTACGGTAGTGAGGCTATCATTCGTAATATTTGGCGCCTGGCGACATTATTGCAGGTGGCTACTGTAGTGTTATTTAGGGTAGTGAGCCTATAATGCGTAATATTTGGCGCCTGGCGACATTTTTGCAGGTGCCGACTCTATTGTTATCTACGGTAGTGAGCCTATCATTCGTAATATATGGCGCATGGCGACCTTATTGCAGGTGACGACTCTAGTGTTATCTAAGGTATTGAGGCTATCATTCGTAATATTTGGCGTCCGGCGACATATTTCAGGGGGTGCGACTCTAATTGGTATATCGTTTTATTGAGGCTATCATTCGTATACTAGGCGCCTGCGACATTATTGCAGGTGGCACTCTAGTGTTATCTAAAGGTATTGAGGCTATCATTCGTAATATAGGGCGCCTGGCGACGTTATTGGAGTGGCGACTCTAGTGTTATCTAGGTCGTGAGGCTTCATTCTATATTTGGCGCCTTGGCTACATTATTGCAGGTGCGACCTCTAGTGGTTTATCTGGGTAGTGAGGCTAATCATTCGCAATATTTGGCGCCTGGGCGACATTATTGCAGGTGGCGACTCGTGTTATCTATGGTCTTGGGGCTATTTTCGTATATATGGCGCCTGTCGACATTATGCAGGTGGCACCTAGTGTTAGTTACGGTAGTGAGGCTTATCTCGTAATATTTTGCGCTGGCGACATTATTGCGGTGGCGACTGTATGATATCTAGGGTAGTGATGCTATCATAGTTAATATTTGGCGCCTGGCCGAATTATTGCAGTGGCGAACTCTAGTGTTATCTCGGGTAGTGAGTCTATCATTCGTGTAATATATGGACACCTGGCGACATTATTGCAGGTGGCGACCTCTAGTGTTAATCTAGGTAATGAGGCTATCATTCGTAATATTTGGCGCCTGGCGAAAATTATTGCAGGGGCGACCTCACGTGTTATCTAAGGGTATTGAGGCTATTATTGCGTAAATATATGGCGCCTGGCACATTATGCAGTGGCGACTAGTTGTTATCTATCGGTAGTTGAGGCTATCATTCGTATATTTGGCGCCTGGCGACATATTGCAGGTGCGACTGTATGTTATCTAGGGAAAGTGAGCCTCTAATGCGGTAATATTTGGCGCCTGGCGACATATTGCAGGTGGCACTCTGTGTTATCTCGGGTATGAGGCTGTCCTTCGTAATATATGGCGCCCCTGGCGACTTATTGCATGTGGCGACTCTATTGTTATCTAGGTAGTGGAGGCTATCATTCGTAATATATGCACCTGGCGACATTATTGCAGGTGCCTACTCTAGTGTTATCCTAGGGGCATTGAGGCTATCATTGGAAATATTTGCGCCTGGCGACATTATTGCAGTTGCCGACTCTAGTGTTATCCTGGGTAGTGATGCTATCATTCGTATATTTGCGCGTGCGACATTATTGCAGGTGCAAATCTAGCTAGTGTTTATCTAGGGTAGTTAGGCTATCATTCGTAATAGATGTCGCCTGGCGACATATTGCAGGTGGCGATTCTCGTGTTATTTAGGTAGTGAGGCATATCCGTAATATTTTTCGTGCCTGGCGACATTATTGCAGGTAACGGCTCTAGTGTTTTCTAGGGTAAGTGAGGCTATCATTCGTAATATTATGGTGCCTGGCGACTTTATTGCAGGTATCGACTTCTAGTGTATCTAGGTAGTGAGGCTATCATTCGTAAATATTTGGCGCCGGCTACATTATTGCAGGTGGCTGACGTCTAGGGTTATATAGTTTAGTTGAGGCTATCATTCGTATATTTGGCGCATGCGCCATTATTGCAGTGGCAATCGAATTTTATCTATGGTAGTGAGCTATCATTCGTATTATTTGGCGCCTGGCGACGTTTTGGAGGTGGCGCTCTAGTGTTATCTAGGGTAGTGAGGCTAATCATCGTAATAATCTGGCGCCTGGCGACATTATTGCAGGTGGCGATTCTAGTGTTAATCTGGGGTAGTGCGGCTATCATTCGTAATATTTGGCGCCTGCGACATTAATTGCAAGTGGCGACTCGTGTTATCTGCTAGGGTATTGAGGCTATTTTCGTAATAGAGGCGCCTTGGCTAAATTTATTGCGGTGGCGACTAGTGTTATCTACCGTAGTGAGGCTATCATTCGTAATATTTGGCGCCCTGGCGACTTATTGCAGGTGGCTACTGGGAAGTGTTATTTAGGGTGTGAGCCTATAATCAGTTATTTTGGCGCCTGGCGCATTTTTGCAGGTGCCGACTCTATTGTTATCTACGGTAGTGCGCCTATCATATCGTATTATGGCGCATGGCGACCTTATTGCAGGTGAACGACGCTAATGTATCTCGGGGTAGTGGCCGGCTATCATTCGTATATCTGGCGCCTGGCGACATTCTTGTCAGGTGGCGACTCTAGTGTTTTTGATTTAGGTAGTGAGGCTTCCATTCGTAATATTGACGCCTTGCGACTTTATTATAGTTGGCGACTCTATGTTATCTAGGGTAGTGATGCTATCATTCGTATATATGCGCCTGGCGACATTTATTGCAGTTGGCGACTCCTATTGTTTATCAAGGGTAGTGGGCTATCATTCGAATAAGTGGGCGCCTGGCGACATTATTGCATGTGGGGGACTCTAGTGTTATCTAGGGTATTTGAGGCTATCCATTCGAATATATGGGCTCTTGGCTACATTTATTTGCAGGTGCCGACTCTAGTGTTTCTACAGTAGTGAGGCTATCATTCGTAAATATTTGCGCCTTGGCGACATTTTTGCAGGTGGCGCTCAAGTGTTATCTACGGTATGATGCTATCATTCTTCATATATGTCGCCTGGGCGACATTTTTGCAGGTGGCGACTCCAGTGTTATCTACGTAGTGAGGCTATCATTCGTAATATTTTTGCGCCTGCGACATTTTTCAGTATGTGATTCTAGTGTATCTACGGTAGTGATGCTATCAGTCTTTAATAATATGGCTCCTGGCCGACATTATTGGCAGTGTGGCGACTCTAGTGTGATCAGGTAGGGAGGCTATCATTCGTATATTTGGTGCTGGCACATTGATTGCGGCAGGTGAAGACTCTAGTTTTAATCTAGAGTATGAGGCTATCATTCGTAATATTTGGCGCTGGCGACATAATTGCAGTGGCGACTCAGTATATATCCTACCGTAGTGGAGGCTATCATTCGTATTATATGGCGCCTGGCGACATTATTTACAGTGGCGACTGTAGTGTTATCTGGGAGTGAGGCTATCAATTCGTAATATCTGGCGCTGGCGACATATTGCAGGTGGCGACTCTAGTGTCATCTAGGGTAGTGAGGCTATCATTCGTAATAATTAGATGCCTGCGGCATTATAACAGGTGGCGACTCTAGTGTTTATCTAGGGTAGTGAGCCTATCCTGTCGTAATATTTGGCCGCCTGGCGACATTATAGGCACGCTTGCGACTCTAGTGTTGTCTGGGGTATTGCTGCTCTCATGCGTAATATTTGACGTCATGACGCATTATTGCAGGTGGCGAACTCAATTGTTATCTACACTATGGGCTATCATTCGTAAGATTGCGCAGTGCGACATTATGTGCGAGGTGGCGACTCTAATGTAATCTAGGTGAGTGAGGCTATCATTCGTAATTTTTGGCCGCCTGGTCGACATATTGCAGGTGTGCCGACTCTAGTAGTTATCTTAGGGATATGTTAGGCTATCATTCGTAATATGTGGCGGAACTAGGGAGGGCACTGGTGCAATTATTGCAGGTGGCGGACTCTAGTGATTATCGAGGGTAGTGAGGGCCTGATCATTCGTAATAATTGGCGGGCCTGGCGACATTAAAGGGCTCGGTGGCGACTCTAGTCTTAACTAGGATAAGGATGAGTGCTATCATTTATTGAATTATAAGTCGGCTGGAGCGACATTATTGGGCGAGGTGGCGACTCTAAATGTTTATCCTAGGGATAATGAGGTGGGCTTATCGATCGTAATATTTGGGCTCCTGGCGAGCATTTATTGGTCTCGGTGGGCGACTCAGTGTTATGCTAGGGTATTGGAGGTGGCTATTTTCATATGATATGGCGCTGCGACATTATTGCAGGTGGCGAACTATGTGTTATCTATCGCGTAGTGAGGGCTTATCATGTCGTAATATTTGGCGCTGGCGACATTAATTGAAAGCAGGTGGCGAACTCTAGTGGTTATCTGGGTCAGTGAGCGCCTATTCATTCGCAATATTTGCGCCTGGCACATTATTGCAGTGGGCGAACTCCTGTATATCTATGGTATTGAGCTATTAATTGGGGGCGGAATATATGGCGCCTGGCGACATTATTGGCAGTGGTCGACTGAGTGTGTATCTACGTATGTGATGGCTATCTATCGTATATATTGAGGATGGGCGACATTATTGCTAGGTGGCTACTGTAGTAATATCTAGGGTATGATGCTATCATAGTTTAATAAATTTGGCGTCTTCCTCGCGCCCCCGCCCCCCTTCCATGGCTGGACATTATTGGCAGGTGGCACTCTAGTGGTTTATCTCGGTAGGAGGCTATCATTCTGTAATATATGGGGCTGACCTGGCGACTTATTGCGGTGGGCCGACTCTAGTGTTATGCTAGGGTATGATGAGGCTATCATTCGTAATTTGCTCCTGGTCGAATTATTGCTAGTGGCGACTCGTATTAATTTAGTATTTTGAGGGCTTGATTATTCGTAGTTTTATGATATGGCGCCTGGCGACATGTATTGCAGGTGTCCGACTAGTGTTAATCTTACGGTAGTGAGGGATATCATTCGTAATATTTGGCGCCTGCGACATTATTGCAGGTGGCGACTGTAGTGTTATCTGAGGAATAGTGAGTGCCTATTAATGGCGTAGATATTTGTTTGGCGCCTGGCGACATTTATTAGCCCCCAGTGGGCTACTCTAGTGTTATCGTCGGTAAGTGAGGGCTGTCTCGTAATATATGGCGGCATGGCGACATTATTGCATTGTGGCGACTCTAGTGTATATCTTAGGTAGTGATGCTTATGCATTCGTATATAGTTGCACCTTGGCGACATTATATGCAGGTGGGGGGGGGGGCGACTCTAGTGTAAATCTAGAGCAGTGAGGCTTACATTCGAATTATTTGGCGCCAGGCCGACATTATTGCTAGTGGCGACTCTACGTGTTATCTTGGGTAGTGATGCTATGCATCGTATATTTGGCGCGTGGCGACATATGGCAGTGCAAATCTTATAGGGGATGTAGTTTTTTTAATTGGGGGGGGTTGTTGGGGGAATTGTTAGGGAAGTGTTTTATTTGGGGTGATTATCTAGGTAGTGAGGGCTATCATGTCTGTATATATGTCGTCCCTGGCGACATTATATTGCAGGGTGGCGACTCTAGTGTTATTTTAGGGTAGTGAGCTAATAATCCGTTAATATTTCGGGGACCGGGGCCGACATTATTTGCAGTACGGGTCTCTATGTGTTTTCTAGTTATGTGAGGGCTATCGATTCGATATATATGGCGTGGCCGACGAGGTATTGCCTAGTAGCGACTCTAGTGTTATCTAAGGGTGAGTGAGGCTATCATTCGTAAAATTTGGCGGCCGGGCGACATTATTGCAGGTGGCGACTCTAGTGTTATATAATATTAGGATGAGGCTATTCATTGTAATTATTTGGCGCATGCGCCATTATTGCAGGGGCACAATCTAATTTAGCTATGGTAGTGAAGGCTATGCATTCGTATATTTGGCGGCTGGGCGAAGAGGTAACTGTATTGGGTGGCGACTCTAGTGTTATCTAGGGTAGGTGAGGCTAATTCATTCGTATATCTGGCGCTGGCGACATTATTGCAGGTGGGCGATTCTAGTGTTATCTGGGTATGGGCTATCATTCGTAATATTTGGCGCCTGGGCGAATTTATTGCAAGTGGCGAGCTTCGTGTTATCTAGGGTAATTGATGGCTATAATTCGTATATATGGCGCCTGGCGACATTATTGCAGGTTGCGAGCTGAGTGTTTATGCTACGGTAGTAGAGCTATCATTCGTATATTTGGCGGCTGGGGCGACATTATTGCATGTAGGCTGGTACTGTAGTGCTATTTAGGTAGTGAGCCTATAATGCGTAATATTTGGCGGCCTGGCGATCATTTGCATGGTGCCGACTGCTATTGTTATCTGACGGTAGTGAGGCCTTCTAAAAAAAAAAAAAATTCGTAATATATGGCGCATGGCGACCTTATTGCAGGTGAAGCACTCTAATGTAATCTGGGTATGAGGCTTATCCATTCGTATATCTGGCAGCTGGCGACATTACTTGGCAGGTGGCGACTCTAGTGTTATTTAGGGTAGATGAGGGGCTATCATTCGTAGATTATGATTACGCCTGGTCGACATGATTGGCAGTTGGCGACTCTATTGTTGATGCTAGGGTTTAGAGTCTATTCATTCGTTAATATGATGTCGCCTGGCGACATTATTGCAGGTTGGCGACTCATGTGTTATGCTAGGGAATTGAAGTCTATCATGTCGTATATTTGGGCGGCCTGGCACATTATTGGGCAGATGGCGACTCTTTAGTGTTATCTAGCGTAGTGAGGGCGTATCATTCGTAATAATGGCGCTGGCGACATTATTGCAGTGGCGTACTGCTAGTGTTATCTTACGGTAGAGTGATGGCTGACCATTCGTAATATTTGGGGCGCGTGCGACATTATTAGCTATGTGGCGACTACTAGTGGTTATCTAGGGTAGTGAGGGCTATTCATTCATAATTATGGCGGCCTGGCACATATTGCACGTGGTCGACTCTAGTGTTATCTGAGTACGCTGAGGAGCTTCATTCGTTATATATGGCGGCCTGGAGACATTATTGCAGGTGGCCGACTCTAGTGTTATTAGCCGTTAGTGAAGCTATCATTCATTTGTGTTTTTAATACTTCTTCTTTTGTTTTTTGGTATTAACTCGTAATATATGGCGGCCTGCGATCATTATTGCAGGTGGTCGACTCTATTTAGTGTTGATCTAGGTTAGTGAGCTAATGCATTTCGTAATATATGGCGCCTTGCGACATTATTGTGAGGTGCGACTCTATTGTTATTCTGAAACGGTAGTGAGGGCTTCATTCGTGAATATGTGGCTGGGGTCTTGGCGACTATTATTGCAGGTGGGCGGACTTCTAGTGTTATCTTAGAGGGTAGTGAGTGGTATCATTCGTAATATTTGGGTGCATGGCGCATTGTATTGCAGTGGCGACTACTACAGTGTCATCTAGGGTAGTGGGAGGGCATCATGTCGTAATAATTAGATGCCATGCAGTCGACAATTATTGACAGAGTGGCGTCTCTGAGTGTTATCTAGGGGTAGTGAGCTCTATCATTCGAAATATTTGGCGCTGGTCGACTATTAATTGAGGTGGCGACTCTCTAGTGTTATCTAGGGTAGGTGAAGGCTATCAGTGCTTAATCTTTGGCGTCCTGCGTACATTATTGGCACGTGGCGAGCTCTAGTGCTATTCTACGGTAGTGGGGGAGGATATCCTATCGTATTGATATCTGGGCGTCCAGATGGGTGACAATTATTGGCAGTGGCGAAAATATGTGTAGTCTACGGTAGTGAGGCTATCATTCGTCATATAGTATACGGCGCGTAAAAGGCGGTACATTATTGGCAGGTGCGACTGGGCTAGTATATCTAGGTAGTGAGTCCCGGGCTTATCATTCGAATTATTTGGCGCGCTGGCGACATTATTGCAAGGGGTGCGACTCTAGTGGTTGAAGCTTCTAGGGAAGTGAGGCTATCATTCGTATTATTTGGTAGTCTGGCGAATTCTTGATAGGTTGGCGACTCTAGTGGTTATCTAAAAGGGTAGGTGAGGCTATGCATTCGTATATTATGTGCGCCTGGGCGAAATTATTGGCAGGTTGCGACTCTAGGTTTATCATGGGAATGAGCTATCATTTCGTATTTATTTTGGCGTCTGGCGAACTTATTGTCAGGTGGCGACTCCAGTGTTATGAATAGGGTAGGAAGGCTACCATTCGTAATATTTGGCCGGCCATGGCGCATTATTGCATGGTGTAGTCCAGCCCCCGGACACTAGTGTTATCTAACGGGTAGGTGAGGCTATCATTCTAATATTTTTGTGCCTGGCGACATTTTTGCAGCGGTTAGTGATTCTAAGTGGTTATTGCTACGGTATGTGATGCTATCATTCTTAATATATGGCGCCTGGCGACATATTAGGCAGGGTGGCGACTCTAGTGTTATCTAGTGTAGGAGGCTTATCATTCGTATATTTGGCGCCTGGCGACATTATTCAGCAGGTGCGACTCTAGTATATCTAGGGTCGTGAGGGATATCATTCGTTAATAATTGCGCCTGGCGACGATATATTGCAGTGAGACTTTAGTCTTTTACAACTGAGGATATGGAGAGCTTATCATTCGTATATAGGCGCCTGGTCGACATTATGCATGTGGGCGACTGCTAGTGTTGATCTAGGTCGTGAAGCTATCATTCGTAATATATGGCGCCTGTCGAGATTATTGCAGTGTGGTCGACTCTAGTGTTATCATAGGGTAAGGTGAGGGCTATCATGTCGTATTTGGGGCGCTTGGCGACATTATTGCAGTGGCACTCTAGTGTTGTATTCTGAGGTAGGTGAGGCTGTAATCAATAAGTTAATTCGTATGGCGTCCTGGCGATTATTATTGGCACGGTGGCGACCTCTATGTTATCTAGGGTATTGTAGGGTCATATCATTCGTATATAGTTGCGGCCTGGCGAGGGCATTATTGCAGGTTGCGACTCTTAGTTTTATCTATGGTAGTGAGGGCTATCAATGGGGGTAGTAATGATATGTTCGCCAGGACGTCATATATTTCGAATGATAGCATCCTACCGTTGATTAACACTAGGAGTCGCGCACTGCAATAATGTCGCCAGGGACCGCCATATATTACTGATTGAGACAGCCTACACGCTATAAGATAAAACTAGAGTCGCTCGACCGTGGCAATAATGTCGCCAGGGCGCCATATATTATCGAGATAGAAGCCTGGTCATACCGCTAGATAAACACTATAGTCGCCACGCTGTCAGATAATAGTCGCCAGGCGTCCATGAGTATTACTACTATTGATAGCCTCACTACCTAGTATAACACATGGTAGTCTCCACCTGCTAATAGATGTCGCCAGGCGCCATATATACGATGATAGCGCTCACTGACACGCTGCTAGATGACACTAGAGTCAGCCACCTGGCAAATAATCTCGACAGAGCGCGCTATATTATTAGCGAAATGATAGGCTTCACTTACCCTAGAATAACACTAGAGTCGGGCCAGCATGCAATAATGTCGGCCAGCGCTCATATATTACGAATGATAGCTCAGCATCTAGTTAGACTGAAAGGTCGCCACCTGCAATATTGTCGCAGAGCGCCATTTATTAGCGAATGATATCGCTCACTACCCTTAGATAAATAATAGAGTCGGCCACCTGCAATAGAGGTCGCCAGGCGGCCAAATATTACGAATGATAGCCCCCTACACTAGATAACACTAGAGTCGCCACCTGCAATAAGTCGCCAGGCGGCCATGATATTAAGAATGAATAGCTATCTACTACGCGTAGATAACAACTATAATCACAATATCTGCAAAAATGTCGCCAGGGCAGGCAAAATATTAGCGATGATAGCGCGTCACTACCGTAGATATACACTAGTGTGCGCAACCTGCAATAAATGTCGGCGCAGGCGGCCAAATATTACGAATGGTAGGGGCTTACTAGCCCTAATATAACACTGGAGTCGCACGTGCTAATAATGTCGCAGACGCCAAATATTACGAATGATAGCTTCACTTCCCAGATAAATACTTAGGAGTCGCAACTCAATAATTTCGCCAGGCTCCATATATTACGAATGATAGCCTCACTACGCTCTATGTATACCTAGAGTGCGCCACCTTCAATAATTTCGCCAGCTACGCAAATAATACGAATGATTAGCCTGCTTACTTCCTCTAGATACCACTTAGAGTCTCCGACCCTGCAATAATGTCGCCAAGGCGCCAATATTTCGTAATGATAGTCCTTCACTACCCTATGGTTTATACATTAGATGTCGGGTCCAGGCCTGCTATAATGTCGCTACGCGCCGTATAGTTACGAATGATAGCCTCACTACCAGTATATAATTTCAGAGATAACACTAAGTCGCCATCGCTGGCAATAATTTCAGCCTGGCGGCCGAGATATTTAGCGAATGATTTCGGCTGCACCTATCGTAGTATATGCACTAGAGTCAGGCCACTGGTGTGTGGCATATAATGCGCCAGACGCCGTTAATATTTAGCGCATGATAGCCTCAGGCTTTACGCCTAGATAACTACTAGAGTCGCGCTACCGCTGCCAATATAATGTGCGCCACACACAGGCGGCTCAATATTTCGAATGATTAGACTCAGCTACCCTGAGATAACACAGAGACCGACCTACCTGTAATAATTTCGCTGGGCATACTAATATTAACGATGATAGCCTCACTGTACCGGCCTAGATGATCACTGAGTAGTCGCCACCTGGGCAATCATGTCGTCGCAATGTGCCCCCAAATTTACTAATTGATACCTCACTACCCTAGATAACAGGCTAGAGTCGCGCCACCTGACACATGTAATGTCAGCCAAGCGCCGACATATTAACTAGTAATGATAGCCTCACTACGCGTAGATAACAATAGAGTCGCCGTAGCCGTACATATAATTGTTCGCAAGGCGGCCATATATTTACGTAAGATAGCCTCTACTACCCTTAGATAACACTAGAGTCGCCACCTGGCAATAATGTCGCCAGGCGCCATATATTACGAATGATGTTCTTCGACTACTCGTAGATAACACTAGAGTCGCCACCTGGCTAGATAATTGTCTACTCCAGGCGGCCATATAATAAACTAATGAAAGCCTCACTACCCTTGAAGATAACACTGAGTCGGCCACCTGCAATAATGTCGGCCAGGCTGCATATATTATGAATGATAGCCTCACTACCCTAGATAACACTAAGTCGCCACGTATCAAGATAATGTCGCCAGCGCGACCAAATATCTACGATGGTAGGCTCCACTACGGCGTAGATAACACTGGTAGAAGTCGGGCGCACTTGCAAGTAATTCGCGCAGGCGCCATTATATTAGCGAATGATAGTCCATCAACTTACCTAAGATAACACTAGAGTCGCCATCTGCATAAATGTCGCCAGGGCGGCCATATTACGAGATGATAGCTTCATTCTCCTTAGATAAGCACTAGAGTTCGCAACCTGTTTGCGCAATAATGTCGCCTAGGCGCCATATATTACTGAATGATAGTACTTCTCATCCCTCTAGTATAACAATAGTAGTCCGCCACTGGCAATGAGTGTCGCTCAGGCGTCATATTATTACGAATGATAGCCTCACTAACTCCTAAATAACACGAGAGGTCGCCACCTGCAATAATGTCCGGCCAGGCGGCCTAGTATATTAGCGAATGATAGGCCTCAACATAAAAAAAACCTGAGAGTTAGCATTAGAGTCGTCACCTGCATGAAGGTCGCCATGCGGGCCATATATTTCACGAATGATTAGGCTCGACTAGCTCGTAATAACGTATAGAGTCGGCAGCCTCCCCTGCAAAAATGTCGTCCAGGCGGCCAATATTACGGGCATTATTAGGCTCACTGTACCCTAAATAGGGCAGCTACAGTAGCAA
The DNA here is from genome assembly GCA_016584305.1 of Chionoecetes opilio. Classification (NCBI taxonomy): domain Eukaryota; kingdom Metazoa; phylum Arthropoda; class Malacostraca; order Decapoda; family Majidae; genus Chionoecetes; species Chionoecetes opilio. The sequence goes on along the minus strand of JACEEZ010006497.1, from coordinate 2,613 downwards.
CCTGCAATAATCTCGCGCAGGCGCCAATATTAGCGATGATTAGCCTCACTAGCGCGTAGATAACCTAGTCGGCCAACTGGCATAATGTCGCTCGGGGGCGCCATATATTACGAATAATGAGCCTCAATAACCGCTATATAACACGATTCGCCTACTTGCAATAATGTCAGCCAGGGGCGCCATATTACGATGATAGCTCTCACTACCCTCAGATTATGATACTAGAATCGGCTCCCTGCATGATGTCGCCTATGGCGCCAGTATTACGATGATAGCCGCACTACCTAGATACACTAGACGTCGCGCACTGTGCCAATAACGTCGCCAGGCGCCGCAAATAATGACGACTGATATCTCATACCATAGATGAAAAATTAGTATTTGCCTCCTGCAATAATGGCGCCATGCGCCATATATATTAGCGAATATAGGCCTCACTAAACTATATAACAACTAGCAGTCGCCACCTGCAATAATGTCGCCGGCGGCGGCCAAATTTTATCGATGATATGTCCCCAACCCCCCCCGCCCCCCCTCAACTACCCTAGATAACACTAGGTCGCTACCTGGCAGATAATGTCGCCACGCACTATATATTACGATGATAGCCTCAGCTACCCTAGAATAACATTTTTCTAGAGCCGTTACCTGCAATCGAATGTCGCCAGGACCGAAATATTACGGATTATAGCCTTCGACTACCCTAGAATAAGCACTTAGAGTCGCGCACTGCAATAATGTCGGCCAGGCGACATAGTATTAGCGAATGATTAGCCTCGCTACGCGCTGAGTATACACTAGATGTTGCACCTGGGAAAAGTAAAATGTCGCCACGGCGCCGAAATATTAGCGAATGATAGCATCACACCCAAGGTAAACACTAGAGTCGCCACCTGCAATAATAGTCGCCTGGCGCCAATATTTCGAATGAGAGTCTGCACTGCTCTATATTAGCACTAGTAGTCGCCCACCTGCAAATTAAATGTTCGCCAGTGCATATATTACGAATGATCATCCTGCACTACCCTAGTGAATAACGACTAGAGTCGCTCTACATGCAATAATGTCGCCATGCGCCATATAGTACGAAGGACGCCTCACTTATCGCCGAGATAATCACTAGAGTTGTGCCACCTGCATTATAATGTCGCCAGTGGCGCCAAATATTACCAAAATAGGGTCATTTTCCCAGATAACACTAAGTCGCCACCGAAAATGTCGCCGCGCCAAATTTACGAATGAAGCCTCATACCTAGATAACACTATCGCCCCCATAATTCCCCCCGGCCCAAATATTACGAAAAGCCCAATACCTTTAAATAAGATCGCACCCAAAACCCCCCCCCAAAAACGAAAAGGCCCCCAACCAAAAACAAGGCCCCCGAAAAACCCCCCAAGGGCCCTAACAAAAACCCCCCCCACCCCCAAACACCCAACCCCACCCCAAAACCCAACCCAAAAAACCCAAAAAACCCCCCAACCCAAAAAAAACCCCCCTCAATAAATTTTGCCAGGGGCCAAATTTTTACGAAAGATAGCCTCATACCCCAGATAACACTAGGTCGCCCCTGCAAAATGTCGCCAGGGCCATATATTGAAATAGCCTCCTTACCAGATAACAGAGTCGCCCCCGCAATAAGTCGCCAGGGGCCAAATATTCAAAGATAGGGTCCTACCCAGATAAAACTAAGTCGCCACCTGCAATAAGTGCCGGGGGCAATATTACGAATGATGGCCCCTCACTTCCCTAGATAAAACTAGTCGCCACCTGCAATAAGTCGCCAGGCGCCTATATTAAATAAAAGCCCTTATACCTTAGAAAAAAGAGTCCCCACCTCAATAATGTCGCCCCCCGGGCCAAATATTTTGAATATAGCCCCCATACCCAGATAACACTAAGGGCGCCCCCTGCAATAAAGTCGCCAAAGCGCAAAAATTAAAATATACCTCACTTTCCTGTTTAAAAAGTCCCCCCACCTGCTAATTCGCCAGGCCCAAATTTTTTGATGATAGCCTCATATTTTATAAACTAGGGGTCGCCCCCTGCAATAATGTCCCAGCGCCAAAAATTTCGATGATAGCCTATACCCTAGATAAACCCAGAGTCCCCCCCTGCATAAAGTCGCCAGGCCCAAATTTAAATGATAGCCCCACTCCTGATTAATAAGTCCCCCACCCGTAAATGTGCCAGGGGCCCTTTTTAGAAAAGTACCCCCCTACCCCGATAAAATAAACTTCCCCCCACCTGCAATAATGTTCCCCAGGGGGCCAAAAAATTACGAAATAGCCCATACCCCAAAAAACTAGAGCGCCACCTGCAAAAAGTCGCCCGGGGCCAAATATAGAAAAGTAGCTCACTACCCCAATAATTTTGAGTCGACCCGAAAAATGCGCCGGCCCATTTTTAATTTTCGAATGATAGCCCCACTACCCTAATAAAAATGGGGTCCCCACCTGCAATAATGTCGCACGCCCCAATATTACGAAAAGATAGCCTCACTCCCCAAAACCTAAGTCGCCACCTGATATGTGAGGCGCCCAAAATTTCGAAAGAAGCCCACCCTAGATAAAACCTTTAAATCGCCACCCCGAATAATTGCCCGAAAAATTTTT
>JACEEZ010006496.1:107500-110000 GCA_016584305.1 Chionoecetes opilio | reverse complement strand
ACACACACACACACACACACATACTTTTTTAGCCTCACTAATACCTTGTTTTTTACCTCGACCTCTTCCTCCTCCTCCTTCTCCTCCTGTTGTTTTGCTTGGTCATGTTTGTGTCTCGCTCTATCCAAACCATAATCCGCAATAGCTTCCTGAGTGATCCGTCTGACCCCGCGTGTGTTGGGGTCACCACGTGTTTCCGTGAGGTCACGCGTGGAGAAAAAAGGGAGAGAGAGAAGAAAGAGGAGAGAGAGAGGGGAGAGAAAAGAGAAAGGAGAGGAGAGAGAGAGGAGAGAGAGAATGAATTATCTCTTTGTTTGGGGTTTTTTTTCCTCTGTTTATTGCCCCGTGCTCCTCTTCCCTCGCCCTGCCCCTCGGGCGGCGGGGGGGACGCGACGACGAGAGGACAAGAAGAAAGGGACGGAAGCAGGCTTTACGGGGAAGGGATGAAGACAAGATTAGAAAGGCTGCATATTTCTTCTTGAGAGAGAGAAAGAGAGAGAAAGAAAGAGAGAGAGAGAGAGGGGGAGAGGAGAGGGAGAGAAGAAAAAGGAGGAAAGAAAAGAGAGAGTAGGAGAGAGAGGAAAGAGAGATAAAAAAAGGGGTGAAAAAAACCTGGGTAAAGAAAATATTTTTATCGGTCTCGAGGTCAAGGGGAATTTTTTGTTCTCTTCTATCCTTTTGAGACTTTAATTTTTTGTTTAATCAAAATTTAATGGTCACACTTTTTACTGTTTAAAAGTTGTGTTAGTTTATTGATCCTTTAACATGTATTCAATTGTATTATATGAACTATTATATTTTTTCCCAATTGAATATGATAACATTTTGGTCGATAAACTAAGCTAACTTAAGTATATAGGCAAATAAGAAAGATATTTTTGGATGGGAGAACTGATGGATTGGTCTCGTGCACAGATCAGAGAACGAGGACGTATAAAATTTGACTCTCCCCTCTCTCTCTCCTCTTTCTCTCTCTCTCTCCCTCTCTCCCCCCTCTCTCTCTCTCTCCTCTCTCTCCTCTCTCTCTCTCCCCTCTCTCTCTCTCTCTCTTTCTCTTCTCTCCCTCCCCCCCTTTTCTCTCCCTCCCTCTCTCTCTCTCTTCTCTCTCTCTCTCCTCCTTTCTTCTCCTTTTTCTCTCTTCTCTCTTCTCTCTTCTCTCCCTCTCTTCTCCTCTCTCTCTCTCTCTCTATCTCTCCTCTCTTCTCTCTCTCTCTCCCCCTCTCTCTCCTCTCTCTCTTAACCACCATCCCTATCATTCCCACTTTTTTTTTTGTCAATTTAAAAATTTTTTTTCCTTCCCCTCTGTTTTCCTCTTTTCTTTGGCTCTAATATATTATTCTCTTTATATATCAAGTTTTTTAATCGTTTATTTTCCCCCCCTTCAAGGGTTTTGGGCTCTACGGTCAGAGAGCGAGGACACAAGCCAATTTGCTAATTTGCGAAGATAAATTGATGAAAAGGAGTAATTTCGTATTTTTCTCACCATCAACGTTTTTCCTTCAACGTTTCATGTTTAAAACGTTGCCATAGCATTCAGCATGAAATCGATTGTTACGTAAGTCTGTATTAGTGATTTTTGTGGAGAGAGAGAGAGAGAGAGAGAGAGAGAGAGAGAGAGAGAGAGAGAGAGAGAGAGAGAGAGTCCTTCACCATGACACCAAGACTATAATTATAAGCTTAGTAGTCTTATTGAATTTCTTCTAAAAAAGAGCGATGTGGAAAAAAGAAAAAAATAAGGGATAGGACAGTCGTTTGAAGATTTTTTCCCTGATGTGCTGTGACTGACTTAAGAAATGACATCAGTCCTCTCTCTCTCTTTCTCTCTCTCTCTCTCTTCTCCTCTCTTCTCTCTCTCTCTCTCTCTCCTCTCTCTCTCTCTCTCTCTTTCTTTCTCTCTCTCTCTCTCTTTTCTCTCTCTCTCTCTCTCTCCTCTCTCTCGCCCCCTCTCTCTTCCTCTCTCCTCTCTCTCCTCTCTCTCTCTCTCCCTCCCTCTCTGTCTCACTCAGAGGTCGTGCACACATAATCATCACAAGTATGAAAATTGTCTTTCTCTTCCTAACTTTTTCTTATGTTTTAGGATTTTTGTTTTTTTCTTGTCCTTTTCTTTCCCGATATTCTCTTCGTTTTTTTTTCTTATTTTTTTTTTTTATTTTTTATTTTATTATTTTTTTATTATTATAATTTTAAAATTTTTATTATTTTTATTTTATTACCCTCTCCCCTTCCTCCCCTCCCCCTCCTCCTCCCCCCTCTCCCCTTTTTTACATCGCTTACTCCTCCTCCTTCTTTCACATATTTCAATTATTTATTTTACAAGACGAACAACAACAACTAAAAAGAAGTAATTAATAAAAAGAGCGAGAGGATGGACTTGCAAGATAGCAAAGTCGTTTTTGCCCCTTTGGTTTTTTTCCTTTTTACATTCTTTGCCTTCTTCCTTTTTCGTAAAAATGAGAGAGAGAGAGAAGAGGGGAGAGAGGGGGGAGGAGAGAAGAGAGAA
>JACEEZ010006496.1:90000-102500 GCA_016584305.1 Chionoecetes opilio | reverse complement strand
ACACACACACACACACACACACACACACCACACACACACACACACACACACACACACACACCACACACACACACACACACACACACAAAAAAAAAAAAAATCTACGCAAATACAATAGGAAGAGAGAGAGAGAGAGAGGAGGAGATGAGAAGAGAGAGAGAGAAGAGAGAGAGAGAGAGAGAGAGAGAGAGGAGCGAGCGAGCGAGGAGCGAGGAGAGAGAGAGAGAGAGAGAGAGAGAGGAGAGAGAGAGAGAGAGAGAGAGAGAGAGAGAGAGAGAGAGAGAGAGAGAGAGAGTGAGTGTGTTGTGGTCATATTTTTTTCAATTCCTTCGTCAGCAACAAAGAGAGCTAATTATATTTCTTATGTGTGTGTGTGTGTGTGTGTGTGTGTGTGTGTGTGTGTGTGTGTGTGTGTGTGTGTGTGTGTGTGCGAGTGCGTGTGCGTGTGCGTGCGGAGAACCCAGGCGAGTCAGGGCCATATTAATTGCTAGGATGTAGTAGTAGTAGTAGTAGTAGTAGTAGTAGTAGTAGTAGCAATACTATTAGTAGTAGTAGTAGTAGTGGTAGTAGTAGTAGTAGTAGTAGTAGTAGTAGTAGTAGTAGTAGTAGTAGTAGTAGTATAGTAGTAGTAGTAGTAGTAGTAGTAGTGGTAGTAGTAGTAGTAGTAGTACTACTACTACTACTAGTAGTAGTAGTAGTAGTAGTAGTATAGTAGTAGTAGTAGTAGTAGTAGTATAGTAGTAGTAGTAGCTGTGGTAGTAGTGATTGCTGTTGTAGGTGTAGTTGTTGCATGAGTTTTTGTTGTTGCTACGAGACGAAAGAATGGACCAGTAAGCGATTAATTTTTTCCCTTGGTGGTGGTGATGATGGTGGTGGTGTAATGGTTAAGATCATTATCACCACCACCAGTAATGCTCCTTGAAATAAGGAATTCTCTCTCTCTCTCTCTCTCTCTCTCTCTCTCTCTCTCTCTCTCTCTCTCTCTCTCTCTCTCTCTCTCTCTCTCTCTCTCTCTCTCTCTCTCTCTCTCTCTCTCTCTTGTCTAGTTTTTCGTCAATATTAGTAACTTTTGTAACTTTTCACTGTATTTTGTCCATTGCGATCCTCCTCCTCCTCCTCCTCTTCCTCTTCCTCTCTCTCTCTCTTCTCCTCTCTTGCCCTATTTCGTCTATTAGCACTAAACTACCCCCACAAACATAGTAGTTAGCCATAATTACAGCTTCTCAACTTTCCTCACAAATTCCATGCGTTTCTTCCTATTTGCATGTATCCATCTTCTTTCCTGGCCAGCTTCGTCTGGAGGGATGTGGGTGGGGAGGAGCCTCTACCCCAACTATATCCTTTCTCTTAGATTACTAGTTTGTCAGTGTAGTTTCAAGCAAACATCTTGTAAGGATACCTATCGGTTCCGTGTTGCTGTTTGTGTGTTTCCATTTTGTATTCTCTTTGTTATTCCTTATTTGTATTCCTCCTCCAGCATCATAATCTTCACCATCTCATGCATTTAAAATTTCGCAGTCTTAGTTGCTTTCTCGTATATGTTTGTGTGTATATACGTATGTGTGTGTGTGGTTGTGTGTGTGTGTGTGTGTGTGTGTGTGTGTGTGTGTGTGTGTGTGTGTGTGTGTGTGTGTGTGTGTGTGTGTGTGTGTGTGTGTGTGTGTGTGTGTGTGTGTGTGTGTGTGTGTGTGTCATGATCTTTAGTAGAGATCAGCGAGATGAGATTTCTTCGTCCCCTCTCTCTCTCTCTCTCTCTCTCTCTCTCTCTCTCTCTCTCTCTCTCTCTCTCCTCTCTCTCTCTTCTCTCTCTCTCTCTCTCTCTCTCTCTCTCTGATTTCAAAAGACCACTCTTTTACGCTTTGAGACAGACAGACAGACAGACAGACAGACAGACAGACAGACAGACAGACAGACAGACAGACAGACAGACAGACAGACAAACAACAAACAAACAAACAAACAAACAAACAAACAAACAAACAAACAAACAAACAAACAAACAAACAAACACACAAACAGACAGACAGACAGACAGACAGACACAGATAGACAGACAGACAAACACACAGAGATACCCATTTTTTTGTCAATGAGAGATAAACTACTACTTAAGAATTATAATAATAATAATAATGATAATAATAATAATGATAATAATAATAATGAAATAATAATAATGAGATAATAATGTGTCACCCGAAGGCACAACAAAATAGATAAAACACAATGGAATGAGCAAATACATAGACAAGAACCTACCAATACAAACAGAAATAGATATATACGTATATACATGGCGCATTATATTAATTGCTTCCCCTATATACAGGTATTAAAAGTATACCTATGTACAGCTGCCGTACCCCTCATTCTGTACAACCAGCAGGCCCAGCCACCCTTGTTGTATAGGTTCACATACATAGGCCGAGCTCTGCCTGACGGAGGTGATGATGGAATTCTCTAAGAGCTCCACCCTATATTATATACTCGCATGCTGAACGCGGAGTGTCGGCGGATCACACCCAGATTCGCCAGCCCGTGCCTGCGTGGTGAAGGCCAGGGATGCGCTGCTCCGTCTAGGCAACCCTCAAGTCTCTTACTAAAGATTTCAACTCATTAATTTCCCTATACATGCATAGTTTTGACGGAAGAAAGCGCATTTTACTTTGAAGAAAACAAGATCTATCGGAATTTTTTTGTAGAAGAATGAAAGTATAACAACCTTTTTTTTTTTTTTTTTTTGTTAGACAAGGAACATTCTCTATTGTGGATGAAAAGTGCCAAGCGCCACTTTGCATCTCTCCTTTAAGTATTTATACTGAACTTCTTCCTAACATACTGACTCATGCAAGACATTTGACATTCACATTGAACACATTGCAATTGGATTCAAAGGAAATACGTAAACACTTTGTTTTGTATTTATGCCTCACCTCCTCAATACAATTTATGAAGTGCACTGTATTTCATCTCCGCGATAGGGGCATTGTAGAGTGTAATATTATGTGTTGCTTTGAACAATAAAGCTATGAAGCATTACCTCATTTATTAGAATTGAACAAAATCATATCAGCCTTGCCTTGTAACGGATTCAAGCTGGAAAAGCGTAGATTTAAAAAGGAAATAGGGAGAAACTGGTTCACAAATACGGTGGTGAATGATTGGAATGGACTCAGTCGTCAGGTGGTCAGTGCGGAGTCAATAGGGATCTCTTTAAAAGGAGTCTGGATAAATTCATGGATTGGGAAGAGAGGTGGATGTAGGTAGTGTTAAGTAACAGGAACTACCATGTGTAGGTCTCACGGCCTCTTGTAGCTTCCTTATTTTCTTATGTTCTTTCTTATATCGTGTGAGTTTGATTATTTTCTTGTACACATTCAACACCAGCTGCACACGTAAAAAAAAAATAGTATTGCTTATTCAAATAATACATGAATACGACACATGCTATTGCCTTAAGTGCTAAGAGATCATTTTTTCAGTTTATTTCCTGATGGTTAGCGTTGAGGGCGTGGTTAGCGCGACACACCTTCAGGAACCTCAAGTCTGGGTGTGTTTGCGGCCAACACATCCACACAACCATGCGACAAAACCCTGGTTGGCGGTAACTTGTATTTTCAGGCAGATCCCCCCACCCGCTGTCTCTCTCTGTCTCTGTCTCTCTCTCTGTCTCTCCCTGCATGTCTCTCTGTCTCTCTCTGTCTCTCTGCTCTCTCTCTCTCTCTCTCTCTTCCTGTCTCTCTCTCTGTCTCTCCCTGCATGTCTCTCTGTCTCTCTCTGTCTCTCTCTCTCTCACTCTCTCTCTCTGTCTCTGTCTCTCTCTCTGTCTCTGTCTCTCTCTCTGTCTCTCCCTGCATGTCTCTCTGTCTCTCTCTGTCTCTCTCTCTCTCACTCTCTCTCTCTGTCTCTGTCTGTCTCTGTCTCTCTGTCTCTCTCTCTCTCTCTCTCTCTCTTCTCCTCTCTCCTCCCTCCTCTCTCTCGTCTATCTGTCTCTCTCTTTCTCTCTCTCTTCTCTCTCTTCTCTCTCTCTCTCTCACTCTCTCTCTCTCTCTCGTATCTTCTCTCTCTCGTCTCTCTCTCATCTCTTCTACTTCTCTCTCTCCTTCTCTCTCTCTATTCTCTCCTCTCTCTCCTCTCTCTCTCCTCTCTTCCCTCTCTCTCTCTCTTTTCCCCCCCCCCCGCCGGGAGGTTTACTGTTTAAAATATTTCGAGGATGGACTGATTTTCTTCTTCCCTGTCGCTCATGGAAGCTTAACTGTACAATACATAACATGGCAGTATGAATCGTGTTCATCTGTACTGCCCTCGATAGATCTAACATTTTTAACAGCGCGGTATTAATTAACACTAATTTTCGCCCACAGATCAGTTACCCAACTCTCACGGGACTCTTTCACCGTCTGTTTTTTTGGGGGACTCGCTTTTATTTTCGTATTTATTTTCCTGCCCTCAGCCAACCTTCCTATAAAATATGCATATAATAATAAAAATAGCTAATGATTGTAGCATTAACACTGATCGCGAACCCTTGTCTTGCTAGATTCACTGGATTCTCAATATTTACTGCCTTAACTTATCTAACCATCTATAAACCAATCCTTAACTTATCTAACCATCTCTCTCAAACCATCTATGTGCTTAATAACTGTTTAGAAATAAAAAAATAAAAAAATACATCCCGGTCACCCTTGCCTCCCCCACAAAGCATTTCTACACAACATCGTATATATATATATAGTATCAGCACTTATCCTCTTCCACGCCGCTGCTCTTATAGATTTACCACATAAGATTGGTTTACGTAAGACTGATTGCCACCTGCTGGGAGTGCGCGGTAAAGCCCAAGGAAAATATATAGAGTAATCTGATATATAGAATAATCTGTATATTACCCTTGGTAAGGCCCCCCGTGAGATCCAAGCAGCTCAGAGGGATGTGCAAGTCGTGTCTTTCCCCAAGCGCTGACGTCGCTCCTTCCCTATTGGGGTGTATTTCGGTGTATTTCGGTATATTTCTGTATGTATTTCGGTATATTTCAGTATATTTCGGTATATTTTGGTATTAAGAGATATCGTCCCTATTGTCGTGACGAGAACTTGGAGTCAATCATTGTTCTCTTTACTCTACTCTGTGCTCCACGTAACATACACACCATGCATCCTGACCCCATCAATGCTATAATCAGTTGAAGGGAAGATGTGATTTAGCTCCACATCATACTATAACCTCTCAGGATACACGCGATAAAGTTAATAACCTGTACATACTATATGAATTTAATCGATTAAGACACTCATTCTGTGAGTCTTCTTTTTCATCATCACGTATAATTTTCAAAAGCGTGGAATAGAGAGATGAAAAAAATGAACGGTTGGATTTACACTTTTTTTCTTCTTTTGATTAACCACACGAGTCTTATTGGAAAAATATGAAAGAAAAAAAAATGAAGGGCTGCATTTACACTCTTTTAGATTAACCACTCGAGACATTGAAGAAAAGATGAAATAGGTGGAAGTAACGAGGGACACAAGGCAGCGATACATGAACAGCGCCACGTGAAAGCCATTGGACGAGGATATAGGGAGTCGCCTTGCCCTCGGGAGGTGGAAATAAAACACTCGGGTCTCGACCTCTCGGCGGCGCGGCCTCGTCCTCGTCAGGTTATAAGGTCGACGGCTTGAGGGTAAGGAGGGTGGAGAAGGGGGAGAGCAGAGAGGGTTTAATGAATGGAGGGAGGGAAGGGGGTCAAGTGTAGGGAATGAAGGAAGGGGAGAGAGGAATGGGTCAGGTGAAGGTAAATACGTAAGGGGAGAGATGACGCAGGTGAGGGGTAGGAAGGGAATGGGAGACAGGAAGGACTAGAGTGAGGCGAAGGACTGATAGGGAGAGAAGGAAGGGTAAGGAGTGAGGTGATGGGAGGAAAGAAGGGAGAGGAGAGGAGTATGGCTAAGCATATATGCTTAGCCATACTCCTCTCCTCTCCCTTCTTTCCTCCCATCACCTCACTCCTTACCCTTCCTTCTCTCCCTATCAGTCGAGGTAAGGGGAAAGGTTGCAGTGAGGGGAGGGGAGGAGAAAAAGAAGGGGAAGGGTCAGGTGAGGGCAGGGACTGAGGCCTCTTGTTCCCTCTTATCAAGAATGACCCGGCAAGGTAGCGGCCTTTTCCCCCCCTTCCACCCTCCCCTTCCTCCCCCCTTCCCCCCTTCCCTCCAATAGGTCAGGGGAGTTTGGTTTACACAGCATCGGGTGACTCTAAGGACGCCCTCTCCTCCCCGCCGCCGCCCGCGACGCCCCAACACAAATAAACGAACAATCCTTCAGCGGCGATTGTTTGCAGGTCTCCTTACCTCCCCTCACTCCCCCCTTACCCTCCCCTCACTTCCCTGACTCTCCCTGCCCTCCCCTCCCTCCCTAACCTCGTGCTGATCCTCTGTAGTAGTACACACACACACACACACACACACACACACACACACACGTGGTGACAGGAGGCGATGAAGGATCTCTCAACAACCAGCAGAGGTTCTTGTAAGTTCCTCGAGTCTTATGTGACTGAAAGACGTTAATACAAGTGTGACGTCCTCTGCGGGGGCCCGCTGCTGTTGTTGTACAATTACATACAGGAGACTGAGGAATAGGAGGGAAGTAGGCGATGGTAGAGAAATGTAATTATAGTATATAGTACGTGGTGAGGGTAGAGAGGCATGGTGGTGGAGGAGAAGGAGAGGGTATTTGTCATGAGGAGGGAGGAGTAAAGATGGAAGAGAACGGACATGAGGGTGTGAGGGTTGGCCTTGAGGGTCAAGGTGGCTCCTCCCTGCTGACCACCGACAATGGGACCTCCTCGGGGGAGGTAGTCAGGTCATCCGCTAGAGTGGCGAGGGACCGGGAAGGACAACCATAGAGATGGTGGGGGCAGGGAGGCCCCCCCCCCCCTGCTCCATCTTCCTGCCCTCCCTCGTTGATGAACGGCCTGATATTTTATCCCAATTTCCTCTTCCTTGGCTCAGCAGGGGGTGTTGGGTTCCTGGCGGAGGTGTCAAGGAAGCTGCTGCCTCACACACACACACACACACACACACACACACACACACACACACACACACACACACACACACACACACACACACACACACACACACACACACGATGTCTCACCTATATTATAGGTGGCCGCCCCAGGCACCTTCCATGCGCCACACGTTGAAGGCGTAGCTGAGGCGCTCGTGGGCCACGTAGGTGCAGGAGGAGGTGAGCCGCTGGTCGTGGGTGTCGGTGTCCAGCACTTGGTACAGGAAGTCGATGTAGCGGATGGCCAGCTTGAGGGTCTGGATCTTGGACAGTTTGTCGGAGGGCAGCGTCGGGATGATCTTCCGGAGCGACGTGAACGCCTCATTGAGGCTCTGTGTCCGCTGCCGCTCCCGTACGTTGGCCAACACCCGCGCCTGTTGTAGCTCTTCAGAGCTCTGCGGACACTTTTTCCTCGCCTTCGCTAGCCGAGCCTCCTCCGAGTCTTCCTCAAGGCGTCGTTTACGCCCGCGCGGCTCGTCCTCCCCTGACGTGGTCTGCGACTCGTGGCCTCCACACGAGCTTCGAGAACTTAGGTCTTCCACAAGGGAACAGAAACCCTGGGGCCCGCGCCGCGTGGGCTCGTTAATGTCTGTGAATTCCTGCAGCGGCAGGGTGTAGGGCGGCGGCGAATACTCGCACTTGACGGCCACCATATGTCCCTGCATCATGTCTTCCCAGCGCTGCACCATCACGAGAGTCGCTGGATGCTTACCTTACGTTATAGATACCCCGCCCGCTGAACCGACGCTCGGATCCTTGGTCTCGCCAAAGCTGCGGCGTCACCCTCACATACACACTTTCGGGTCGTTCCTCCTGGTCACCGGAGGTCACATACGACTCTTGCCACTCGTCTGATGACACTTGACCCAGCTGCGTGAGACACGTTTTCCCTGACGCTGCGGCGGAGGAACAGACCGACACCAGAGCTCACACCGACAACCACTGGTGGCCGAGGTGACTCGCTGCTGAGGAAGGCTGTGTCGCCAGACGATGTGGCACCCTGGCACTGGCACTGGTTGCCGCTGTGCCTCCCACCACTTCAAAGCCCACCTGCCCACCCCTGTACATGGGTGGCGTTTGCTTCCCTCATGAGAAACATGCATGCATATTGCAGCCTTGGCCAGTGGAAGCAGTTTTGTGCATTAAACAAGTGTTGGGGTTTTATAATTGATATCAATGCAGGGATGATGGAGAGCAACGGCGGGCACTCCTCTGGGAGGCAGGGCGCAGACCACGCTCCTCCCCCTCACCATTTTCAGCCAATCAGCCACAGCTTGCCGCCACCCGCCATTCAGGGCAGGCCATGCCGCGGGCTGCTCACTGGACGCGCGGAGCCTCGCGGCGCCTGTGACAGGGCTGTGCCACCGCCCATGCATTCCTCCCGCCCTTGGTCTACTCTATAGAGTTATTGTATAGAATAAGCTCCCGCTTACTGCCTTGGCATCTGTCGTGACCACCACGGCCCCATCCGGCCAGCGTTGGGCCTTAAAACTAACTCGATTAATACGTGTGTGGCCGTCCTTCTCCTACTGGAGGGGCTGCCCTCCGGCGCCCCCTCACGGTGACGGGGTCAAGGGGAGGGACGCGTGTGATCCCCCAGTAGATGGGGAGGAAGGAACATTAGTATATGTGTCAGGCACGCCGGTGGTCGAGGAGTGCCAGAGCGATGAACGCACAGCTAATACTGATCTCTATCTGGCCACGTCGATCGTCTATGTTGACAGGTGACAGTCGTGAAGGTGCGGGACCAGGTGGTGTCCATCAGGCGGAGGGAACTTCTGGCTGTGTGTGTGTGGGGGAGAGGGGGGGGGGGCGGTGACTTACTTACAAAGGCATCCCTATCATGGCCTTATTTCCATCACATTACTACTACTACTACTACTACTACTACTACTACTACTACTACTACTACTACTAGTACTACTGAAAATAATAATGATAATACACCATTGTGCATATCAATAATAATAATAATAATGATGATTATGATAATAATAGAAAATAATATATAATAATGATAATGGTAATAATAATAATAATAATAATGCTACCACCATCACCACGACGACTCTACTTTTACTACTACTACTACTACTACTACTTCATACTACTGCTGCTGCTGCTGCTGCTGTTACTACTTCTACAACACACCTTTTGAATATTAAGCCAAAATTAGCTTAGATTTTGTTCTTTCTCTCACGTGATCAAACAGAATTATTATTTTTTTTTTCTTCTCTCTCTCTCTCTCTCTCTCTCTCTCTCTCTCTCTCTCTCTCTCTCTCTCTCTCTCTCTCTCTCTCTCTCTCTCTCTCTCTCTCTCTCTCTCTCTCTCTCTCTCTCTCTCTCTCTCTCTCTCTCTCTCTCTCTCGATATATTATCTATATTTAGGAAACAAATACAAGAAGCATTGCGGGTATTCTAAGTATGTTTTAGTTAAGGCTTGGCCTGGACAAGATTGGCAGGATTGGTAAACAAAGAGCAGTATAACGTGATGGCAAGGACAGTGAAGAAATTAACTCGAGTTGCTAAGAACAATTATGAGATTAAAGTAGCAGGACAGGCGAAAAGGGACCCAAAAGGGTTCTATCAGGTATATAAAACAAAGACAAGGGAATTAGTAGGGCCGTTAAGGTCAGGACAGGGTGAGGTCTTAAATACGGATGAGGATATGTGTAAGAGTCTAAATGATTATTTCTTAAGTGTTTTTACGGAGGAGGATACACAGACGATACCTGATAGTGAACAGATGTTCAAAGGAAGCGATGAGGAGAAACTCAAAGATATTGTGATAACTAGGGAAATGGTGGAAGAGGGTATAGATAAAATGAAAATTTTTAAATCGCCAGGACCAGATGAAGTGTGTCCGAGGGTATTAAAGGAATGCAAGGCGGTTGTTAGTGAGTCGTTAGTGCACATTTTTAGGAAATCGGTTGAGATAGGCGATGTGCCATTATTGTGGCGGAAAGGAAATGTTCCCATATTTAAGAAGGGAGACAGAGAACTAAAGTCAAATTGTCGACCCATAAGTCTAACATCAGTGGTGGGTAAATTATTGGAATCTATTATTGCAAAAAACATTAGAGAGCACTTAGATAAACATAGTTTGATCAATGATTCACAACATGGATTCACCAAGGGTAGGTCATGTCTCACCAATTTATTGAGTTTTTATAGGAAAGTTTATGTGACGGCAGATAATGATAAGGATTATGATATACTATATCTGGACTTTAGTAAGGCATTTGACAAAGTACCACACGAGCGACTCTTAAATAAGGTTAGGGCTCATGGTATAGATGGGAAGGTTCTTCATTGGATCAGAGCTTGGCTAAGTAATAGGCAACAAAGGGTTACAATTAATGGATCTAAATCTGAATGGGGACTGGTGACAAGTGGAGTTCCACAAGGGTCTGTTTTGGGTCCATTACTATTTTTGATTTACATCAACGACTTGGATAGTGGGATTAGCAGTGATATCAGCAAGTTTGCTGATGATACTAAGTTAGGTAGGATTATTGGATCACAGTCTGATGTAAACATATTGCAGGGAGACTTAGATAAACTTAACGAGTGGGCAGTCAGATGGCAGATGGAATTTAATATTGATAAATGCAGCGTTATGAATGTTGGTAAAAAAAAACCTGGTAATAGATACACCATAAGCAATGTATCGCTGAAAAGATCAGAAGGTGAAAAAGATCTTGGAGTGAGGGTGAGCCCAGACCTCCGACCTAGGAAACAATGTATTGAGGCCAGAAATAGAGCTAATAGAGTATTAGGATTCATTACCAGAAGTGTTAAAAGTAGAAGTGCGGAAGTTATTCTAAAGCTTTATCTGGCTCTAGTCAGGCCTCACCTAGACTATGCGGTTCAGTTTTGGTCTCCATATTACAGGAAGGATATAGCCTTGTTAGAAACAGTGCAGAGAAGGATGACCAAAATGATACAAGGGATGCGTAACTTTAGTTATGAGAGGAGATTGAAGTTATTAAAATTACACTCACTCGAGAGACGCAGAGTAAGGGGCGATCCGATAGAAGTTTTTAAGTGGATAAAGGGATTTAATAAAGGAGAGGTAGGAAAAGTTCTTACGGCTTTTAACCAGGGTAGAACAAGAAGTAACGGATTCAAGCTGGAAAAGCGTAGATTTAGAAAGGAAATAGGGAAAAACTGGTTCACAAATAGGGTGGTGAATGAATGGAATGGTCTCAGTAGACAGGTAGTTAGTGCGGAGTCATTAGGGAGCTTTAAAGAGGAGCTGGATAGGTTCATGGATGGGGATGAAAGGTGGATGTAGGTAGTGTTAGGCGACAGGAACTACCACGTGTAGGCCTCGCGGCCTCTTGTAGCTTCCTTATTTTCTTATGTTCTTATGTTCTTATGTTCTTATGGACACTTGCTCTGGAACTTTGCCCGAAACACTGCTCGTCGCCTCATGGAAACATGTCACACGCATGCTAGCAACATGTATCAGACATTACTGGGACAGTGTTTCGTGCAAAGTCATGGACATCCTGGAAACAGAGGTGTGGTAGTGAGGTTGTACACACTTGTCTGAGCCACTCATATATCCAGCACTACGGCGACGAGGGAGGACGCGAGACTTGCCACTGCACCAACCGTTATGTGGACAGGAAAAACAGCAGAGAAAGAATACCTTTTTTGGGTGGCTATTTTGGGTGCGAGCGTCGATAGTAGCTGGCCGATCAAAGTCTTCAATTTTTTTTTTTTTGTTCTGCGTCTGCTCGCTGTATTGTCAATGCTTCCGCTATGGTTTTCCACGCGTCTACCTTTTTCATTTTGTTCATATAGTTAGCAGTGCCATATGACCACTGATGTCTGGCACATTCACCTTTTTTGGCATTAAATCAATCATATAGTTAGCATCTGTAGGATCCCATAACACGGGATGGGATTGATAGAGGTCAATCAGCATGAATGTCTGCTCCTTCATCCACCCCATTCTCTGTATACCTCCATACTTCATACCTCTATATATACCTTTCTCTATACGTACATTCAATATACCTCTATACTCTCAGTGGTGGTTTGGCTGGTTTGGTAGATTCATGTCTGCAGCTCGTAGCCTCATTCACAGCAGTGCTGCCAACATGACTCCAGGACTCCACAGGATGACCGTGTGGATGCTAGTAGTGACCCTTTAGCATTGCATAACCTAACATATACACTTTCTCAGTATATCTACCCTGATGGATTGAAAACACAACACAGTGATGATGCATTTTCAATTTTAAGCGTGAATATTAGAAGTCTCCCAAGTAAACTGCAGATGTTTATTGACCAATGCTTGAATGATTGTAGTGTAAAGTTTGATGTTATGGGATTCTCTGAAACAAGACTGGATAATGATTTAGTTTCTTTGTATGATATGCCAGGATATAACTTGTATGCAATGAATAGGGACAGAA
>JACEEZ010006496.1:12500-85000 GCA_016584305.1 Chionoecetes opilio | reverse complement strand
TATATATATATATATATATATATATATATAATATATATATATATATATCTCTGTGTATATATATATCTCTCTCTCTCTCTCTCTCTCTCTCTCTCTCTCTCTCTCTCTCTAGTAGGATACTAAAGTCATTCATAGAAAAAGGGTGATCTAAATCATGTGAGTGTGAGCGGATTGCAGATTGCGAAGGTGAAGAAATGGGTCGACCAGTACGTGCAGAAACACCTTTATGCTCAGAAAGCCTAAGGGTTAGATTCCTTGTCGTCTCGCCGACGTATCTAGCGTTACAACTAGAACATTTGAATTCATAAATTATGTTAGAAATAAGGGCTTTAGGTATAGAGTCTTTATATTTGAAATGAGTTCTTAGGGTAAGAGAATTAGTAAAAATAAATTTAAATTTTGAGTTAGGAAGATGTGACTTAAGTAGATCATTGAGTTTTTTCCGAATGGTGTAACTGAGATGGCCATAAAATGGGAGTTTAACATAGTGTGTGTCTAATATGGGTTCGGGTTCGTTCGACTCTGGGTTGAACTTTTTATCTAAGAACTTTGAGATGATTGTTTCAATTAATTTGAGGGGGTAGCCATTGTTTTCTATGAATGACTTTAGTATCCTATCCAAGGCACACTACCCTAGTGACACTAAATTATTAGAAGCTATACACATCAAGCACCTGTCCCCTGATCTTAATAACCAAGTCATTTCACAACAACTACATATACTCAAATGACTACCACTGTTTCGATTGCCCGACTCTCGGTTCGATCGCCCCACACAAGCTGAAATGTCACCCACAAAACTAACGTTCATTCAGTCCTCTACCAACTCAGACAGCATACACACCAAGGTCCGTTAAGTACAAATTATATTTTATTTATTAGTTAGTAATTTTAGAAAATATAGGAATATTTTATTGTTTCTTAGAATTAATTTTTTAGATGTTCGCTTTTTAGCATTACAATATATTAAATTTTAACTATTTTTAGCCTGATGATGCCAAGTGCCTTGGCGAAACGTTGCATAAACAACCCCAAGTATACCGAGTGTCTCTGTCACCCTGAAACATCATGATGAATCTAACAAGAAAATCAACTAAGAATATATATTATATATATATAATATATATATATATATATATTTTTTTTTATATATATATATATATATATATATATATATATATATATATGTATGTATATATATATATATATATATGTATGTATATATATATATATATATATATATATATATATATATATATATATATATATATATATATATATATATATATAATGATGTGGTCTATCACAGCATGTCGCACCCCCAAGAGGTTGGCCTCGAACCCCCGGTTCAGACCCATCCATGCTCTGAGTCTAGGTCCAGTCTAGGACTAATATTTTCGCGTTAAAATGTCAAAAACTAAAATAATTCGATTCCACGATTGCTACCATAAGGTATTCAAAGATCCCACCGGTGGTTACATGCGCCCCGCTCTGGGCGAGCGCAACGGGTCCTGCTTTCAATATTTTTTTCCAATGGAACAAGAGAGCTTCAGGTATTTTTTGAGAAACTCGGTAGAGGAGCACCTAAGATATTTTTGAAAAATTACGGTTTGCTTAATAACTCAAAAACTATGTTAGGTAAAACATGTAAGATATAGAAAACATAAAGTAGATCAAAGCCTATCATTTGAACTATATATATCAAAAGGAAATTGAGTTGTAATTAAACGAGAAAATGACATTTTTTTTTTTTTTAATAAATGATATGCCTTTTTTTCGAAATGTGTAACGTTTTTTAGATACCGATCATACCATCAGATAGAACACCTCAAGCTTAACATTTGTTTCCCTATTATTGTTTCCTCTACGACTAATATTTTCGCGTTAAATTGGCAAAAGCAAAAATAATTCGATTCCACGATTGCTACCATAAGGCATTCAAAGATCCCACCGGTGGTTACATGCGCCACGCTCTGGGCGAGCGCAACGGGTCTTGCTTTGAATATTTTTTCCTAATAGAACATGAGAGATCCAGGTATTGTTTTGTGAAACTCGGTAGAGTAGCACCTAAGAATTTCTTTAGAAAAATCACGTTTTCCTTAATAACTAAAAAAAACTATGATAGTTAGATAAAACATTTAGCAAATAGGAAACATAACGTAGATCAAAGCCTTTCATTTGAGCTATAGAAAAAGGAGATATGGTTGTAATTAAGCGAGAAAATGACATTTAAAAATTTATAATAAAATGATGACTTTTTTTTTCTCGAAATATATAACGTTTTTTGAGGTACCGATTATACTATCAGAAAGAAAATCTCAAGGTTAACATTTTTTTCCCTATTGTTGTTTCCTCTAGGATAGTGGTTATTAACCTTTTCAGCGGTACGCACCCTTTCAGACTCCCAACTAATTATCGGTTTTGTAAAGGACTGTTTTGAAATACCCTGGGAGCCCCGCATCGATCTTATATATATATATATATATATATATATATATATATATATATATATATATATATAATATATATATATATTATATATATATATATTATATATATATATATATATATACATATATATATATATATATATATAATATATATATATAATATTCCCAAATAGCAGGGTTGGTGATTTTTTTTATTTAAAAAAAAAAAATACGATTTATTTGATTTAAATCGATTTTTTACATTTTTTATTTGATGTTCTACATGAAATCTAACTACTACAGGATATTGTTTAGCATATCTATAACTAAAAAGAGTTAGAATAAGTTAATTAAAAATGCATATAACATGAAATACAGATGAATTTACATATTTTATATTTCTGTGACGGACGTTTTCAAATCAATAGGCTTATGTCTATAAGTGCGTTTTCGCGACGTTTGCCAGGCCGGTCTAGGCTGGCCCTTAGTATATTTATACCCATTATCATATATATTCCCACTTAGTATATTTATCGGTATTAATATACTAAGGGCTGGCCCAGGCTGCACTGATGCTCGCGAAAACACATCCAGACTGAGTGGGCGGTCCTACCGTCCTGCAAGCCTTACCCCCCCCCACAAGACACACCAAATGATCGAATGATTATTAATTTGACCTCCGGTAATAAACTCCTAGCTGGCATACGAAAGGTCATCATTCTGTCTTGTGATGAGAGTCAGCTACACAAAATATTGCCTGATTTTGCTATATCGTACTGTTCGGCCTAATATGTCATAGTCATCCCTGCTGCTTGACTTCCCATTGGGAATTCAAATAAAAAATCACTTATTAAATCAAATCATATTGGTGTTCATAAAGTCCATTTGCTTAATTTTCCTTCTTTCCCCTCTCGTTTTCAAATAATTATAAGGTTATGATTTAAATCAGTGATTTTTGTAAAAAAAATCATTTGATTTAATGATTTAAATCAGTGATTAAAATCAACTTGATTTAAATCAAACAACCCTGCCAAATAGTTATAATTATATGGTCTATCATAGCATCTCGCACCCCCGGCTATCAAACTATGCTCTAATAGGATCTGAGAGGAAATCATTGAAACAGAAACATGTGTGTGTGTCTGTGTCTGTGTGTGTGTGTGTGTGTGTGTGTTTTGTGTGTGTGTGTGTGTGTGTGTATCTGTGTGTGTGTGAAATGGCTGCAAGAGTTATCATCGTATGTCTGGTAGCGAAACACACATTAAAGGCAAGGTAAACTTATATAAATCAGGGACCCCATGTGTTGTTGACTTCAGTGTTCTTACGGGAGCTCCTCTGCATCATCTCTTGGTTCCTCTGCCCCGAACACGTGTAAGGGCGTAGCGCTGGTTTATAGTTGATGAGTAACATTGCTTCTTGGGTGTGTGTCTATCCACGCTGCTGGGATAGAGTGTGGTTATGCTTGGGTGTCGTTGTTTGATAGATAATTATATAATTTAAGGCATGTGACATTAATGTTAGCGGCAGGTCTAGTGTGTTACTATTATTACTACTTATTTTTTAAGCAGCAAAAAAAGATACCTCGTCCTCATTCTCTTCCTCCTGCAGAAAATTTTACTTCTTCCTCCTCCCACTACTACTACTACTACTACTACTACTACTACTACTACTACTACTACTACTACTACTACTACTACTACTACTACTACTTATTCCTTTGTATTCCTCTGTAGTTGACAAGGAAGCGCTCCGTGTCTACAGGAGGGCGAGGCAGCCAGTAGGAGGAGCCAGTAGGGTCTAAAGGGCGGGAGGAGGCCATAAGAGAGGGAGATGAGAGAGGGTAATAATACTAATACTAAAAAAAAATATTATTTTATTTTGCCTGAAGGTATAGACAGCAAGAAAAAATACGCATAATATACATACATAGAAGGAAATTAAATTAAGTACTAATAGAATATAAGATAATACATATACACGGGGGCAATATATATATATATATATATATATATATATATATATATATATATATATATATATATATATATATATATATATATATATATATATATATATATATATATATATATATATATATATATATATATATATATATATATATATATATATATATATATATATATATATATATATATAATATACAGGGTGTAACACGAGTTTCTGCAAATATTGAGACAGATGATATATCGTGTAATTCTAAGTAGAAAATGCTCTATACACATGTTTTTTTAAGCTTCCTTTAGACGAGATGAATTGTAAAAAATCACGGCGGCCGTGTCACAGCGAGATCGAGCTCAGTAATGGAGTCTATTGTCACAGCGATGCAACGTATGGAGGTGCATTCGCGGTTGCCACTCGGTGAATTTATTTATTATTTAATCATAATTTTTACTTGAAATGGAACATTAATTTAGCTTTTAACAACACAATTGGTATTAATGGACTTGTTATTTACCAAATAAGCAGTACATGAGAACAGCATGACTAATAAGCAATACTGTAAAAGGCTACTTGGCATCGTCTCTGAGCTGGTGAGGAGGTAGTAGTAGAGTACCACACGGTCAGGTGACGCGGTCACATCGCTAGGTAGAACCTGTAATAACTTTTTTTTAACTGACTTAGTGTATTCTGATTTCTTACAAGAAAGGACATTTCGGAGAGCCCCCTGGTTGCGCCACTGCCTCCATACAAGCGTAAACGCCAGGCGTACACTCAAAGATACACTGGTAAATGGAAAAGTGACCCAAATTTTTTAGTTGGCTGATGCGAAGGGGTAAAGGCCTTCTGTATTTCCTTTGCAAATTGTGCAATTCTGACGGAAAAACTGATATAAAGGCGACAGGGAAATACAGGGCTAAACAGGGAAATGTTTGAAGTGAATAAAGGGAAATTTTGGCAGCTCGATCTGGCAGCACTGTAACCCCGCTCCAACATGTTGCCAAGTAGCCTTTTACAGTATTGCTTATTACTGCCATGCTGTTCGCATGTAGTGTCGACAGATCACATCCAGATTGTTCACCCCGTTCCTGGTGAAGGCGAGGGGCGAGCTGGACCATCTAGGAAGCCCCAGAAGTCTCTTAAGGATGTCTTTGTGACAGACCTTCAGTCGGTTCAGAGTGGCCACCTTGAACCGCGACCTCAGCGAGTTGCATGCAGTATAGATAGTAGCAATGACTCCTGAATAATTCCAGTTTCACCTACTTGCTAGAGAATACGAAAATTTTCTCTGGAGTATTTCCCACAACAAGGAAATTGGTGGTCTGCTTGTTGATGTCATCATCATCATATGTCATGTCGTGGGATATAACATGGCCTATAGGTATGTGAATCTATCCAATAATATGAGGGCAGACCCACTGAGTCATGCTGATATGCGGTAATTCACCTGAGTGCGTGCCGGTGCATGCACTCTGTCTTAGTGGTGTTATAGACAATGTCATGCACCTAACACACATTGATCACATATTGATCAGGTCCTGCAAAGAATCTGCTGTAAGTGCGAGCAGTGCCATATCATCAGCATAACTCAGTGAGTTGATGCAGCCATCATGTATGTGGCAGGCAACACCTCTATCACGAAGGAATTTCGAAGGAAATCCAGCTCGGTGAATATTTACAGTGAATCATAAAAGTCAGTTGGAAGTGGACATTTTCTTTGCCCTTTTTAATGTGTCCAAATAACAAGTTTTTTGTTTTAGTTTTATACACCATTGCCATGTACGTATGGCGTGGACCGTAGTGGCAGTGAAGGTACCGTAGTGTATGTGGTTGTTAGTCCGAGGGCTGCTTCGTGAGTGCAACACGCAGGACAGATAAATCCACAAAATTGCATTACTTTCTAACCTTTATTTCTCTAAAATATAAAATTGTGTACAAGTCTGTTTTTTTTATTAAATTAAAAACGTAATACAAGCGTATTCTTAGTAATATTAAAACGATATACGCATCTATATTTTCTTAAATAAATAATGGGATATGTCTATTTTGTTAAAGGTAATTATCCAAAATAAGTATATATTTTCAAAAATACAGAAATCAGAGATAAAAGTATATTTTTGAAAATATTGCATCTGTTTTGATTTTTTTTTTTTTTTTTTTGTCGACATTTATATTTCCCTTCAAAGCATTAGTTTTGGATAGTGATGGATGGAAATAAAGAAAATTGATGATTGGCAACAGAATGGCAGATTATTGAAAACATGTTAGAATTCTTTAAAAAAAATAATAAAGATTTCGTCCACTGAAGTGTAACCGAGATAATCATGTAATTATGGTTATCTGCAATCCGTACACATCCAGTTTGGTTATGGAATAGAGAAAATCACCAGAACAATTTAGTGAAGTGGATTAACCCTATCAGCTCAGTCGGTACCGCACTAGCGATGGAAAGTGTGTATTCTGGTGAGGCTGGGTTCGAACCCCACAATAGCAAAAAGGGAATGATTTATTTCCCAATTTATGATTACCACCCTGTGTCATGTCGTCTGTGGAGGACGTACTGACGGGATTTCAGAAGGTAACTGTGGGCCACGTAACGCCTTGTGCGGCTACATTTCCCCCATGGA
This sequence comes from Chionoecetes opilio, assembly GCA_016584305.1. Taxonomy (NCBI): domain Eukaryota; kingdom Metazoa; phylum Arthropoda; class Malacostraca; order Decapoda; family Majidae; genus Chionoecetes; species Chionoecetes opilio. The sequence goes on along the minus strand of JACEEZ010006496.1, from coordinate 77,985 downwards.
GCTTGACATGGCTCATAATGCGTCCCAGTGCAGTTCTGTCGATGGGGTTCCTAGACACATCCCACTTGACCAAACTGTCCCCTTCGGTATCCCCTTAGAAGACCAACACAACGACGAGAAAAGAAGAGTAGAAGAAAAGATTTGCAAGAGAGAACACAACCCCCTCCTTTCCCCACCCCCGGCACTACAATTATGTTAAACCCGTCTCTTCAATCAAAGCAAAAAAGAGCACTTTGTAATAATTAATCACGCTGTAAACTGATGATGAAGTTAATTCGCGTGGCGGATGTGATGACGTGGACGAAGATACGTACTTTACATTTCTTGACGCTGTAGCTGTTTACCTTTAATGTGTGTATCACATCACCTCACAGCTGTGGTGCAGACATTCCTCACTTGACAAAATGTAGATTCTAGCATATCTCTCACCTGTTTAAGCTGTTTAATGTTTTTCATATGCTGTTCAGGCTTCTTGCTTTTCATTTGATTTTTTCTTCTTTCCTTTGTTGCCAGAACTCTCAACAGGACCCTCTTCTCCTCCCATAGGTGTGAGTATGTCGGAGGGCCAACCACGCAGTGATGATCCCTACCTGCAGCCCGGCCTGGTGATCCGGCCTAAGGTATCAGAGGAGGAGGCTGCCACACTTGTCCGGAAGATTTTTGGCCTCACTGTTTCCTCCATCAAGGAACTGAACAGCTACATCGATAGGAATTTCTACATTGAGGTTGGTTTTAGTCCTTCGATTATTACTGCCGAAGTGAGTCAGTCAATATATATAGTTCAGGGAGGAACTCTCGCTCATGATCCCTCTTTGTTTGTTCTAATGTTCTGTTTCGCAAGATATCCAAGTGATAACGTTTATTACACTCTATTTGAAGAGTCAGCGTCATTTAGCTATTCTCTCCAGCATTATTGTTGTGTGAATACAAACAACATTAAATCAAATCTGCATAACAAAATATGTTTGCTTATAAATAAATCCTATATCAGATCAAAATATGAAATGTAAGAACTTGATAAGGTACTACTTTAGATATAATTGAAGTCTTATATGCACAATTAAGAAAATCATATATCTATTCATTTTCATGTGTAGGTTTCTTTTTCAATACATGAGGAGAGAAGCTGTTTCATATCTAGTTTCTTTTTTTGTACAAGGTTGAGGAAGGGAGTAAGAACCCTCACATCAAGGAATTGTGTCCAGATGGATATGTCCTGAAGATCATTAACCACCTGGATTCCAAGAAGAGTGAGATGATAGCCGCTCAGGTGGAGATGATGTGCTTCCTTCACTCCAGGGGCTTCAAGGTGCCAAAACCTGAGAAAAATGTGACAGGATCCCACATAATCTATGCCAAGATCAGTGGCGACCAAGGTAATGAGAGAGAGAGAGAGAGAGAGAGAGAGAGAGAGAGAGAGAGAGAGAGAGAGAGAGAGAGAGAGAGAGAGAGAGAGAGAGAGAGAGAGAGAGAGAGAGAGAGAGAGAGAGAGAGAGAGAGGAAAATGGAATCTAAAATTATTTTGAATATCTATGTCATAGTTGGCTTTCAGTACCTGAATGACGTGTAGGTTGTTAACTGTATAAGATTAAGACGTGAGGGGTTTGACAACCATAGACTTACTGCAGAAGAAGTAAATGGCTCCTGTTGCTCAAGGGTTTGAATGTCCTATCAATCTGTGTAAGGCTCTTGATATGGTCTATTTGTCTTGAATGTGGAGTACGAATTACTTTACGTCCTTAATTTACTAAGAGCTCAATATTTTTGTTTTTGTTTTACCTCAGCTAACATTAGTTTGATGCATATTTTGTGAATGGTGCAGAATTGTGTGAATTTTCGTGAATTCTTTCTCAACCTAACATGATGAACACCTTCCCCTTCCCCTGATGAGTGTGCAGTGGGGGAGGTGGGCGGAGAGCACATCGTGAGGCTGCTGACCTTCATCCCAGGCAAGATCCTCTGCCAGGTGCCCTACACTGCACAACTCTTCTACGAGGGGGGCGTCCACGTGGCGAGGTTGGACAATGTGCTGAAGGTAGAGTGACCGGTGCTGTCTGGCTTCAGGTGTTTCACTCTTCTTGGCAGAAACATTAACAAGTTGAGGTAGTGATGCTTGGAATGAGCTAGATGTGCCACCAAGGAATATCTGACTTCCAAACCTAAGGGGGATATAAATAGATATGGGGGACAGGACAATACAAACATGATCAAAAATGATAATGATCTACTATGATAAAAAACAAATGCAATCGGGTGAAAATGTTGATGCACATTGCATGCTGAGTTTATTATACATATTAATGGATCATGTTTCCACACTGCTTTGCGGGTGAAAAAAAACCAGATCGTTCATCTATATATTTTCATTTGCTTATTTGTTTATTCATCTTTTACTATATTTTGTCTCTGGACAGTAGTCAGAAGCTTAGGTGGACTATCTGACTAGGAACCTTTGTTGAATTAATTGTGGAGCAGAAGTGGATATGTCTTTTTTTTTACCTCATGCATTTTTGCCATTTACGTAATCTACATCATGTCTTTATGATAAGGGAGAGAAGGTTATTGGTGATAATGAGGACTGGCAATCACTTATTTCCACGACTAATACAGAGACCAACATGTATTTTTCAGGACTTCACCAATGAGGCACTAAATCAGATGCGGTATGTGTGGCGCATGGAAAATGTGCCTCAGTTGTCCGAGTTCCTGTTTGCAGTAAAAGACGAGCAGCGGAGGAAGCTGGTGGATGACGTGTTACTAGCCTGGCAAGAAAAAGTTGTGCCACTTCTGCCTGGGTTAGAGAGAGGTCAGAGGCATCAGAGTTTTCATCACATAAGAGACAAGAAAACAAGAAAAGATAGGACAAACAGATGGATGATAGATATATAGGATAGATAATGAGATGGGTGAATAAATTTAATAAGATATAATTTATCAATTCACATAAAAATTTCACAAGACTGATACCAGTTCCAAGCTGGAAGCGTATCATCAACCGTCTAACCTTATAAGATATTATGTTTATGGGAAAATCTGACTTTAAGCAAAAAGATGATACTATAATAAGCCTTACCTTGCAGGATATATTCATGGAGACTTGAATGAACAGAACATTATCGTTTATAGTAGAGAGGGAGACCCTTCCACCTACCACATTGATGGCCTGATAGACTTTGGTCACAACCAGCATTCTTGCTATTTATTTGAACTGGTGATCTTCATCATGTACGTGATGTTGGACGTCAAAGCAATGTCCCCAAATGAGGTTGCAGGTCATGTGCTCGCTGGCTACCTTACACACAGGACTTTCTTAGACAACGAGTGGGACATCCTGAAGGTATGAGCTGTGTTTCTTGATGCCATGGCTGGTTTGTGTTTTCCTGGCTTGTGATTCATACCCAGATACGTATATAACAGTCTCTGATTTTCCATGAAATGATTATTGCTTCCATGTCAGAGACCCATATTTTTGTGCAGAGCGCATAAAATTCTCTGAAGCCATTGTCTCTGGCATGGAGGCATATATTCCACACACTTTCTCGAATTCTAAAGCTTGGTTTAACTTAGCTTGGTCTCGTGCTGTCCAAGATAGAGAGGCGGCTCACAGACTGTAACGGGTAACCATACATCTGAAACTCATGCCCTTTATATTTCTGCCCGTAATCATGCCAAATATTTAACTGAAAAAAAACATCTTCATCGATAGAAAATATTGAAATCTTTCTGGATCAAACTCCTCTTGTGTCTTCTGGCATCTAGCTAAAAGCATCTCTAACCATTTTCTTCTTCATCTTTCCCTTTTATGGTTCACCCAGATGGCTCCACAGCTGTCTCATCTATTTCTAAAGCTGAACTCTTCGCTCAAACCTTTGCTCGAAATTCCACTCTGGTTGATGAGGAGCTTGTTCCCCCTTCTCCTCCACCCTCTGACTATATTATGCCTGTTATTAAGATACTTCGTAATTATGTTTTCTTTGCCCTTTCTGGCCTAGATCCTCGGAAGGCTTACGGTCCTGACGGAGTCTCCTATTGTTCTCAAAAACTGTGCTTCTGTGCTTGCACCTTGCCTGGTCAAACTTTTCCGTCATTGTCTATCTACTTCCACCTTTCCTTCTTGCTGGAAGTTTGCTCACATCCAACCTGTTCCTAAGAAGGGTGACCGCTCTAATCTTTCAAACTACCGTCCTATAGCTTTGACTTCCTGCCTTTCTAAAGCTTTTGAATCTACACTTAATAAGAAAATTCTTAAGCATCTCTCTGCTCACAATCTTCTTTCTGATCGTCAGTACGGTTTCCGTAAAGGGCGATCTACTGGCGATCTTCTAGCTTTCCTAACTGAATCTTGGTCATCCTCTTTTAGGGGTTTCGGTGAAACTTTTTCTCTTGCCCTTGACATATCAAAAGCTTTTGATAGAGTAAAAGAAGGTAAAGATGGGGGCAAGAAGTTGTAGGATATGTTGATTGGTTGTGATCGGAGAATGTTGAGGTATATGACTGGGATCACACGGAGAGATGAAGTGTTCAGTGAAGAGGTGGCAAAAAAATGTGGATTGAAGGTGCTGAGTACAGTGCTGAGAGTAAGGCGATTAAGGTGGTTTGGGCACGTGAAGAGGAGAGAAGGTAGTAAAGCATTGGGGAGAGTTGTTAGAGTGGAAGTTCTAGGTCGCCGTCCACCGGGCAGGCCAAGGAAGACATGGAGGCAGTGTGTTGAAGAGGATCTGGCAGCATTGGGCACTGGAGAAGTTGAGGCAACGGATAGTGGTAGTTGGAAGCGTATCATCGACCGTCTAACCTCATAAAATATTATGAGAAAAACTGACGTTAAACAGAAAGAAGAAGTTGTGTTAGTTTATGTCAAAAGAAACAAGTGCATGGAATTTAAATTGCCGCTCATTTGGTACTAGTGGCTTCTCCAGTAGACTTCTCTCCCAACAGGAGTGTATTGCTGCTCGCTTTGCCCAGAGCCTGGTGTTGGGTGCCTACAGCTACGTGCAGGACCCTGGGAACCAGTACCTGTTGGTAACAGCAACAAGGGGATGGGCAGTGCTGGACACTTTCTGGGACACCCCTAAAGAGCAGCTCATTAGCCAGTGGAGGAACACCTTGAAGGGTTACCAAGAACCTCTCGCTAATTCTAGTCCTAACAAGTAAGTTTGCTGGAACAGTAGGTTACTGACTGTCTATAAGTTCCTTGCGTAGGTGTCTGTGTGTGTGTGTGTGTGTGTGTGTGTGTGTGTGTGTGTGTGTGTGTGTGTGTGTGTGTGTGTGTGAGAGTGAATGTGTGTGTGTGTGTGTGTGTGTGTGTGTGTGTGTGTGTGTGTGTGTGTGTGTGTGTGTGTGTGTGTGTGTGTTCATCTGGCTGTGATTTACAGGAAAAGAGCCAAGCTCGTACTGTCCATTCTCAAAAACTACTATTATCCAACTTTGCTTTGAAAAGAATATCCTTGGCATATACCACCTCCTTTTATCCAGGTTATTCCACCGTTCAATAGATCTGTATGGGAAGCTATATTTCTTGATATCTGTTAGGGACGGGTTATGGATAAGGCTTGATCCTCGTCTCACAAACAGAACTAAGAAGATATCTCAGTGACAAAAACTTACCGCACTGCACTTACACGTCCGATTCGTCAACAATAGAAATAGAGAACGAGTGTGGGCATATGTACAGTACAAGGGAAAAGGCAGGACATATATACACACCAATAATCCGAACTTAAGTTTATTTAGGCAAGCAAAGAATACACGTGGCAGGCAAGTTAAGGCCCTCAAAATCCTAACTAAATCAAACAATCTGCACGCGTCAATAAATAACCAGCTGATAGCCTTCAACCTATAACTACTACTACTACCCATCATTACCTTCAACCTGTCGTCGTCGTTTTGTTCGTCCTCATCCTCGTCGTCTTCTTTGGCGTCCTCTTCGTCTTCGTTGTCCTCCATCTGGCAATGCAAGGGAAAATTAGTTAGGACCCCCCCCCCCCCCAACTCTATGTCTCTCTTTCTCTCCTTTGGCCGGAGGGAGGGAAGGAGAGGGATAGAGTTATCTCTGACCTACCTTTTGTCCATTTTTATCCCTCCCTGGGTAAAAGGGAGAGAAGTAGATGGAAGGACAGAGGGTGGGGGATAAAGGGGAGGTTCTTCTCACCCATCTCTTGTCCATTAGTTTCCTTCCCTTGGCTAGAGGGAGGGTGGTAGATGGACGGTCGGAGGGTAGGAGGGTGAGGGAGGTTCCTCTCACCCACCTATTGTCTATCTGCTTCCCTCCCTTGGCTAGAGGGAGGGAGGTAGATGGACGGTCGGAGGGTGAGATGGGAATGAGGGGGGGGGGGGGAGTTCCTCTCATCCGCTTATTGTTTAACTGTTTCCTTCCCTTGACCAGAGGGAGGGAGGTAGATGGATGGTTGGAGGGTGGGAGGGGGATGGGGGAAAGGTTCCTCTCACCCAACTTTTGTCTATCTGTTTCCTTCCCCTGGTCAGAGGGAGGGAGGTATAGATGGACGGTTGCAGGGTGGTAGGGGGATGGGGGGAAGTTCCTCTCACCCATCTTTTCTCTATCACTTTCCTTCCCTTAGCCAGAGAGACATACTCTAATAATGCTTAAAAGGTGAATAAAATTACTATAAAATAACGATTAAATATAGTGTAATGTTAACACCAGTCATGGCAGGATGAGGGGTTGGGTCGATGGTCGGCGGATTGCACCCAAGCCACCTGAGAGCCTTCGCTTTACTAATTAATAATGGCTGACAGCCTGACACATATACTGCTTCTATGTATTTTTTTTATCATTGCAGTATATATTCAGTTATAGCCACGACGATTACGAGGCGGCGGAAAAGTTATATTGCAGATCAATGGAAGGAGAAATAGAAGGAGATAGCGATGTGTGGGGTTGGATAAGTTCTGGTTGTGTTGAGGTTGTGGGGTTGGTTGGAGTAGTAATATAGTGTTGTGTTGTGGTCCTGTATGCATACAGTGAGGCTGGTGTTGTTTTAGGTGTTGTGTGAGGGGAGGGGTGATAGTGGATCAGGAGGATCAGACGGTGATCATGACGGGATACCACGTAACCTCGGCCCTCTCTCTGAACACACACACACACACACACACACACACACACACACACACACACACACACACACACACACACACATCGCCACGATGGTCCAGTGGATAGAGCTTTGGCAGTTCTGTGGTTAGCTTCTGTGGTTCGAATCCTCGCTCGCTCCCGGTGATTTTTCAATGACAAATTCGGGAGGTTACCGTCCCCCTTGAGCAAGGGGATGGGGGTTGTGGTATGTGAGGTCCCAGTGTTACCCAAAGATCGGTCATAATGAGCTTCAAGTATGCTCCTGGAGGGTGAAACTGGCAATCGCGAGTCTGGCTCGCGTGGACAAGACCATGGGTTAGACCTGTTCAGAAAACAATTTTTTCCTATTTTTATACACTCCTGCACGGTTTCCAATGCTTTTTTGACCTGGAAAAGTCGAAAATTACAACCATTATAAGCCAAAATGTCAGGAACCTTTGCCTCATGAAGCATGAAGTTCTATTCTATACACGTTTTCTGAAACGCCAGTTTCGGAGCATTTTGATGTTTGTTTTCGCCTATTTTTTCACCAATAAATGGGCATAAGCAGGTTAAAGCAAGTAATTAGATGCTGACTGAAACATCAAAATGCATAGAAACATTTATGGAAATATTACATGTGATATTTACAGACAAATTTTCAAAAAAATTAAACTAAATATAATTTATTTCACTCTAGTCACAAATTCACAATGGTTTTAGCATGACATCTAATGGTCTGTTATGTTTGTTGCAGATCTGTTGAAACCTGCTAACAAATCCAGAGATACTTCACAAGATAACTTCACTATGGCAGTAAGCAAGGAGCTCCGAGGACGCAAAGTTGATATCTCAGAACCTCCACCTGCAGTCCAGAGACAAGCGTCACGCCGACCTGCTACTAGATCTGCTACAGAAACCTTCCTGATCGGCTACCCATCATCCAGCATCAGTGGCTCCCAGTTACCCACCAACAGACAGGCCTTCCAGTACTTCCTCCATCTCCAGAGTTTGCCAGAAAATACAGGGAATCCTAAGCATCAAGACCTCGCCAATGAAACAGTGGAGGCTATCATCCCATTCTGGCAGATGGCTAGGATCAAGACCATGACCAAGTACAATGCAGCGCAGCATTTCATGACACTTCACAAAAAGCACAGAGATCTAGCAAGGAATAAAGGTAGAACAGGTGACCCTGGAGGGAAAAGGAGTGCCTTTGTCCTGGAATTAGATAGCCTGTTCGACATAGGAGCTTCAGATGCCATCCAGGAAATAGAGAGAAACCGACTGCTATCAAGGGAGAAGAAGGACAAGGACATCAGGTTCTACCAGGATCAGAAGACAGAGAGAAAGGCCCACATGTCTGGTCATGACAAGATATTTGAGTCACGGTCCCAGCAGCAAGCAGAGAGGGCTGCAAGACTGCAGCAGAGAGAGGAACAAGATATGAATTTGTCACAAAATTTCTACAATTTTTCAGCTGCCACACAGCGAAGGACTGCTGCTGATGTGTCTACCTGGGCTGACCCAACCGACAGTGAAGGGAATGCAGAGGACATGGATTACCAACAACCTCGTCCTGGATGTTCACATCACCAAGACACTGTGACTCTCACATTTCCCAGGAGGGTCATGGAGTGTGTTGACATCTGCAGTACCGCTTACATTGAAGGCTGGTGGAGCTGACCTGGACAAGTTTGTCATCTCAACCTCAACAACGAGACGGAACAGGATGCTGACAAGGTACCACATCAGCCAGGAGTACATGGCAGCATTTAGCGAGGACTCTCCCAAGTATGCTGCTCTCCACTGGGATGGCAAGATGCTGAGAGATGTCCTGGGAAGTGATCCTGGGACCACGTCAGAGACTCTGGCTGTGCTTGTCTCAGGACCACCTGCATATCCTGAAGGCAAGCTACTGGGAGTACCAGTGATAGACAGCTCAACAGGAACGGCTCAGGCAGAGGCATCCATGGATTTGCTGGAGGCATGGGGGCTTACTGGAGTGATCACTGCCCTTGTGTTTGACACAACGGCCAGCAACAGTGGAGTACATCGGGGAGCTGCCAAGCTTCTGGAGCAACAGCTTGACAGGAAGGTGTTCTACCTGGCCTGCAGACACCACATTCTAGAAGTGCTGGTTGGTGCTGTATGGGAGAATCTGTTTGGCAAGGTCAAGAGCCCAGAGAATCCTTGGTTTAAGCACTTCAAGGACGTTTGGACAGATCTTACCACAGACAACCCTACAACCCTGTCCATCAGACAAAAATGGTTGAATAAAAAGAAGAAAGAGTGCAAGGAAATACTACAGGAAATCCTGAGGTCGGAGAAGCCTCCTAGAGCTGACTACCGTGAGATGGCTGAGCTTACACTGATCGTCCTTGGAGACACGCCTCCCCGCGGAATCCACTGGAGTCGTCCTGGAGCCATTCATCAGGCCAGGTGGATGGCCAGAAACCTGTATTCAATGAAGATGTTCATGTTTGCTGAGCAGCTGGAGTACGATGAAGAAACTGTTGTGAAGCTGGAACGCCTCAACCTCTTCCTAGGACTGTTCTATACACCCATGTGGATGTCATCTACACTTGCTGCAGATGCTCCTGCAAATGATCTGCAGTTCATGAAGGACATGATGAAGTTCAAGAGAACAGATCCAGAGATTGCTCAGGCAGTGCTACAAAAACTTGAAAACCACAAGTGGTACCTGACACAGGAGGTTGTGCCGTTCGCTCTCTTCGGTAGCAGACTCAGTGACAAAGAGAAGCAGGACATTGCTGCCAAGCTGCACGCCACTGAGAAGCCAGATAGCTTCAGACGAGGGAAACCTATGTTCCCTCAGGTTACAGCCAAGACGACTCTGGCTGATCTAGTTGGTCCAGAGAGTCATCTTCTGCTTGACACCCTTGGCATTGAGTATGACTGGCTTCTGCAGCCTGTGGCGACATGGCCAAGGAGTGATGACTACAGCAAGGCCCTGGAATATGTCAGCAATGTAAAAGTAGTGAATGACATTGCTGAGCGGGGAGTCAAGATGATGACTGATTTCGCAAACATCATTACCACAGATTCTCAGCAAAAACAGTACCTTCTTCAAACTGTGGAATACAACCGTGAGCGATTTGATAGCTTCAAGAAGCAAACTCTGAAAAAATTACTGTGAAGTGTCCTTCTGACATAGACAATAGAGTTTTCTGCCACTTGAAAATAGTTTTTAGAGTCTTTGTCACACATTTTTTGATGTCAAGATTGTAATATTTATGAAATTTATATGAAATTTTCAGAAAATTTTGCTTTTTTTCTGGATATGATGTGTCTTTTTTTCTTGAATGTTTACTTGGATTGTTTTTTCAGAAATAATATTAAAAATACCCAATACCCAATTACCCATATACCCAATTTGTTGTTCTATCCCAATTGTAACAAAAGTCTCGGGTGAAAAAAAGTCTGGTGGAAGGCAAAATTAGGCGCTTTTCTACTGTCGCGGGCTTAATATCTTGAGGTCCAATGAGGCAAGGGTTCCTGACATTTTAGCTCAAAATGGTTGTGATTTTCGGCTTTTCCAGGTCAAAAAGCATGGGAAACCTTGCAGGGGGGTATAAAAATAGGAAAAAATTGTTTTCTGAACAGGTCTAAGCCCATGGGTGCATGACACACATCCTTGCAGTCTTGCAGTCTGCAATAGTACACTAGGATACTTCACACTTTTATTGAACTTTGAAAAAATGCAGTCAGTAAAATATGCAAAAAGAATGAGAGATCTGATTGAAATCTAACCAAAATATGATAAACACAGTTACTATAATATCACTATATTCAGTTATATCACTTCATCCACCACCATCATTTTCGATATCCTTGTTTCATGAAGTTCTTTAGAATATATTTCACGAACTAATGTGTGTCTCATTGTTTAACTGTTTAAATGTTTATATGTGTAACTAATTTTCTGATACGTATTTTCTGTAAATTATTATATATATATTAGGCAGTTAACAAATATTACTAATGTAAACGATGGAAGGAGAAAGGCCTTGTTCGTAATTAGTTACTAGTGTTTTGGTGGGTGTGATTCCTGGGAGTTATGTTAGGCTTGTTACCCGGGCTGCTCCTCACGTCCTGCCTGGTGGAGGGGCAGCCGGCAGGCATCACGGGCGTGATACTCCGACCGGATCACCACCTATCTGGTGACCATGGATTTCAATGAACATTGATATCGTTTGATTGTGATTATGATCCAGACGGTGTAAACCTGGCGAGTTATGGAAGCCGTGAGACAAAGGTGGGCGGACATGAGTCCCCTGGTCCATTCCATTGAGCGAGAGTTATTGTGTAAGTTATACTCTTACTACATAATAATCTTTATTTTAGATAATTTTCATGAAATTTTGGTTGATATGATATTAAATTTCTTGTTCTATATGTTGTTGGTGATTTAGTTATGGGTTATAAATCTCGGGAACTTAATTAAGTGCTTATGTCAATCATTATTGTTTTTGGTTAGAGTCTGCGCGATTGACTGGAGGTACATTTATAAGATTGTGCTTGTTTGTGCACTTTGTCTTACATATACCTGGATTGCAGGTCAAAACCTCTAAATAAAGTGTTTAACGGCTAGCTCCTTTGCCTTCATTCGACCTGTCGGATACATCCTCACACTCTTAATTGTGCACGGAGAGAATCAATCCCGTACTGTTATTGTGATTAGATCTGAAAAGTTGCTCTCAGTCCTTGGTGAAGGATACATTGGATGTTGGGTGTAACCTCAAGAGTCGCGACTTGGCTTGTCAGATTTTGGTAATTTTGGTGTCTCATTAAAATTGTACTTTGATAAATTGTAAAATGAGTACTTTGGGCAGTTGTTCACGGTGAAACCCTCCAACTGAGCAGCTTCACACCACTGGGCTACAGGCAGTGGATGCCGATCCTCCCATTGACGAAACCGCACCCTCTCTTGACGAAGTCAGAGAGGCTGTAGCAAAGTTGAAGGGTGGAAAGGCAGCTGGTGTTTGTAATATCAGTGCGGAGCTCCTCAAAGCTGGGGGTGAGGCCATGATCCGCGGGTTGCATGCTGTCCTGACTGCCGTGTGGCAATCAGGTACCATTCCTCCTGACTGGAAAAGGGGGCTGGTCGTCCCTATCTGGAAAGGGAAAGGGGACAGTCAGGACTGCAACAATTACCGCAGTATTACACTGCTCAGCGTACCAGGCAAGGTGCTTGCCCATCTATTGCTGACACGAATTCGCAGTCATCTGGTGAAGCATCAGAGACCTCAGCAGTCTGGGTTCACGCCTGGTAAGTCAACAACGGACCGTATCCTAGCGCTTCGTGTCCTGGTGGAACGCCGAAGTGAGTTTCGACAGGGGATGCTTGCAGCCTATGTTGATCTCAAGAAGGCGTTTGACTCAGTGCATCGTGAGTCACTCTGGGATCTTCTGCGACTTCGAGGGATTCCTGCAAGGACTATTGGTTTGATAACTGGTCTGTATTCTGGGACTGCGAGTGCTGTGAAGTGTGGGGCAGGTGTATCCAGCTTCTTTCCTGTGAATACAGGAGTGAGGCAAGGGTGCGTCCTTGCCCATCACTTTTCAACGCTTGTATGGACTGGGTATTGGACAAGGTTGTAGATCAAAGTGATTGTGGAGCATCCGTCGGCAACACCAAGATCACTGATCTTGTTTTTGCCGATGATGCAGTAATCTTTGCTGAGTCGCTGGAGGTCCTGGTGATGGCTCTCGAGGCGCTGCACGAGGAGGCAAAGCCTTTGGGACTTGAGGTCTCCTGGCTCAAGACCAAGGTCCAGGTATTTGGAGACTTACTAGATGAAGCAGTACAGTCTGTTCATGCGTGTGGCGAGGACATTGAGATCTTGGAAAGTTTTACATACCTTGGTAGCGCAGTCCATAATGACGGCGGGTCACGTCAAGAAGTCTTACGGCGGATTGGCATAGCCCACGGTGTTATGGACTCGCTCAGTGGGAGTATTTGGCGTTGTCGGTACCTGTGCAGGAGGACAAAGATCCGGATCTTCAAGTCGCTTGTGATCCCTGTCTTACTCTATGGTTGTGAGACATGGACACTAAATAGTGACTTGAAGAGACGAATCAATGCCTTTGGTAATAAGTGTTTTCGCAGAATCATGGGGTATCGCTGGGATGATTACGGGTCAAATCAGCGATTGCACCGTGAGACTGAATCGAGGCCTATTACCTGCATAGTCCGTCAGCGCCAACTTCGGCTATATGGGCATGTGGCACGCTACCCTGAAACCGATCCTTCCCATCGGGTTGTATCTGTAAGAGACAATCCGGCGTGGAGGAGGCCAAGGGGGCGCCCACAAGGCTCGTGGCTGGGGCAAGTTGATGTTTCTTGTCGAGAGCTGCTTGGTATGGGAAAGGAGCCTGCATGGGAACTCGCGCGTGGTGACCCCCGGGAGTGGCGTCGTAGGGTGGGCGAGGCGACGCGCCCCCCGGCGTATGCCCCCAATGATTGATTGATTGATTAAAATTGACTTACAATGCCTATATAATTTGTTATGGTCAAACTTGGCCAAGATTTTCGTCATATCTTGTTACCATAAAAAATAATGAAAGGATTCCATGAACGGTTTTTTAGTCATCGTGATGACAAACAAACTGCCTAACAACGGAACAAACAAACAGACAATATGGTGAGAACGATACTCCTCCGCTAGTGCGTATAGCCAAGAATGGTAAAGTACAAACAAACTATGATGCCATCTCCGTGCAGTGGCACCCACCCTTCACCACTTACAGTACCCAGAAGACCCACGAACCCACCCACCATGGCACCCACCACTTCCCTTATCCCCTTACCCTCCCCTATCTCCTACCACCCACCACGACCCTTCCTTTCCATCTTCCACGTCCCTTCCGCGCCTCCCTCATCCTCGGTAGGCAGACAGCAGCTGATGAGGACTTCCTGATTACCACACATGACTGCCACCACGCGCTACCCCTTCCTACCCTGCCCTCATCTCGCCCTCGGGGACACACACACACACACACACACACACACCAAATTATAAAATCAGCAGACACTTACAATGATAAGTATGCATGTAATGTGTTCATGATACTATGATACATTATATAGTGTTACCTAGTGGGCAAGGGTATAATGTTCAGTGTTATTTTTTTCTTAATTCATGTAGCCCTACTCACGCTTGAAGGTCTCTCTCTCTCTCTCTCTCTCTCTCTCTCTCTCTCTCTCTCTCTCTCTCTCTCTCTCTCTCTCTCTCTCTCTCTCTCTCTCTCTTTCTCATGTACGATAACTATTCAATGACCTTTAATTTTCAGAACTAAACTATATTTCATCGCGTTTTACTGTGTGTGTGCGTGGTGTGTGTGTGTGTGTATGTGATGGCAACAAGAGTAATCATCGTATGCCTGGCAGCGAAGCACACATTAAAGGCAAGATAACACTACAGTCAGTAAGGTTGTTAGACAGTCAGTGACCCATGTGTTGGTCCAGTGTGCCTACGGGAGTTCCTTTACATCATCCCTTGGTTCCTCTGCCCCGAACACGAGTGAAGGCATAGTATTGCTTCTTAGGTGTGTATCTACGCTTCTGGAGTAAACTGATATCAAGATAGTGAGTGTTATCATACTTGGGTGTCATTGATTAATAGATAATTTAGGAAATGTGGTACTAATGTTAGCGGTGGATCTAGTGTGTTACTACTACTACATCTTTTTTTGCAACAAGAAATTATACCTCCTGTTCCTCATCCTACTACTACTTCTTCCCTTGTATTCCTCTGTAGTTCCTCTGTTGACAAGGATGCCCTGTGTTGCTACAGGAGGGCTAGACAGCGACTAGGAGGAGCCAGCAGAGGGTCCGGGGGGCCTCTGTAAAGGGCGGGAGGCAATAAGTGAGGGATGAGAGAAGGTAATAGGAAACGGGAGGCGTGTTATGTTATAGTGAGGGAATTATGTGGTTCCGTGTGGCTGGCAACTGAGAGAGAGAGAGGGGACAAGCTTCACCTCATTAAGCTTGCCATCTCTTCATGATCTGCATTATGTGAAGGTTGCTTTCACATTTGCTAACAATATATATATATATATATATATATATATATATAGGCGTCCAGCCTCTGGCCCCTTTGCTTTTGGCTCAGTTTTTGCGGCTGGAACGTGGCAGCGAGCTCAAAGTGCTTTTAAAATACCTAGTCTACAGAAGTTACAGAAGTCTACAACAAGCAACAGAAGTTATTGTAAAACCGAAGTTTATTTAGCACTAATTAAATCATTACGCTAATTACTCATTAAGGGCTTGTTCTACGCAAAAAGTTTGTTTCACAGACCCCCATTGGTTTTGACAGCACTACTGGCATCTGAAATTTCAGCTCAATCCGACAATATTTAGGAGTAGTTATTCACTTTTTGGCTTAAACTTGGTTCCACTCCCCTTACGCGAATGGGTCTTATGGTAAGTAGCAGCTCGCTTCGCTCGCTGCCAATTATATCCTCAACATTCTATAACATACTTTTAAGTCTTAGTGATTATTTGATGTAGAGGGAAGGTAAACATTAACGTAAACTATGTAATGTGTACTGTGTAGGCTACTGCAAGAATCTGATATTTGTAAGTTCATATTGGTGCTTTCATCATGAAACTGAATACGATTTTCGCATTTAGGAACATTTGTTATCTTTAATCTTCATGATAACTTGCATAACCTTATCTTTACATGTAGCCAGTAACCTTACTTAAGGCCACACATCAGCACACCGGGGATCAAAAGTATCGGTGCACAATTTGCGTGAAACATTTTAGACCACAGTTCGAAGTTAGTTTAACGACTACTATATAATTATATCCCCTTGCTAACTATATATTTTGTTCTCCTTATGCTTATATAATATGCTTTCTTATGCTTTTTCTTTCTTATAAACATATTGTTACATAAGAACATAAGAAAATAAGGTAGCTACAAGAGGCCGTGAGGCCTACACCGTACACGTGGTAGTTCCTGTTACCTAACACTACTACCTACATTATCATTTACCACCCTATTTGTGATATATTATTTTTTAAATTACGCTTTTCCAGCTTGAATCCGTTACTTCTTGTTCTACCCTGGTTAATAGCCGTAAGAACTTTTCCTACCTCTCCTTTATTAAATCCCTTTATCTACTTAAAAACTTCTATCAGATCGCCCCTTACTCTGCGTCTCTCGAGTGAGTGTAACTTTAATAGCTTCAATCTCTTCTTATAACTAAAGTTACGCATCCCTTGAATCATTTTGGTCATCCTTCTCTGCACTGATTCTAACAAGGATATATCCATCCTGTAATATGGAGACCAAAACTGTACCGCATAGTCTAGGTGAGGTCTGACTAGAGCCAGATAAAGCTTTATAATAACTTCCGCACTTCTACTTTTAACACTTCTGGTAATTTCTAACACTCTATTAGCTGTATTTCTAGCTTCAATACATTGTTTTCTAGGGCGGAGGTCTGGGCTCACCATCACTCCAAGATCTTTTTCATCTTCTGATCTTTTCAGCGATACATTGCGTATGGTGTATCTATTACCAGGGTTTTTTCTATCACATTCATGTTGGTAGAAATCCATTGTTCATGCAATGAATATCCATAGTTGTTACCCAAACAATGAATATCCATTGTTCATGCATAATGTTGGTAATTTATGATTGGAGACAGCTATATGAGTATGTTGGTTACGTAT
Source organism: Chionoecetes opilio (assembly GCA_016584305.1). Lineage (NCBI taxonomy): Eukaryota > Metazoa > Arthropoda > Malacostraca > Decapoda > Majidae > Chionoecetes > Chionoecetes opilio. Next base: position 61,204 of record JACEEZ010006496.1, on the reverse strand, counting down.
ACAGGGCTATCTTTGTGCGCTGATAACAGGGCTTTGTAGCGGTTTAAGGGAACGAAAACGAAAACCGAAACAAACGAAATTACGCTCGGAACAAAAACGGAAACGAAAACGTTATCATATTTACTGTTCCGGAGCAAAAACGCTATTTTAAAATCTCTGTAACCGGTTAATAACGTTATTTCTTCGTTCCGTGCCATATTTGGTCAATAATCCATTTTCACTTCCAGTAGCCAAATTATTTAATTAAATACAAATCTGTATTAGATACATACATAAATTAAGTCTACCGTATTTGTTCACTTGGCAATCGACGATGTGGTTTTGTTTTAAATACAGTAATATCATATGCACCACTTTTCATTTAATTTGTGAAGAGTAACTTTTTTTACCTTTTATAACTATGAATTTTTGTCTTCGTGATATGCATCACGTTCCCTTATTTTATTACACCTTCCATTCGTGCAATAGTTAAGCTATAATACAGCAGTTGGGTTTAAGAACATGCTTAGATTAATATCCAATATTAAAAAATAGATAATATATCGTGAGTATGTGCTTAGACTTTTAACTGTGTTCATAGCCTAATGCTTGGTGCGCCGAATTTCGGTGTGAGTGTCCTAGGTTCGAGTCCTTGGAGTACCACATGTAGTCATTGATTTCATTGATTAGGTTTATTTAATTAGTGGATTGGTGATATTACGAATTAATTCAGGTTCAGGAGTAATTCTTAGCGAGATCTTCCCTTGTGGTTAAGGTCCCATCAACTACACCTTCCATTCGTGCAATCATTGAGCTATGATTCTGCAGCTGGGTTTGAGAACATGCTTAGATTGATATCCAGTAATAAAAAATCGATAATATATCGTGAGTAATATGTGTTTAAAATTATAACTGGCTATTAAACATAGCGTAATGCTTGGTGCGCCAAATTTCGATGAGAGTGTCCTAGGTTCGAGTCCTTGGAGTACCACATTTGGTCATTGATTAGGTTTATTTAATTAGTGGATTGGTGATATTACGAATGAATAATTTTTTTGCCATATAGGCTATAATATCAATAAATAATTAGTGATTCATGTCTTTACGGCAACTGAGATTGCATACTTCTACACTACGCTGTATTGTATATGTAAATGTGTTGCCTTATTTAAGCAGTATAATAATATAGTTCTTACGACATTTAAGGGTTTGATTTTGTTGGATACTGTGGACCATGAAATATATGGCTTTATTACCATCTATAAAAATGTAGGTCTATAGTCATGTATAGGCATTATTATTTATTAGGGCTAATAGCATATTCAATACATGGTTTGAGAATAACGTTCTAACCGGTTTTCATTTCTTTCAAACCGGTTCAGGAACGATATGTTTGGAGGAGGAACGAAAAACGAAACTTAATAATACTGTTTCTGATCGTAACGAACCGTTTGAAAAATAATTTTGTTTACAAGCCCTGGCTGATAATGCTAGCCTGTGATCATCGGCGTCATGTGCGTATTACCAGCATACTTTGCAACGACTTTTATCATGTAATAATACCACCAAACACGTCACGTGTCAGCTTAATACACAGTCATCAGTCATCACCTGTGAAATGTAATGTGCGAAAATTATGCATGATTGATGAATTGGTCGCTGACTCATCATTATAATTTAATCCGTTGGGCATAATCATATACGTACTATATTACGATATGGTATAATAAGACTATATTTTACAATATAGTGTGTCATATGCTCAGGGAAAAAAAAGTAACATACTTCACATCTATATTTTAATATATTTATGATGCGTTTCCTCCACCCGCTGCTAGCACAGCACTCAGCCGTCTATAGGCATGGATGCCACCAAAAACATTATCCTTAAGGATAATACTAGTATTATCCTTACTGCCGCGCGATATTGCAAACTCTGTGGCCCGCTCCATGTAGATTGTAGGGCCACGATATTTCTGCGTGTTTCTTGTAAGGTTTCAATTATATCTGACAAACTCACGATGCTGCTGCTCGGCAATGATTTTGTTAGGCTTCCGTTCATGACGTTCAGAGACATTACTCAGTGGTTCGGACCTTCCGAACGAGCCACATTCAGGCACACCAACCCTCCCATAACACCTGAGTGAATGTGTTCGGTAGGCATCGGACGCCTGTGCACCGATACTTTTGAGATCCAGTGTAGTACGTAATTCGCCTACGTAATTGCCTTGCTCTCTGAAAGCGCATGCTTGAAGTTAAGCTCCGACTGAGTTTTGAAAAAGTCATTTATCTTTATGCTCTTAAATGTTTTGTCAAGTTAATGTTGATGACTGATCGTAAATGGTGGGGAACTTTACGTAATACTCGTACACACATCTACTTAACAGCATTTACATATCATACTCATTCAGGTTTATCAGGACTTGTCTCAATATTACTAATGAATAATTCTATTCCAAAACATGACAAATGATGTTTATGAAACCGGTTAGTTTTTGTTACCTGCGTACCCACTATATATGTTTGCTACCTGCGTACCCACTATATATGTTTGCTACCTGCGTACCCACTATATATGTTTGCTACCTGCGTACCCACTATATATGTTTGCTACCTGCGTACCCACTATATATGTTTGCTACCTGCGTACCCACTATATATGTTTGGAATGACGCCCGTCACTGCGGAGGGAAGCTGTGATAATAAGTTGCCTTCTGCACAAAGAATACACTCATTAATTTTTACCGTTGCCGATTACTCGCCTCCGAGAATATATTTTTCTATGATAGATGTTCGCCTCCATGACGAAGGAGGGAGGTGAAGGATTAGTCAAGTTTAGTTTCTGCACAGGCGTGAAAGCAATGCCACGAACATTAAAACACTTACTTACTAGATTACCCAATTTCAACGCTGTATTTTGTTGAAGAGGGGGAATACAGCGGTAGAAATCATTTGAACATTTAAATCAACAGTCTCAGGCAGTGTTGCCACTTTATGAGAATCTCCCACAAATTTGTTGGAAAAATAACATTTCGCGGAATTTTTTGTAAGAACTTCTCAACCATTCAAATTGTGGATTTTTTTTCTTCAGAAATATTATCTTCCTGTTGGAAGTTTACGTGAATAATTTGTAGTTTCTAGGAATTTTGCTGAAAAAATAACCAATAGATCATTGAATTCTTTAAAATACACTTCTTTGAAGGAAAATGCACAAAGGAAATATTATAATACTCAAATGTTCAAAAGGAAGTCATCCAGATAAATGATATTTTTTGGATCACAAGCCCTTGTAAGATTTCGTGACGCCTAATACTTGTACTATACTACTTCCACTTTGAAGGAAATTACTTTCTTTTAAGGAAATTATGAAATTCATCAGAACTATCAGGAGTATTTAAGGAAATTTAAAGTAAATCAAGGTCTTTTAGAGGGAATTTCGAAGGGACTCCAGCTCGGCAAAGCTGAATATTGACAGAATCGTAAAAGTCAGTTGGAAGTGGTCATTTTCCTTACCCTTTTTAATGTGTCCAAATAACAAGTTTTTGTTTTAGTCTGATACACCATTGCCATGTTTACCGTGTACCGTGAAATGGTAAATCATGGGGTGTGTTGTGAATGGTGTGAGTGCAGGTGAAGCGTGGTGCACGAGGAAGTAGCCTGGCGAGGCAAGGGCGTTTGGCGAGGACACAGAAACCGCCATATTGTCACAGGTGGAAAAAAAAACCCACATACAAAGGCATACTCAACAAAAGTGAATGGCGGCCAATTAGAATGCACTGATTGTAAATGAATGCACAGAGAAGCAAAACAAAGATTACTAAGGCTTTTCAGTGCACAGGGTAACACTATGAAATGATCGCGAGTGGCAAAAAAAATTACGAGGCGGTAAAAAGCAAGGACTTTCTAATCACACGCAGCGACGAAGCACACTGAGGCGAGGCCTACGAGAGAGAAAGCCTGTTCGGTGGGGGTAATACGTCACAACAGTAGTGCACTCAGTTCAGGGTTCACAGGGTGGATTTAACTCTCTCCCCTGTAAAATGCTGTGGTACGTGTCTCACGGTTTAAGTGATCATATTTTTTACTATCTATTATTAGTTTTTGACAAATTACATGCAGATTAAAGCATTACCCCAGCAAGGTTAAGAATAAGAAAAATATATACTTACATTATATACATTTTATTAACATGCATAATACAGTATATGCGTCAACAAAAATATTTTCCTTCATTAATGATGTAGTCAGGTCCTAGGTCTGTCAAGCTTTGCCATCAGCTTTCTCCCAGTAGCCTCATCGAAGAACGTAGTATCATATACGTGATCCTCAGGTTTGAAGTGCAGTTCACATACCTGCAAAAGAGTTGAAGAACATTGTGAACTTTCCCATTTTATATAACTTAGCCATTTCCATAACTTTGCCGTTGTTTATTTCCTACTTATATATTACGGTTATTTGGAATTTTGCCAACTCTGTTTAACCATTCAAAATATTTAAAATGACTGGAAATACCAAATTAAACTTAAGATTTTAAGTATCTCGAGGCCCGACATCTCCTTTATTATATCCCTTTAACAACTTAACAACTATCAGACCACCCCTTACTCTCCGCCTCTCGAGTTGAGTGTCAATTCAATAACTTCAATTTCCTCTCATACCTTATAGTTACGCATCCCCTGTATCAGTTGGTCATCCTTCTCTGCACTGATTCTAACAATACTATATCCATCCTGTAATAAAATAATATATAATTCAAGCTAAACGTGCTTTATATTTATAAAAAAATAATAGATTACAACAGTAACACATTACTTACCCTACTGTTTTTATTTGGAATGTAGTGGTCTCTCATGATAGCCTGCAACCACTTGTCCGACCCATCCTCACTTCTTGGAAAAGAAAAAACACTGACTCTTGGTCCTTTTCGATAATTCCCTTTACAATTTGGGACACAACACATGAAAGACATGTTTACCTCAATAAATAAGTCAACTTTCGTCCTATTGGAGAGACGACGTGACCTCTCACTTCCACGTCTGAATCAGCACTGATGAAATGAAGCACTACTGCTGTTGTCTCGTCATGACTCTCTCACCCCCGCACCGAACAGGCCTTCTCTCTCGTGGGCCTCGACTGAGGGCGGGAAGGTGTGGACGAGGGGCGGCGAGGCTGGAGCCGGTGACTAAGGCGCAGCAGGAGCCAGACCGAAGACACATGGCACCAGAGCAGGAAGCTACACCGAAGCAGACGGCATGGGCGGCATCAGGAGTCGAATCGTCAGAACACGTGCACCGGGGGGCAAGGGCACGGTACAGGAGACGCTGACGAAGACGCAGCAGGAGAACGTGCACCAAGGAGCAAAGGGCACGGTAGCAGGCGTCGTGGGCGGACTTGGAGCGGCAGGACAGGCAGCGGGGTAACGCGACCAAATCACCAAGCCACGTGGTGTCCAGGGTCCAGCATCATCACACAGAAGAATCAACTCACCAGGGCCCTGTCGTCACCAATGAATTAGAGGATCATCGTGAGTTGTGAGAAGAATGGGAGCTGCAGGAGAACCGACGCAGGAACGCCCGTAGTGGAACCCAGAGTGGTGCGGCAGGGTTGAGTAGCGTCCAAGGTAGTCAGTCGCCACGTGGGTGAGTGGCTGGGAAGGGAGGGACAGACAAGAGGGATTAAACGTCCAACCCAAGCGGGCGAGTCCCAGGAAGTGAGAGAGAGGTCGCGGGCAGCGGGGTGACCTGAACTGCCCCGCAGACAAAGGGATGGCAGATGATTGAAAAAATGTTCGAAAATTTATAAAAAGTTATTTCGTCCACCAAAGTGTGATAGGCATACTTTTTATTATTTTTTATTTTACGTTGGAGCCTATAGCGCCTGTAGGCTATTATTATTCTTTCCTGGGGGGCTCAGGTGGTTGTCCCTGCACATTCTGGAGAGTCGTGATGGTTGGCCGCAAGTTGTATTTTTATAGTGACACCTGTGGTCTATAGGTGAAGGTCCTGTTTTCTGTGATGGTCTGACCCTCAGTTTAGGTTCATGCTGCCACTTGGTGTTCCCTCCGCCGCACTTGTAATCGCAGTCGAAAGAACAGGAATGCAGCATGCGGGTTTCTTCGGCCACTCGACGATGGTTTATACAGTTGCTCCTTGGTGGGACTTCAACTCCTTGTGCTCACCTACCAGGCTCTTGTCGACCGCGATAGATATATAGATAGCTGAAAGAGTTGCCCCCGGCAGGATTCGGACTCAGGACATCGAGCTCACCACTCCAAGACGCTAACCACTCGGCCACCGCCTCCCCAATAATTATGTGATTGTGGTTATCTGCAGTACGTAAATATCCAGTTTGATAATGTTGACCCCGTCTCTTTACTCAAAGCAATAATGCACTTTGTATTAATTTTGATCACGCTGTAAATTAATTATTATGTTAGGGTGGCGGCTGTGATGACGTGTGAACTGTGTACTTACTGGACTCCTTGGACCGCTGGAACTGTTTACCTTTTCATGTTTGTATCACATCACCTCACAAACCTGTGGTGCAGACATTCCGCACCTGGTAAAATGTAGCCTATCAGCTATTTCATTTTTTTCATATACTTTTCAGGCTTTTTTTTTCTCATTGAATTTTTTTTTCTTTCCATTTATTGCCAGAACTTTCGTCTCAGGACCCTCTTCCTTACAGTAAAGGTGTCAGTATGTCGGAGGTCCAGCCAAGCGGTGATGACCCCAGTATGCTGCAGCCCGGCCTGGTGATCCGGCCTGTGGTAGGGGGGGAGGAGGCTGCCACACTTGTCCAGAAGATTTTTGGCCTCACTGTTTCCTCCATCAAGGAACTGAACAGCTACGACGATAGGAATTTCTACATTAAGGTTGGTTTTAGTCCTTTAATTATATTATCTAGAGGTGGACCGGATGTCTATTTTTCAATATTTTCGGATGCGATATTTGGAATAACACTCATTATTTGGTCTGCATAAACAAATCCCAGAATATTCCCTCTTTTGAACCAGTTTCACATTATTTCGAGTATCTCTCTCTCTCTCTCTCTCTCTCTCTCTCTCTCTCTCTCTCTCTCTCTCTCTCTCTCTCTCTCTCTCTCTCTCTCTCTCTCTCTCTCTCTCTCTCTCTCTCTCTCTCTCTCTCTCTCTCTCTCCGACATGAAGTGTATAGTTACTCAAGATATCTGCATAACATTCGCATCCATAAATGCGGATGCGGATGTTAAAAATTATGCGGATGCGGATTCGTATATCTGGTCCACCTCTAATTATTACTGCTGTAGTGGGACAGTCAATGTAGGTACTACGGGGAGGAACTTACTCACTCGCTTATGACCCCTCTTTGCTTGTTCTAATGTTCTGTTTCGCATGATATCCAAGTGATAACATTTATTACACTACTTGAACAGTCAACGTCACTTATTCTCTCCAGCATTATTGTTACCAGAATGTATGCAGCATTAGATTATATCTGTAGAACAAAATATCTTAGCTTATGTAATTCACAATCCTACATCAGCTAGAGAGATGAAATCTATGAAATCGATAGCTTCTTTAGATACGATTGAATTTTTGAATACACAGGCAAGGAAATTGTTTGGCCATACATTTCCATGTGAAGGTTTTTTTTTCAATACATGAGGAGAGAAGTTGTTTTATATCTATTTTTTTTCTTACAAGGTCGAGGAAGGAAATAAGAACCCTCACATCAAGGAATTGTGTCCAGATGGATATGTCCTGAAGATTACCAACCTCCTGGACTCCAAGAAGAGTGAGATAATAGCCGCTCAGGTGGAGATGATGTGTTTCCTTCACTCCAGGGGCTTCAAGGTGCCAAAACCTGAGAAAAATGTGACAGGATCTCACATAATCTATGCCAAGATCAGTGGCGACCAAGGTGAGAGAGAGAGAGAGAGAGAGAGAGAGAGAGAGAGAGAGAGAGAGAGAGAGAGAGAGAGAGAGAGAGAGAGAGAGAGAGAGAGAGAGAGAGAGAGAGAGAGAGAGAGAACGGGAGATTGACTCATGGTGTGATTTTGAATATCTGTCAGAGTTGGCTTTCAGTATCTTAGTGACGTTCAGGTTTTTAACTGTATAAGAGTAAGACGTGAGGGATTTGGCAACCATAAACTTACTGCAGTAGAAGTAAATGGCTCCTACAGCTGAAGGGTTTAAATGTCCAATCAATCTGTGAGGATCTTTATGTGGTGTATTTGTAGTTTTATGTGGAGATAGTATACAATTACTGCTTCCTTAATTTACAAAGAGTTTAATATATTTTTTTTTTCCAGAGTTAACGTTAGTGTATTGTATACAGTAAAACTCCTTTATCTCTGCATAATACGTGTGCAAGCCTTGCCGAGTTAGCCTTCCTGCCGAGTTGTAGGAAGGGAACTTTAACTTTCCACCTCAACACAAAAAAACAAAAATATTGATTTTTTTTAGCAATAAACAGTTAAAGGTGGCTTACCATGTTTCCATGCAGTGTTTTCCAAGCGTGGAGGAGGCCTTCTGGTAGGTTTTGGTGGTGTTAGGGGGACTAAGATCGTAATATAAGGCTGAAGAATACGTAATGGAATAATATTTTAGTTGTTCATAAAAATAATTTTCCTGCGCCAGTCTTGGTAAGTTTTGTTTTACGGTAAATTTGTTTGGTAGTTAACTAGAGGCGTTTTCTGCGGGGATCCTGATTGCAACCGACAAATTTTCGGTTGCTCAAATTTCGATCCCTGTTTAACCACCCAGGGAAGATGATTGGCCCGACCCGCAAACATTTGTTGTTGTTGTTGTGACCGTTTGCAACCGAAAATTTTCCGATTGCAACCAAAAATCCCCCGCAGAAAACGCCTTTGGATTGCAGAATTTTCATTCATCCTCGTGTTTCCTACTTTTTACATACATTATTAAACCCTTAACACTTGGAACACTTTTCAGTGTTCAGTACAGCACTTAAAGGCCTCTTCCATTTGTGCCCAAGTTGCATGAACCAGTTCTTTCAGTTCAGGGTTGGGTTCTGAGTTCAGGGTTGGGTTCGCGTGTCACAAATGGAACGCAAAAACCCCGTTTTTTGTTTACAAACATACTCGGCTGGCGAGGCAATTTAAGAGAGAGAGAGAGAGAGAGAGAGAGAGAGAGAGAGAGAGAGAGAGAGAGAGAGAGAGAGAACAAGAGATAACGAGAGAGAGAGAGATAACGAGAGAAAGATTAACGAGAGAGAGAAATAACGAGAGAGATAACGAGAGAGAGAGATAACGAGAGAGAGATAGCGAGAGAGATAACGAGAGAGAGATAATGAGAGATATAACTCAGCTATCTGTTATGTGAAGGGATCATATCAAGTTTAAGATCGCGGGAGCGCATGGCCCCCACCAGCCATGTATGCCTCTTTTATGCCGTCTGACATCCTCTCCGACTCGTGCATGCGGAAAACCCTTCACGATAAGAGAAATAGGGCCCAAGGCGACCATTGTTTGTTATGAACTGAAAACTCTACCCAAGCTACCCACCTCTCAATGTGAGTAGAGAAAGTTCACGGGTTTTGCTGAGTCACTACGCGCTTTGCCTCGGACCCAGGTTTTCGTGCGCAAATGGAACGCCTGAACTCTTGGGTTCCGTGAACTGGTTCTTGAAATGTCGCAAATGGAAGAGGCCTATTCACGGCCTCGGTCTCGCGGCCTCTTGTAGCTTCCTTATTTTCTCATGTTCGTATATTCTTAATCACTACTGTACATAACATATCTACTTAACTCAATCACTGTCATTTTGAAAAAATATGTTTATGTTTCTGATGTTAGTCTGACGACACAGTGGCAGTGCTGATAAGGCTGCAGGGGGACTCGCTGCTGGTGGAGGGCTGAGGCTACCTGGGCACAGGCTTTGGCTTGAAAAGTCTGCATTGGGCCAAAATTAGGAACATTTTGCCGATTTTTTTTTTTTTTTGGGGGGGGGGGAATTTTATTTTTTATTTTTTTGTTTTTTGTTTTTGATAAATATAGGATTTCAATTTTCTAAAAGAACATTTTGAAACCCTGCCGAGTTGTACAAGTTACCAAGATATAGAATGCCGAGATAAAGGAGTTTTAACTGTATTTGTGAATGGTGCAGAATTGTGTGAATTTTCGTGAATTCTTTCTAAACCTAAAATGATGAACACCTTCCCCTTCCCCTGATGAGTGTGCAGTGGGGGAGGTGGGCGGAGAGCACATCGTGAGGCTGCTGACCTTCATCCCAGGCAAGATCCTCTGCCAGGTGCCCTACACTGCACAACTCTTCTACGAGGGGGGCGTCTACGTGGCGAGGTTGGACAATGTGCTGAAGGTAGAGTGACCGGTGTAAGAGTGGCAGAGTGCTGTCTGGCTTCAGTATCGGGTGATTCACTCTTCTTGTCACAAGAAGAGGTAGTGATCCTTGGAATGAGCTAGATGTGCCATCAAGGAATATCTGACTTCCAAAACTAAAGGGATAAAAATAGATATGGGGACGGGACCTGGACAACACAAGCGTGACCAAAATTTTCTTTACTCTAATTAGGGAAAAACGCAATCAGGCAAAAATGTTGCTGCACATTGCATGCTGAGTGTATGTATATATTGATGGGTCATGTTTCCTCACTGCTTTGCGGGTGAAAATCCAGATTGTTCATCTTTATTTTTCATTTGCTTACTTGTTTAGTCATTTATTTGCTTATTTTGCCTTGGGACAGTGGTCAGAGGTTAAGGTGGATTATCTGGCCAGGAACCTTTGTCGAATTAATTGTGGAGCAGAAGTGGATATGTTTTTTTTTTATCTCATGCATTTTTGGCATTTAATCTACATCATCTTATGATACGGGAGAGAAGGTTATTGGTGATAATGTGGACTGGCAATCACTTGTTTCCACGACTAACACAAAGACCAACATGCTTTTCCCAGGACTTCACCAATGAGGCACTGAAGCAGCGGTCGTTCATGTGGTGCATGGAAAATGTGCCTCAGGTGTCCAAGTTCCTGTTTGCAGTAAAAGACGAGCAGCGGAGGAAGCTGGTGGAGGAAGTGTTGCAAGCCTGGCAAGATAAAGTTATGCCCCTTCTGCCTGTGTTAGAGAGAGGTCAGAGGCATCAGAGTTTTCATCACAAAAGATCGAGACAAAAATAAGTACCCTATCATAGGGCTTTGTCCCCATACTTGGAAGCTTTCTGGGGCTGTTTTACCTTACTTCAAGAAACATACAGAAGACAGGACAAACAGATTGATATATAGATAGATAGAATAAATAAGCAGATGGATGAATAAATGTATTAAAATGTCACAAGACTGATACAATAATAAGCCTTACCTTACAGGGTTTATTCATGGAGACTTCAATGAACAGAACATCATCGTTCATAGTAGAGAAGGAGACCCTTCCACCTACCACATTGATGGCCTGATAGACTTTGGTGACATCCAGCATTCCTGCTTTTTGTTTGAACTGGCGATCTTCATCATGTACGTGATGTTGGAGGTCAAAGCAATGTCCCCAAATGAGGTTGCAGGTCATGTACTCGCTGGCTACCTTACACACAGGACCATTCTAGACAAGGAGTGGGACATCCTGAAGGTATGAGCTGTGTTTTTCGATGGCATCAATCAAACTACCAATGTCTAGGTCCAATGAAGCAGAAATATTATATACCCACTACTGTGATGGAGGCACAAGGGGCTATTTTAGAGGTGTATCCCCAATGCGGCCGCGGGCCCCATGCGGCCGCCTACGGCAATATAAGTAACTTTTATGGGGTTATAGTGAGGTTAGGTTAGCTTTTAGGTGGTTATGGTAGGGTTAGCTTAGTAACTTTTAGGGGTTATAGTGAGGTTAGGTTTGTAATTTTTAGGGGGTTATAGTGAGGTTAGGTTAGTAACTTTTAGGGGTTATAGTGAGGTTAGGTTAGTAACTTTTAGGGTTATAGTGAGGTTAGGTTAGTAACTTATAGTGAGGTTAGGTTAGTAACTTATAGTGAGGTTAGGTTAGTAACTTTTAGGGGTTATAGTGAGATTAGGTTAGTAACTTATAGTGAGGTTAGGATAGTAACTTATATTGAGGTTAGGATAGTAACTTTTAGGGGGTTATAGTGAGGTTAGGTTAGTAATTTTTAGGGGTTATAGTGAGGTTAGGTTAGTAACTTATGACATATCTTATGTTTAACATAAAGTTATATATGTTAAACATAACGTACAATAAACATATACGTATAACAATAGTTTGCTCGCGCGACTGCCCTCTATATATGTGGATCATACGGGCGGCCGCATAGGGTGGTGTCCATTTTAGATACGTATCTGAATATGAATCACAAGCCAGGAAAACACAAACCAGCCATGACATCAACTTGATGCCATGGCTCATTTGTATTTTCCTGGCTTGTGATTCACACTCAGATATGTCTATACTTTCTATACTATAGTCCCTTGTGCCTCAATCACGGTAGTGGGTATATAATATTTATTCTTCATTGGACCTAGGCATTGGTAGTTTGTTCTTGAAGAGTAAACATTGTTATAAAGTAGCAAGTACTGTACTGTACTTGTATATGTCAACATACCTTGTTGTTCTGATTTGCCAGGTACTGCAAGCTGTCTTGTTTTGTCGTTCCAGCAAGGAATAACACTTGAGGAACTTAGATTTCTGTGAACTTCACTCGTAATATTTAAAAATTTATGGGACAACGTTGTGCTTATTTATGTTAAAAGAAACAAATGCTTGGTATTTAATTTGTCATTCATCTGGTACTATATAGTAGCTTCTCCAGTAGACTTCTCTCCCAACAGGAGTGTATTGCTGCTCGCTTTGCCCAGAGCCTGGTGTTGGGTGCCTACAGCTACGTGCAGGACCCTGGGAACCAGTACCTGTTGGTGACAGCAACAAGGGGATGGGCAGTGCTGGACACTTTCTGGCACACTCCTAAAGAGCAGCTCATTAGCCAGTGGAGGAACACCTTGAAGGGTTACCAAGAACCTCTCGCTAATTCTAGTCCTAATAAGTAAGTTTGGAGGAACAGTAGAAACATTTATTGACTGCCTATAAGTGCCTTGAGTGTGTGTGTGTGTGTGTATGTGTGTGTGTGTGTTTGTGTGTGTGTGTGCATGCATAGGTGGGCGTTATCGCGATAACGATATCGGGTTATCGGTTATCCGATAAAAAAATATCCCGCGTTATCGATTCATCGGTATCGCCAATACTTTTGGTTCCAAACTAGCGATAATCGATAATTTTATTTTTTGGTTCCAGTTTAGCACAGGGGCGAGTCACACGTGCCTTGGAGGCAGAAATAGGTAGGTCTGAGCTGGGAACCGAACAACGGTCTAAACCTATAAACGTATACGTATATAGTAGTCAAATGTAGTTATTTTACTTAAAAACAGTACTTTTCATTAGTGAAGAGACAGGATAAACATTGAATTTAGAAGATATTAGTGTGCAAAAGGTAAATGAAGGGTTTTCTTACAGTTTACTGATAGCATTTAAGATTTTTTATTTAAAACATCAATATCGTTATCACTAGTATCGGAATTTTGGATTTATCAATTTATCGGTTATCGCCTTATCGGGCGATAAATTTATCGCCAGTTATCGATTATCAGTTATCGCCGATAATGTTATCGTTATCGATTTATCGGTTATCGTGATAAATTTTTTCGTTATCGCGCCCACCTATGTGTGTGTGCGCACGTGCGCATAGTTTTTTTTATCATGAAAAAGCAATTTTAGATTTAGAGCATTGCTAGGATTATAATCCTAAATACAGCAGAGTTACCGATTTACCAGAGTTACAGATTTCTATAACTGTGTCATACCTTTGTCAAATCTGCATAAAATATACTTCCTGAGTACTGGGACTCAAAAGAGTGGCTTTATAGTAACGCGAGTTCATGGTGGTTGTTCTTTCAGAAAGATTAAAGTTAAGTAACACAAGTAAGATACATAGGTGATTGGTGTTGTAACGCCCGTGATGTTTGCCATGACTGCCACTAAACACTTCACTCTTCTCTCTTCTGTCGTTGTGAGGTTATTCTGAAGGGGCTGCTGAAGGGGTTGCACCCCTCATGACTAGAGGAGATTGTCACTGCTCATGGGGGCTGGGACAGGGAACTAATGTAATGTTCCATGGGCATACCTGACAGGACCAACAGAGCGCTACACTGCCTCTGGGCTCGCATGCTCAGCACCCTATCTTCCCATTGAACAGGGGGTCATTCTCTCTCACATTTCCAACATCTATTCTGCTCATTTGTATCCTTCTTGTCATCTCGCTCTCATCCATCCTCTCCAGGCGAGCAGACCATTATTCTATACTGCTCTTCAAACTCAAGTACCTCGCTCTTTCTTTTCTCAAATACAATTATACTTTATTTTTGCCCACACTAACCTTCAGGTTTCTCTTTACACAAACTTTATTGAATTCATGTACCAGTTTTTTGTGGGTCTTTTTTTTACTCTGCTCAGTGCCGTCCGGGATAGACGTACGGTATAACAGTATGGCATAGAATTTCTATTTTGTCTTATCTATACTAATGTTTCTTTCCCGAGCTATCATTTTTCTGACCACTCCATCCATTATTACACACTCCTACCTTACACCTTTTATCAAGAAGCATTCACTTATCCTTGCTTTAACCTTTACACATTCACTGACATATTTGTAGAATGCTTTCACTCCATCCAACAACCTTGCACCCACTCCATATGTCTTTAGTACATCCCAGTGCCTCCTTCTCTAGTCACTACGCTGTCATAGGCCTTTTCTAAATCCATAAATGCAGCATACACTTAGTCTTTTGCCAACATCTTCTCGATTATCCTCATATCCAAGATCTGATCCAACCATTGCAGTTCTAGACCCTCCTTGCTTTTTATTAACCTTGCTGTTCACATTTTCTTGTACTCTACTTTAAATCTTACCAAGGTATTTTACCAAGTAACTTTCCAAGGTATGCTGAACAAGCCGATTCCTCTGTAAGTGACACAATCATTCTTATCTCCTGTTCTCTTAAATAATGGGACTATAGTAGCCTTTGAGGCAATCTTCCTTCCTTCCCAGTGCCTGTAACTGCCACTCTTGATCACTTCACTCTTTTAATCTTCTCTCATCTGTCGTTGTGATGTTATTCTGAAGGGGTTTGCCGAAGGGGAAGCTGCAGGATTCATGACAGGAGGGATTACTCACTGGTCGTGGAGGCTATGAACAGGGGAACTAATGTAATGATCCATAGGTGGGGAATGTAAGACCGACAGAGCTCTACACTGCCCTGGGCCCACAATTATCCTTGTAGAATCCCATCAGAACAATCCTTTCACAGATGAACTGACAAGGTAACACACAATTCGGCGAATACATTTTATTTCCCATTATTATATAATGACCAGGGTAGGACTCTTACAGCGATTCAATCCTTTTGTTCCTTGTATGGCCTGAGGTATTAACCGTGCACCCATGTGAAGGTGGGGATAGACTAGACTATACCATCTGGAAGTGGTGGCCCTTGTTGCTAGTTTTTATTTCAAATACCTTGGGTTAACTCTGGCTACCAGTATATCAATTAGTGACAATATCAACTATTGCACCTCGGTTGAACTTCAACAGTTACGATCGTGATTGCTTAAAGCCCTTGTCATAGACCACTGTATACCTGGACTGCGCACGAGACAATGTTTTGAATTGCGGGGCTGCATAGGGGCCTGCGGGGCGCCCGACAAAGAGATATAGTGGTCTATGGACTATCATATAGACTGGTTTATCAGTATATATGATATACTGTAATCTTCGTAAATGTTTGTTCTATAATATTATCAAATAAAAACAGTAAAACACGCTAAAGAAATGCCATTACGAGACTATGAAGAAATATGCATGAACTTAATATTCACTTAACTCTTCGCCATTTAAAACTTTGCGAGTCAACTTTTATCATGAAGGGTATCAATAGAAGCGCAATTTTATTAGCTTTCCATTGCTATATTTCGTTATCTGATAAATGTTCATGCATATTTCTTCATAGTCTCGTAATGGCATTTCTTTAGCGTGTTTTACTGTTTTTTATTTGATAATATTATAGAACAAACATTTATGAAGATTACAGTATATCATATATACTGATAAACCAGTCTATATGATCCGTATATATATATATGAATCCGAGCGGCCCTCCGATTACAGGCCCTTGTGCGACAGGCCGATATTCCGTGCGCAGTCCAGGTATACAGTGGTCTATGCCCTTGTTCATTATCACACTATAACAAGTGAGTGTATTCAGTCTTACATTGCCAGATAAAAGTAGTGCACAACTTCATGTCCTTCTAAAATGTTAGTTACCTTACTGTTGTGACTACCATAGTTCTTTGTAATTCAGTAATTTTTAAGTTTATTATATTCATATTTGTAAAAAAAAAAAAAATGTATGCAGTACTTCATATTATTGTAGTGTTACAATTATTTTACCCTATAATTGGTGAATGATATAAAAGTGTGTAAAACTTATTCACAAATCTTTATTACAATTGTATCACTTCATCAGACCTTCTCATTCATTCCCTTCCTTCTAACAAGTGCAGTCAACAAGGTCTTAGATAGTATGTATCCATTATAATCACATCTTGTTGTTCCAATATGTGAGTGAAAAAAAAAGCAGAGTGCAGATCTTCAAATTACTTCATAATGACTTTGTATTTGATTTGATTTCGTGGAAGTCCACAAACCTTATCAAACGCACTCTGGTCATGGTATGAGCTACCACCTAGCAACCACACTGACTCGACACCACTCCATTGTCACTCAGAAGAACAAGTCTGCCAAGGGGTAGCGTATGAACAAGGCAAGGCCCGAACAAAGACCCTGAAGAACTAGCAGCAAGGTGGTGAGAGTTCCTTCATGCAGGGGACCCATTACCACCAACACTAGATTGATTAGAGTCAAGTTGTTCATTCGACACATCTTCCCGTCCTCCCCCAAACCTTCCTCCAGCTGCACCAGCCTCAGGCGGCGCAGCACCCGCAGCGCTGCCATCACCGCCCACCGCACGCTGCTGTCCCTGAACTCCACCACACTGGGCTCCAGCTTGTCCACTCTCCTGTTGTATCTGACAAGACAAAGGAAGAAGGCTGTGACAGTAGATTAACTTGAAAGAACACAAATATAAAAACAGACAATCACTTGGGCATATTCAAATGAATTTTCCATTCATAAGTTCTTCTCCCAAACGTGTGGGGTGGCACAAAACCCAGGGTAGTTCGTAAGGATAAATACCTTATGCAACTTTCCTTTCACACATGCTAACTATACAATATAATCTTATGATAATTGATAACTCTATTTTTAAGTTGTAAATTTGACAAAACCAAAACTTAACAAAATACATATTCATATTTTACTAAAGTGAAATTCTAAGTCAATAATTATGCTCAATTTATCCATAGAGGCACTCCCATTTTCCTGGACACATGGCCATATGGGAACTGAGTGTCAATGTTTGGGTATTGGATCAGATTGATGCTTCTCGCCCATGACTGTGTCTTGGTGCTGGCCGGAAAGTTACAAACCTGTAAGCCAAACTGCCTACTAAGTACTTATGAGAGTTCAGAAGTCAAACAAACTGCCAAAATGGACTCCATCATGGTATTTTAACTTAATAATCACTTTAATTGTGTCATTCTTTTAGAACCAATCACCATAACACTACCATGCATATTATCATCATGATGGAGACAGTAAGGGTATCTGTGGTGAGGTGGTGTGGTCACTTACCGTGGCAGGCGGTGTCGGGGACAGGGCACCAGGTGGAACAGCTGAGGGACAGAGTACAAGAAGTTAAAGATCTGTGGGATGAAGAACAGGAGAACAGTCTTGGTGAAGTGTCCAATGATGGCGACCACAGCGAAGGTCATGCCAGCAAAGTATGTGAAGGTGTCCCCCACAAAGGCCCTGGCAGGATACCTGTGGAGATAACACTGTTAAGAACCAGACATGATGGTTTACATGATTAAAAATAACAGAAGTCTATCAGATAATAGAATAAATATTGAATAGGGAAAACCACATTTATTATTGATGCTATATAAGGTAAAGAAAAAGAACTTCAGTGTTCCAGAAAAAATAAATAATTGAAAAAATTATGCCTTTTAAGATTTAAGCAAATTTTTTTTTGTCGACTATAAAACGTCAAGCAAACAATAGAACTCTAAAAGTAAGCAAGACAAAACCTTTACACCTAAGCCATGCTTACCAGTTGTGGCAGGAGAGGCCCAGTGAGGTGGCAGTGAAGGGAATAATGACACAAAGGGAGAAGAAATGAGACCTAGCCTGGTAGCCTCCTAATTCCATAGCATTGAACACGGCCACCGACGCGCCCACCACCACTGCCTGCCCGCTCTCCAGCCCATTGATGCCGGCGTAGATGTTGATGGCGTTGGTGCAGAACACGGCCAACATGGACATGTAGATGTAGTACAGCACACCTGTGGAACAAGGAAACCTGTAAGCTGAACACTTTTATTCATGATAAGAAAATTTCATCATCTCTTACAAACAGCTTTCCAAAAAATTCCCTGGACAGTTTATCAAGATGGAATAATTTTCAATCATACTCTAAATAAATTTTTTTCTCACATGAACCAGTATGCGTAAGTAATGCATAAACATGACTAAATGCTCTGCTACATAATTATTAATTATCATCATGCAAGTGGTAGGGCCCCCTAGCCCAATTTTTTCTTATGGGGGTGGCCGGGGCGGTGCAGAAGCGGCGCCTGCCCGTCGAATCACTCCTGGGATCAACCTGCGGAGGGTTCTTCGTGTGGGCTCGTGGAACGTTCTGAGCCTCTCAGACGATCATTGACTACCTCTCCTATCGGGCGAGCTCAGTAGGCTGAGGGTGGATATAGTGGGACTCTCTGAGACGAGGAGGCCTGGCAGTGGCGAGACTAGCAGTGGGGGTTACACCTACTACTGGTCCGGCATGAGCAATGGTCACCGTGTACTGGGAGTAGCTATAGGCATCTCCAGCAAACTGCCGCCGTCAGTTGTTGAGGTTACTCCGGTTGATGAGCGTATAATGCGGGTGAGGATGAAACACACTCTGGGTTTCATGTCTCTTGTTGCAGTGTACGCTCCTACCGAGATGCGTAAAACTGAAGAGAAGGAGATGTTCTACGCTAAGCTCGACTCTGTTTTAGATCAGTGTCCTCCTCAGGACACACTCATTGTCTTGGGCGACTTCAATGCTACTACTGGCACTGTGAGAGATGGCTACGAGTTATGTGTTGGTCCCCATGGCTCCGGTACCAGAAACACCAACACTGCCAAACAGTTCTCTGCTTCTGAACTTTGCAAGATCCAGAAGGTTGAGAATTGCAGGTTCTTGGTATCAGAGGCCAGAGCTGCACCGCTGGACATGGTATAGTAATGCCGGAGGGGTAGCTAAGGAGATCGACCACATCCTCGTTAGTACTCGTTGGAGGATCCTCCAGAACTGCAGGGTTTATCGGAGTGCTGAGTTCTTTGGAACAGATCACAGACTTGTTGTTGCTACACTTAAGCTTCATGTCAAGCCCAGAAGAATCTCAAGAGGTAACCATACTGTGTTTCATCTTGAGAAACTGAAGAACTTGACATGTGCTCATGAGTATGTGGTGGCAGTCTCAAATCGGTTTGATGTGCTCGGTGCTCTCGGGGACCCTGTAGAACTGTGGGATACCTTCAAACGTGAAACTCTACAGGCTGCCAAGGAGTGTATTGGGGAGCACCCGAGGTCAAGGCGTGGTTTTGTCTCGACGGAGACGCTGGAGAAAATCGAGGAGTCGCGCTGCCAGGCTGGCTGGGAACCGGGACCTGTCACGCTGGACTAGAACCCTCCTGAGGAGAGACAAGGAGAGGTATGTCAGGAGTCTCGCTGAGGATGTCGAGGGTCATTTGAACGCTAATGACCTCCGACCCGACTACCGAGCCCTGAAGAAGCTCCGTTCCAAGTCTCCTTCTCGGGCGAGTGCTATTCGAACAGCAGATGGGCGCCTCGTGTCGGACATGGATGAGCAGATGGCTCGTTGGGCTGAGTACTTTGGGCAGTTGTTCACGGTGGACCCTCCAACTGAGCAGCTTCACACCACTGGGTTACAGGCAGTGGATGCCGATCCTCCCATTGACGAAACCGCACCCTCTCTTGACGAAATCAGAGAGGCTGTAGCAAAGTTGAGGGGTGGAAAGGCAGCTGGTGTTTGTAATATCAGTGCGGAGCTCCTCAAAGCTGGGGGTGAGGCCATGCTCCGCGGGTTGCATGCTGTCCTGACTGCCGTGTGGCAATCAGGTACCATTCCTCCTGACTGGAAAAGGGGGCTGGTCGTCCCTATCTGGAAAGGGAAAGGGGACCGTCAGGACTGCAACAATTACCGCGGTATTTTTTTTTTTTTTTTTTTTTTTTTTTTTTTTTTACATCACAAGGAACTGGCCAAGGGCACAACAAAAATGGCTAACACAAAGCCCGTTTAGTTGCCAGTCCCTATAAAGAAGACAGTAAGAGAATAAAATAAAAACAGAGGGGTAGGCCAATTTAGTTTGGGAGGTGTCTTGTTACTCTTCTTTTGAAAAGATTTAAGTCATAGGAAAGTGGAAAAATAGAAACAGGAAGAGAGTTCCAGAGTTACCAGTGAAAGGGATGAAAGAGTAAAGATACTGATTAACTCTTGCATTAGGAAGATGGACAGAATAGGGATGAGAATGAGTAGAAAGTCTTGTGCAGCGAGGCCGCGGGAGTGGGGGAGGCATGCAGTTAGCAAGTTCAGAAGAGCAGTGAGCATGAAAATAACGGTAGAAGAGAGCAAGAGAAGCAACATTGCGGCGGTGATTTAAGGATTGAAGACAGTCAGTCAGAGGAGAGGAGTTGATGAGACGAAAAGCTTTTGACTCAACCCTGTTTAGGAGAGCTGTATGAGTGGATCCTCCCCAAACATGTGAGACATACCCCATACATGGGCGGATAAGGCCCCTGTAGAGAGCAAGCAATTGGGAGGGAGAAAAAAAAGGACGCAGACGCCACAGCACACCTAACTTCTTAGAAGCTGTTTTAGCAAGAGATGAGATGTGAGATTTCCAGTTCAGATTTTTAGTAAAGGATAGTCCTAGAATGTTCATTGTAAAAGAAGGAGACAGTTGAGTGTCATTGAAGAAGAGGGGATAGTTATCTGGTAGGTTTTGTCGAGTAGATAGGTGAAGAAATTGGGTTTTTGAGGCATTGAACAAAACAAGGTTTGCTTTGCCCCAATCAGAAATTATAGAAAGATCAGAAATTAGGCGCCCGGTGGCATCTCTCCGTGAATCACTTAGTTCCTGTTGAGTTGGACGTCTAATAAACGACGTTGAAAAATGCAGGGTAGAATCATCAGCGTAGGAGTGGATAGGGCTTTGAGTTAGACTTAGATCATTAATAAATAATAGAAAGAGAGTGGGTGATAGGACAGAACCCTGGGGAACACCACTATTGATAGATTTAGGAGAAGAACAATGTCCGTCTACAGTAGCTGCAATAGAACGGTTTGAAAGGAAACTTAAAATGAAGGTACAGAGAGAAGGATAGAAACCGAATGAGGGTAGTTTGGAAATTAAAGATTTGTGCCATACTCTATCAAAAGCTTTTGATATGTCAAGGGCAACAGCAAAAGTTTCACCGAAACCCCTAAAGGAGGATGACCAAGATTCAGTTAGGAAAGCTAGAAGATCGCCAGTAGATCGCCCTTTACGGAAACCGTACTGACGATCAGATAGAAGATTGTGAGCAGATAGATGCTTAAGAATCTTCTTACTAAGTATAGATTCAAACACTTTAGAAAGGCAGGAAATCAAAGCTATAGTACGGTAGTTTGAAGGATTAGAACGGTCACCCTTCTTAGCAACAGGTTGGATGTGAGCAAACTTCCAGCAAGAAGGAAAGGTGGAAGTAGATAGACAAACACGGAAAAGTTTGACCAGGCAAGGTGCAAGCACAGAAGCACAGTTTTTGAGAACAATAGGAGGGACTCCGTCAGGAACGTAAGCCTTCCGAGGATCTAGGCCAGAAAGGGCAAAGAAAACATCATTCCGAAGGATCTTAATGACAGGCATAATATAGTCAGAGGGTGGAGGAGAAGGAGGAACAAGCCCTTCCTTCAACAGCCAGAGTGGAATTTTGAGCAAATGTTTGAGCGAAGAGTTCAGCTTTAGAAGTAGATGAGACAGCTGTGGAGCCATCTGGGTGAAGCATAGGAGGGAAAGATGAAGAAGAAAAATTGTTAAGAGATGTTATTAGCTAGATGCCAGAAGTCATGAGAGGAATTTGATTCAGAAAGATTTTGACATTTTCTATGAATGAAAGAGTTTTTGGTAAGTTGAAGTAAAGATTTGGCATGATTACAGGCAGAAATATAAAGGGCATGAGTTTCAGGAGATGGATGCTTACGGTACCGTTTGTGAGCCATTCAGGATCGGAAAGTGTAGTCAAAGTGATTACACTGCTCAGCGTACCAGGCAAGGTGCTTGCCCATCTATTGCTGACACGGATTCGCAGTCATCTGGTGAAGCATCAGAGACCTCAGCAGTCTGGGTTCACGCCTGGTAAGTCAACAACGGACCGTATCCTAGCACTTCGTGTCCTGGTGGAATGCCGACGTGAGTTTCGACAGGGGATGCTTGCAGCCTATGTTGATCTCAAGAAGGCGTTTGACTCAGTGCATCGTGAGTCACTCTGGGATCTTCTGCGACTTCGAGGGATTCCTGCAAGGACTATTGGTTTGATAACTGGTCTGTATTCTGGGACTGAGAGTGCTGTGAAGTGTGCGGCAGGTGTATCCAGCTTCTTTCCTGTGAATACAGGAGTGAGGCAAGGGTGCGTCCTTGCCCCATCACTTTTCAACGCTTGTATGGACTGGGTATTGGACAAGGTTGTAGATCAAAGTGATTGTGGAGCATCCGTCGGCAACACCAAGATCACTGATCTTGTTTTTGCCGATGATGCAGTAATCTTTGCTGAGTCGCTGGAGGTCCTGGTGATGGCTCTCGAGGCGCTGCACGAGGAGGCAAAGCCTTTGGGACTTGAGGTCTCCTGGCTCAAGACCAAGGTCCAGGTGTTTGGAGACTTACTAGATGAAGCAGTACAGTCTGTTCATGCATGTGGCGAGGACATTGAGATCTTGGAAAGTTTTACATACCTTGGTAGCGCAGTCCATAATGACGGCGGGTCACGTCAAGAAGTCTTACGGCGGATTGGCATAGCCCACGGTGTTATGGACTCGCTCAGCGAGAGTATTTGGCGTTGTCGGTACCTGTGCAGAAGGACAAAGATCCGGATCTTCAAGTCGCTTGTGATCCCTGTCTTACTCTATGGTTGTGAGACATGGACACTAAATAGTGACTCGAAGAGACGAATCAATGCCTTTGGTAATAAGTGTCTTCGCAGAATCATGGGGTATCGCTGGGATGATTACGTGTCAAATCAGCGATTGCACCGTGACTGAATCGAGGCCTATTACCTGCATAGTCCGTCAGCGCCAACTTCAGCTATATGGGCATGTGGCACGCTACCCTGAAACCGATCCTTCCCATCGGGTTGTATCTGTAAGAGACAATCCGGCGTGGAGGAGGCTAAGGGGGCGCCCACAAGGCTCGTGGCTGGGGCAAGTTGATGTTTCTTGTCGAGAGCTGCTTGGTATGGGAAAGGAGCCTGCATGGGAACTCGCTCGTGGTGACCCCCGGGAGTGGCGTCGTACGGTGGGCGAGGCGACGCGCCCCCCGGCGTATGCCCCCAATGATTGATTGATTGATCATGCATCAAGATATTAAGTGCAGTGAGCCATGGCAAGAAATGTATTCAAGAGAAAAAGTAGTTCTGTGGGTTGTCAATGGTCAGAAGGTTACTGTACTGCATGCACCCAGGGATCAAAACTCCTTCAAAAGAGACACTAAAACAATGTGAAACTTATCACACTTTTCTTGGAATGCTGCTGCTACTGCTTACCTGTTACAGAATACATTCTTGGTGGGCCTTTTACCCTAAACATTGTTTAATAGACAAAAAATCACAATGCCTTGATGGCCGTCTCACCAATGTTGAGCGTGCCGCCTATCCAGGCACGCAGCAGGCGGGGCACAACCACCGTGGTGGAGCCTTGGTTGATGTAATACACCATCAGGAGGGGCATGGAGGCTAGTGTGGGCAGCACCAGTTTGTACCTGGCAAGAGCACACCATACAGTCCTCAGTGCTGCACTGTGATCGATCAGCCTCAACAGCTACAACTTGTCACTACAGTATATTAGATCACAATTATACTACATAAGCCCCATGGCATGGACAGTCTAGTGGAAAAGTTTATTCTGAATATTGTCAATGTGATCTGATGAACAACCGTAACTAGTAACTAATAACTCTTACTACATATAATTACTAAAGAGATCTTATCCTTGTTATCTCAAAAATATATGATTTTAAGATTCTTATCATTTGCACATACTAGTGTAATATCAACAAAATGCTGACCTCGGCACCCATACACATCATCTAATGAATAAAGAACAGATTACAAAGTAATAAGTATAAAACTACTAGGTAGTTTTCTTTAAGTACTTATTCTTATAAATAAAAAATGGGCATTTAAAAAAATTTTGTACACATTCAAAATGTTCAGAGCAAGAATGTCGAAGAGGATCCTACAGTAACATGAGGGCGAGTCCTCCCCCCTACAGACCCATCAATGTTAGAACTACCAGTACTGTGCAAGATCATCAAGAAAATATAACTAGATGACCTGGATGCATACATACAGGGAGGTCCCGAAGATACGGGCAGTTAGGTTCCACCTGGCATACTGGTAAAGCGAAATCTCGTATAGCGAAATACAAGGAGGTCCCAGAGATACGAGCAGTTAGGTTCCACCTGGCATACTCGTAAAGCGAAATCTCGTATAACGAAACACATAACTAATGGTAAAATATAGGTTTGGTTCCAGGACCATCAATTTTAAAAAAAGACAAAAAAAGACATGTTTTTCAAGCTAAAATAAACTATAGCAAACACAACAAACACACAGCGTCTATATTACCCACACTGTACTACCTATTCTGTAGAAAAAGCATTCTGAAAGAGAAAATAGCACACAAAATAACATAACTGCACATTAATTAAACATAAAACATGCATAACAAGCAAAAAAGACGTTGTACTGTAGGCGACGCCCCCTGATACAAGAGAAGGTAGTGTAGCGGTCCCAAGGTTGGGGCCGCACACCTGCTAATTACCCCTAAATGTCAGGCCGTGCCATATGCTTAATTACCCTTCAGGTCAAGCCTTGCTAGGGGTGACCTGTCAAGCCTTGCTAGGGGTGACCTGACTGCGGTCCCAAGGTTGGGGCCGCACATCTGCTAATTACCCCTAAATGTCAGGCAGCGCCATATGCTTAATTACCCTTCAGGTCATGGCTTGCTAGGGGTGACCTCACTGGGGTCAACCAAATCCCCCTTTGTCCAGCCCGGGAGTGGTAGGGCGCGCATTTTGAACTTGAGATAATTTTACTCACCCCAGTTTGAATGTCGTATCATTGGATTTTCGATCTCGTATATTGAAAATAGACCCTACCTTACACATCTCGTATCATCGGATTCTCGTATACCGAATGCTCGTATAACGGGACCTCCCTGTATTCAAGTGGATGTTTATGAAGCAGGTTGGTGCTCAGCCAACATCCTAGGAATACCGGCACCTATGAAACGTTTTAGTGCAGGAATGAATGAAAAATCAATATTTCAAGCCAAAGCCAAGACCATAAGCACTGTTAGGCAAGACTGTCCATACAGTAATGCTGCTAGCAAGACTGCTGCAAAACACCACCCTCACCTCCATTTGAGATTGAGGACATCATCAGCAAAGCCCAGGAACAGCATGCAGCAGATGGACAGCAGGGACGTAAGGTACTCGGAGAAGGCTGCGTGAGGGAAGGGCTTGGAGGATGTTAGAAAGTGCTCGCTGAATGGAACACCGAGAAACAGGAACATGATCCCCAGGAACACTGATCCACTCACCATCCCCATGGACTCTGGTCTGTCAAGGCAAAAAAAATTATTGTGTCCATTTAAAGAAAAACAACAACACTGCAATCACATTACACCTGTCTAATTTCACTGGTCCATGGCCAGACAGCATATTTAATGGTAAGGTTCTGAGACCCTACTTTGGAAATACATTTAAGAAGTAAAAGTTCCTTGTCTCTACTTCCTTTCTATTATGTGAATATGAAAGACATGTCACAGGGTACAGGTTGAAGTTCCCAAACTCGGCATCCCAAGACTCGGCAACACCCAAAACTCGGCTATGGTTCCGGATTTTTCAAAACACGGCAGAACACCCAAAACCCGGCGCGTAGTTGCCGGGTCGGCCGCTAGGTGCCACACTAGGCCGCTTGGTTTCTCCCGCCGATTTGTTTGTTGTTATTGTTCAGTGGTGTTGTGACTGTAGAGTTGTGTACACTGTTATTTTGTGTACTTCTACAGGTCTGTTATTGGTATTATGGCTCCCAAAACATTTTTTCCCCCTTAATATATCTACGTTCTAAAAGTCGGAAAATTCCATTACTCTGCTCAGCGCTGGTCCCGAGGTTGCCGAGTTTGGGAACTTCAACCTGTATCAGTTGATTACTTTACATAACAACTCATAATTCTACATTGCATTAAGCAAGGAGAAAGTTTGTATCTTCATTATCTACTTGTATTTCCCTTTCCACTTTATGTATCAAATCATGTATGAGACCCTGTAGCATAAATAATTCCTGACACATCATATGCAAGCCTGATGTGTGCATTTTGCCCAAATTCTCTTGCCTCAGGATCAATGCTTATTATCTACTGCTTGTATGGCTTGTCTAATGCTATGGCCTTACTATACTAATTTTTTTTATGTATATAGCATCATTTTACATTATGCAATGAATCTTTGTCACTGGCTGCAAGAAATCCTATTCAAATGCAATGCTATTTTCACCTTAACAGTAAATGATTTTGAGTGCTGTAATGGAATTGGGAAGTGACTCACACTTTTTTGGTGCGGTCTGCCTTGCAGAGATCACGACCAAACAGTCCGGCATCAATGAACATGGTGGAGAGTACCGGGATGGCCCTCAGCACCACGCCAAACCCCACCACCGACAGCACCACATTGATGCACAGTGGAACCAGCATTTCTGGAGTGAGGAGTGCTTGAAGGTAAGACATTTTCTTTTCTAATTAGGCTAATTCTAAAATCAAACATTTATTTTCTTGAATCGATCAGATGTTTTGATTAATCTGGCACTCGTTTTTGGCGGAAATCGATGTTTGTTTTCAGTGGTGGGTGGAACGGGTAGCCCCGTCCCTCCCGGCCCACCCCTCAAACATCCCGCTCTGCTTCTTACTGCCGTAGTACTAATGATGTTTTTTCTTTCTTTGTCACGTTACTAAATCAAACCCCACATCTGACCTTTTTTTTTTTTTTTTTTTTTTACATCACAAGGAATTGGCCAAGGGCACAACAAAAGTCGGTAACACAAAGCCCGTTTAGTTGCCAGTCCCTATAAAGAAGACAGTAAGAGAATAAAATAAAAACAGAGGGGTAGGCCAATTTTAGTTCGAGGTGTCTTGTACTCTTCTTTGAAAAGATTTAAGTCATAGGAGTGGAAAAATAGAACAAGGGGAAGAGAGTTCCAGAGTTACAGTGAAAGGGGATGAAAGAGTAAATGTTAATTTATCCTGGACAATACTGCACTCCTCAATCCGCGCGCTGGTGACTGACTGCCCTCTTCCCTCTTGTGACTCCACGTGGTCAATTGTCTCGTGATCACAGTGATGAACATCATGAAGACTCTGATGTCATGGCGGTCCCTCCCTTGGTTCCCGCCGCGGCTGGGCGCTCATAAGACTATGAAACTGCTAACACACTCGCTGTATTAACAACACATTCGCTATATTTTTTTCTTCTTTTCTTTGCATGTCCTCTTTAGTACATACACCTACGGTACAATTGTATGTTCACCAATACACATTTTTACACTCCCACATGTTGCTGATGACAGTCCATCACCTACTGCCCGACTAATTCCCTCCCGCCAGCCGGATAGTCGGATGCTCCCCTTCTTGGTAATGCAGTCTGCCAGTTGCATTCGAATGTCTCCACCCACGTTTACCTCCTTCCATTCCCCCTTGATCCAACATATCGCGAAGCACTGATATAATCAATCTCATACGCTTGTTGTCCACCAATTTAAAGGTGTATAGGGCTTTCCACTACGCTACGGTTTGTCCCCAAACATCTGATTGGATCCTCCCACATCCGAGATCTCCTGCAGATACTGGCCACATCACCGCAGTACTAGCACCATCCGAAGTGCCAGGGTCGCAGCAGCAAGAGTTTTGGAATGTACCACCGTCGAACCTTCCTTGACATGCCAGTAATATGGCCCCGTACATTATTAGTGGTCGCACAGAAAGTAGATAATAAAGCCCCCTTGATATCCCTGTCCCTGCAGGTTGGCGAGGATGCGTCAGCGTAGCCACTCAAAATGTGGACTCGTCTAAAGGTCTAAATCCTCGGATAAACAACCCAACATTATCCTTTTTCACACACGCTCAATCACCTTGTTTAGTCTCAATATGTCAACACCTAGCTTTGGAATTGAAACAAACACTCAGCTCGCACACATCGAAACGCTATATCCGGCGAGTGTGAGTACCATCCAATTTAGTTGCCCGACCACCCACGATAATTCCTGTTTTTTCTCTCGTTCTGACAAATCACTAGTCCTTCTCCAATGCCCGACGCTTGCTAAGGGCAACCGGATTCTAACGATGCTCCATACTGGAAACTGGTCGATTGTGATACCGCCGTCCTCCTGTGGTAACTACAGTGAAGCCCCACATACTTAAGCACCTCTGAAATCTAAAGACCCGCCTTGAGTCCCTACGCAACTGTTTTATGACGTCTGCTCAAAGTTCATAGTACCCAGCCACGAAGAAGTCCCACATATCCGCATATGATACCCTCTGTTCCACCATGTTGGCTCCACGAAACATGCAGGGTCCAGGGACGAAATCTTGCACCGAGACATATTCAGCGGCTGTTCCTTCACCCTCATGTACCATTGTCTGGCCGCGTCGCACAAACCATACACAATTCTTCTCAGACGCCACAATAGCCATTGTCGAACTCAGGAGAGTATCAGTTCACTTCACGCTCTATTTTGGTTTTCCCTTTGGGGTATGCAGCTTTGTATGTCCATTGTGTGGGCACACCAACCATTACTGGCGAGTACACACATTGCCAAAAACTTACAGCCTCCTTTGAACTGGTGGGAGATTTTCTTCTGCAGCCCTCTGGTGTCCTCCTCAAAGCCCCTGCTACCAAAGCGTGTGGCCTTCACATAGTCTTCCCTTCCTTCAGCTTTTCTGTGACCACCCAACTAACAGATATAGCTTGGTTGACCCACTTCTCCACCTCTCATACACCTACTTGGTGCCTCCAATTCTCATCTCTTTTTCCTAGCAACACCACCTCATCTTTATTAAACAACACAAGCATTTCTGTCGACCTCGTCCACTGTTTCCCATGAACGTAAAATCTCTGTCCAGAGCCATCCAAGTAATGTTACCATCTTTGTCACTCTTAATGTTGTAGCAGTTGGAGTATCGACCAGTCGCCCTTCCCGCCCGACTAACAAATTTTTTACCAGAATATCCCTCACCCTTCGCTTTCTCAACGCCCTTGATCCTTTGACGCCCGCTTTTGACTCTCACTACAGGAATTGCCCAACACACCCGGGCACTCGCACCCGTGTCCCGTCTGCCGTAACGTGCACCGTTTTGTGGGCCATCCACATCCACCTGCGCCCCCTCACCCACAACATCAACAATTTCACGAGGATGGTCGTCATCATCCGAGTCATGTCTGAATCCCCGAATCCAATTTCCACATCAACCACTCACATTTCTAGGAGCTCGCAGAGCACTGGTATTGGACTGAAAACAGCTTCCTCATTTGACACTGCAGCGGATCAACCACGGTCGGTGCCTGCCGTGACAATGCGACATGTGTGCACCTAACACACATTCCACGTGCTTCACTAAAAAAATTGTTTTCCGTCTTTCCCAATTATGTACCAGGTCCGCGCCACTTATTACTGTCTAGAACGTTTGTAGGAAACATCATCTCCGTAGTTGGTAGGGTTCTCCTGGGGTCGCTGTCTCCCTCACATTTGATGAAGTGCTCTAGTCAGAGCCCTTTCACTAGATTCCGCTACGGTAAATGCTCTCCGTGCCGCGTGAATGCATTCAGTTATCCTTCATATATCTGGCATTGTGGCCTCGCCGTCTAGCGCCGGTAGATTATCATAAAACGGCTCCAGGAAATCCCAGGGTTCTGGCCAAATACCAAGCTGTTGGGCGAGGTAACAAAACCGAAAATGTTGACAGTGCATCCGTGGTCACCACAGCCCAAGCCAGAGCAACTCTAAAATCACAGCCAGGACAATCCACGCCAAAATCTCGCTTACCATTCCTCCCAACACAGCATTGAAGCCTCTCACAAACACCAATTACTCCAAGTCTTTCAGCTGCCGTCGTTATAATCTTAACATTGAATGCCTCACCTAGAGACCTCATATCTGAATTATTAAATTCACATCATTATCTGATAAGATTTTTCCTGGGGCCACAAATAGCACAACCCACCGAGAAATATTCCCCGAATATATGCCTGCATCTTGTCTGGAACAACACAGATGTACCATATTCTTGTATACAGGTCGCACTATCACCAAGAAACTACTTCTTGCCCCACACTTAAGTCATGGCAATCACCCTCGTTTAAACCTGCGAGCCAACGGGACACTCACACTGAGTCTCGGGCTCTGTTTCTTATACCGTTTGCACACGTCACAGTCACTTGTCACTGTATCAAAAATTTTCCTCCGTTCCAGGTTCGAGTCCCTTATGTCGGCGGTCTCTCTCACAAGCTTCTAATCTTCCTCAATTTTTCTGCTGTAGGGGTGGTCCAAACTGACGTAAATGAAGTTTCAAGCCCTCTTCTTCTCGATGTCCCCGTCCTTGTAGAGTGCCACGAGTGCCTCAGCTTATTAACTTCCTTCCCAGTGTTTAGTCATGCCGATAACGTGCAGCCCAATAGTGTCCCTGACAGATGTACGTAGTTGAACGACTTCTCCTTTTTCCGCCCACTTTGACTTGATTTGTCTCACAGTTGATTATCATTTCTGGCTCTTTTCATAGACGATCTACTCCGCAACAACGGTAAATTACAGTTCACCACATCAGAGGTCACTATTGCACGCATATTCCCTATACAACGGGAAACTAACTTTCTTGAAGGAAGTCAAGAAATACCAGTGCCAATGTGAAGCTGAATTAGAACATTCCTCCTTTAACAATTCCCATCCACACGCTCATATTCATTCAACCCATTACATACCTTCGAGCCAACGTGCACCAACACACAGTGTTTTAAACAACCTGTATCAAGGACGGCACCCCCTTTGATTCACTCACTAGTTTCATAATTGTCCTCGGCTATCTTTGTCATTCACATAGCCCACGAATAAGTTCACTGGTTCCTCAACGTACCCACCATGGCCTCCTTTGGTTTCGTAGCGTCAAGGGCAATCCACGTGCCCAGTGATATATCGATTCACAAAACACATTTGGATATTGTCCATAATGCCCATAGGAATTTTTCTTCCTCCTATCCTGTCTTTGAACGTCCACTATTACCACGCCCACGGGCATAGCCTTGCGGTCCCCGCCAACCACGTCTACCTTGACTGGTTCCGCCACATACAGGCTTCCTCACTTCACCAACAGTGCCCTCATTTCCCACAAATAAGGTTTCTGATTTTAGCTGTATGTGGTCGCTCAGTCCCTTCGCACCACTCGAATATTCGGGTTTGAGTCGCGCCTTCATATTATCGTATGTAACCACCTGTGTTTGCGACATGACTAATTGGCTTCTCTCTTTCCTCTAATCAAAACATGAAGCCAATAACAATGAAGGCCAAAACCGATCAGCAAGCTTCATCCCTGCTTTGTACACCATGTACGTATTGTTCAAACTCTGACACAAGTCCGTATCTCTGCTCTCTCTTTTCTCCTTAGGCTATACAAAGCCTCAAATGCTGCAAATTTTCCGTCTTCCTTCATCGACCAAAACACTCTCCAGTCCTCTTTTTTTTTTTTCCCAAAAAATACACTTCCACCCATCCTCCGGCCTCCAACTTGGTCTTATCAATTTCCGACGATGGCACTTCTGGCCCCGCCCGGAAAGTGACAGATGTATGTGCCAGCGCACAGCTTTCTTCTTTTCAAGGGGCCCCAGACATACTACGTCACGGTTTGTTTACAATTCGGTGCTTGTGGGATAAGGCGGGGTCCGCCGCGGGTGGACCTAAACGAAGGGACACTACGGCGATGGAATAAATTTTCGAGTTATTTTGCGCGAAAATTGATATTCCAGGTGCTATTTTACCTGTGCTCTGTTCTCCTCCTGAGAACCTAAATAGAGAAGACCTGAGGTAATGGCTGATGTGCAGGAGGCTTCTAAAACCAAGAAACAGAGTCATATAACAGCCTCGTCAAAAGGTAAGCAACTGGTAGGTACTACTGTGTCCCCTATCACTTGCTTACTTCTTAATGAGACTCTGCTGTGACTGTTTTCCTGGTTTGAAGCTTTGCCTCAACCATCACCACAGGTTCTTTCTCTATGTTTCAGCGAGCACGACTACAGCACCTGGATATCATTTCGACCAAAACAACTCTAAAATTTCATCGTCGTAGTCTTCTCTTTGTAGGTTGTACATACATGGTTATGATAGTAATTAAAATACCTTATTAATTGAGTTCCTTTTTGTGTCTTTCCTCATATGAAGTAGTGGTACATCATGGTTTAAGTGTTTTTTACTTTGAACGAGCCATGATACTATTGTTACCGGTCATTTCGCCCACAACGTCAATTCGCCCACAAGACGATTTCGCCCAATGTAAGAGTCAATTCGCCCCACTCGTAAGTCAATTTCGCCCCACACTATGGGTAATGTCACCGTGGTTATGCAACTTGTTTATGTATGGAGTAATAAGATAAATCAAAGCAAAGGTTGGTGATGTTGGTATAGACTCAAGAGTATGGTATCCGGTCATTTCGCCCACATGCCATTTCGCCACACCATGGAGTCATTTCGCCCACACTATGGAGTCTAGGAGCTAGGAGGCTAGGTTTATATTTGTTTAGTGTGTCGAGAACCCCCCAACCCCCGCTAGGAGGTTAGCTAGGTTAGTTTTGTTTAGGTTAGGTTAGGGTAGGTTGGATTTGGGTAGTTTAGGTTAGATATGGTTAGGTTAGGTTAGGTTAGATTTGGTTAGGTTAGATTGGTTAGGTTAGGTTAGATTTGGTTAGGTTAGGTTATCGGTGGGTCAAGCCCCCTGCTAGGGTTGGTTAATTTTGGTTAGGTTAGGTTTATTTTGGTTAGGCAATTTTCTCTAGATATAAGGAAATTACCCTAGATCTAGGGAGTTTTACCCCCCCTACACACTCTTTAATTACGTATTTCTGACGCATAATTTGTTCCCCAACCGAAAACCGCATTCCCACCGGTCCCCAAACTTGTTTGGGGAAGTGGGAGAGTATGGGCAAACACTAGAAATTTACCGTCATTTCGCCCAAGGTTACTGGTGGTTCATTCCATTTCTGCCAGAGGAAGATATAGTTGCATGACTCCATGACATGGATCGTGTGGGCGAATTGACTTTAGAGTGGGCGAATTGACTCTTACATGTGGGCGAATTGACTCTTACATGTGGGCGAATTGACGTGTGGGCGAAATGACCGGTAACCAAGAGTATTCATTGGCTCGTCAAGTAACACTTAACCATGATGTTACCACTATTTATTATGAGGAAAGACAACAAAAGGAAACTCAATTAATAAGGTATTTTAATACTATCATAACCATGAATATGTACAACCTACAAAGAGAAGACTACGACGATGAACATTTTTCGAGTTGTTTTGGGCGAAATTGATATTCCAGGTGCTATATTTCCGTGCTCGCTGACAACATAGAGAAGACCTGAGGTGATGGTTGATGTGCAAAGGCTTCTAAACCAGGAAAACAGTCACAGCAGAGTCTCATTAAGAAGTAAGCAAGTGGTAGGGACATATTACGTACCCACCAGTTGCTTCCCATTTGACGAGGCTCTGTTATGACTCTGTTTTCTTGGTTTAGAAGCCTCTGCACATCAGCCATTACCTCAGGTCTTCTATATAGTGTTGTCAGCGAGAACAGAGCACAGTAATATAGCACCTGGAATATCAATTTCGCGCAAAATAACTCAAAATTCTTCCATCGCCGTAGTTTTCCCTTCGTAGGTCCACCCGCGGCGACCCCGCCTTATCCCCACAATGCACCGATGTAAACAAACCGTGACGTAGTTATGGGTAGGGTCCATTGTGGTCAGTCTACACCACACACCTACATCCTCCTTCCACATCTCGTATTCTTCATCATGCTCCAATTTCGGAGGCCACTTCAGTGAACACGCCATTAGTGCAGTTGTGTAACTACGCTCTGCTACCAATGTTAATTATCCTGGACACTACTGCACTCACCGCGCGCTGGGGACTGACTGCCTCTTCCCTCTTGTGACTCCACGTGGTCAACTTGTCACGTGATCACCAGTGATGACATCATGAGACGTCTGATGATATGGCGGTCTCCCATTGGTTCCCGCCGCGGCGGGCGCGCATAAACATATGAACGTGCTAACACACTCGCTATATTAACAGTAAAGATACTGATTAACTCTTGCATTAGGAAGATGGACAGAATAGGGATGGGAATGAGTAGAAAGTCTTGTGCAGCGAGGCCGCGGGAGGGGGGGAGGCATGCAGTTAGCAAGTTCAGAAGAGCAGTGAGCATGAAAATAACGGTAGAAGAGAGCAAGAGAAGCAACATTGCGGCAGTGATTTAAGGATTGAAGACAGTCAGTCAGAGGAGAGGAGTTGATGAGACGAAAAGCTTTTGACTCAACCCTGTTTAGGAGAGCTGTATGAGTGGATCCTCCCCAAACATGTGAGACATACTCCATACATGGGCGGATAAGGCCCCTGTAGAGAGCAAGCAATTGGGAGGGAGAAAAAAAAGGACGCAGATGCCACAGCACACCTAACTTCTTAGAAGCTGTTTTAGCAAGAGATGAGATGTGAGATTTCCAGTTCAGATTTTTAGTAAAGGATAGTCCTAGAATGTTCATTGTAGAAGAAGGAGACAGTTGAGTGTCATTGAAGAAGAGGGGATAGTTATCTGGTAGGTTTTGTCGAGTAGATAGGTGAAGAAATTGGGTTTTTGAGGCATTGAACAAAACAAGGGTTGCTTTGCCCCAATCAGAAATTATAAAAAGATCAGAAGTTAGGCGCTCGGTGGCATCTCTCCGTGAATCACTTAGTTCCTGTTGAGTTGGACGTCTAATAAACGACGTTGAAAAATACAGGGTAGAATCATCAGCGTAGGAGTGGATAGGGCTTTGAGTTAGACTTAGAAGATCATTAATAAATAATAGAAAGAGAGTGGGTGATAGGACAGAACCCTGGGGAACACCACTATTGATAGACTTAGGAGAAGAACAATGTCCGTCTACAGTAGCTGCAATAGAATGGTTTGAAAGGAAACTTAAAATGAAGGTACAGAGAGAAGGATAGAAACCGAATGAGGGTAGTTTGGAAATTAAAGATTTGTGCTAAACTAACTTAACCTAATCGAACCGTTAATGACTGAAATAACTAGTTTTTGAAACTGGAAGAGGAGTTGACATATAAAAAAAAAATAGATTTCCGCCCAAAATGAGTGCCAAATTAATAAAAAACATCTACATTTATCAGAAAACAATAGTACCATATAGTGACAGTAGTGCCTAATACCGAAATTATACCAAATAATTACCTTCACTAATCTGTTAGGTTAGGTTAGGTTTTGTTAGATTACTGTTAGGTTAGGTTTTGTTAGATTACTGTTAGGTTAGGTTTTGTTAGATTACTGTTAGGTTAGGTTTTGTTAGATTACTGTTAGGTTAGGTTTTGTTAGATTACCTATTTGATTATTCAGGTGTGCCCGAAACTACATTATAATCCCAGACCCCCACCAATATCTCGGTTAGTATTGATTCAAATTATTGATGGAGATGGCATTATAAAAAGTTGTTTATTGATGTGAATAAGTCATACCAGTAACCAAAAACTAAAAAAAATGTAAAATATCAGTGCTCGTAGGTAAACATTTACTTGATGTAGTTGACGAAGTTGGTTGACAATGACAATGCTTGACAAAGTTTCTTACTCGTGACCATTCCCAGCATAAATATGACTATCCAGGCATCATCACATCCAATAGGAGACAAACTACGTAATGGCAAGCCAACCAGGTAGGCTACTACCTGGAACTCTCGTCTACCGGATTTCTTGTCGCCGTCAGCAAGTGTTCCTATTTTTTAAGATAGTTCCAGTTCTTGATCTTAATATTACAGCACCCAATATATAATCAGCCTTTACCCGTTTCTCCAATCACAGATTAGATACGAGCAAAAGCTTGAACTATCGTTCAAGGTTACGTTACGCAACCAGTTCCCTGGTTAGGTTAGTGAACTAGTGGGGGGTCTGGGGGGGGGGTGCAGCCTGGCTATTATGTATAGCATGACAGGGTCTGGATTCAAGTATTTTTCACCTTTCTACTGTTTCTATAGGTCAGAATGAGTGGGAAAGTAACAATGAAATGTTGTGGTAACATTTAATTTTTCTTAGGTTAGGTTAGGTTAGTTAGAGGGTTAAGTTCGGTTAGGTTATTATTTGATGTGTTTTCAAATGGAGATGGTGTTTTTTTCCAGCGAAATCGTCTAAAAGTGGATTTAAAAATAATTTTCATCAATTTCTTGAATTTCAAAAAACACTTTTTAGATGTTTGAACAGAAAACAAAACTGTTTCCATCTGGTAAAGCATCAAATATTATAAAAAAAATTGAACTTGTCTGAAAATCTAGCCCCAGTCACATTGTAAACTTTTATCTGCAGCCTCCCCATTTTTGATCAGGTTATGTAACCAATGTACATGAATTGTATTAAACTGCAGTATAACAGTGTTTTGGGACAAGCGAAAAATGTGTCCAATGATAAAATACCCTTCATTATTTTTTTGGTAAATTTCCAGATGAACACCGAACTTTTGGTGGACAAAACTACTTTTTTCTAGTGAGTTTTGAATTAATCTGCTAACCGTTTCTGTCGCAAATCAGTTTTTTTTTGTGATTTGCAACAAAAATTACAAAAAAACAAATTGAACCAAACCGAACCAAACCTAAACCTAACCTTTACCTAACATAACCTAACCTAACAAAAAAACAAAAACAAAATTGCGACAGAAACGGTTAGCAGATTAATTCAAAACACATCAAAACTCACCAGAAAAGAACAGTTTCGTCCACCAAAGTGAATTCGGTGTTCATCTGGAATAATACCCTTTTTTTTTCATCTAGGTACTACAAGTGGAACTGTCGTCGAAACTTTCCACGTCGACAAGTATTCCACCGTCGATGAGAGTTTTCAGTTGGTGTTTCAATGAGAATTTCAGTCGACAACAGTACCATAAACCAGCCAACCATATGTACAGTTGGAGAAGATGCAAAGAGGTAAACTTGTTAGGGGAAATGTTAGTAGCTATTTCAAACTCACTAGAATGTTTGCCTTGGTTATAATGATGGGTACTGTATTATACACCCATTAAGCAGAATATGAGTGTTATCAGTATGGTTTATGGAACTGTCACCGATAGGAACTCTCACCGACAGTGGAACACTCGCTGACGTGGAAATTTTCGGGGTAAATTTCCAAATGAACACCGAACATTTTTTGGTGGACGAAACTATTTTTTTCTGGTAAGTTTTGATGTTTTTTTAATCAATCTGCTAACCGTTTCTGTCGCGAATCACTTTTTTTTAAAGAAATTTGCCAAAAAAAATGACAAAAAAATAAAT
Organism: Chionoecetes opilio; assembly: GCA_016584305.1. Lineage (NCBI taxonomy): Eukaryota > Metazoa > Arthropoda > Malacostraca > Decapoda > Majidae > Chionoecetes > Chionoecetes opilio. The sequence continues at coordinate 23,156 of JACEEZ010006496.1, read as the reverse complement.
TGAACCTAACCGAATCTATACCTAATCTAACCTTTACCGAACCTAACCTAACCTATGCCTAATCTTTACGTAACTTAACCTAACCTTTACCTAACTAAAAAAAAATATATATATAATTATTTGCGGCAGAAACAGTTAGCAGATTAATTCAAAACACACCAAAACTCACCAAAAAAAAATAGTTCGTCCACCAAAGTGAATTCGGTGTTCATCTGGAATAATACAGAGACAATTTTTTTCTGGTGAGTTTTGATGCGTTTTTTAAAATTAATCTGCTAACCGTTTCTGTCACAAATATATATGTATATTTTTTTGACAAAAATGACAAGAAAAATAAACAAATTGAGCCTACCTAACCTAACTTATACCTAACCTAACTAAAAAAATAAAATAATAACAACTTTTACCTAACTTATTAAAAGAAAAAAATTGCGACAGAAATGGTTAACAGATTAATTAAAAACGCATCAAAACTCACCAGAATAAAATAGTTTCGTCCACCATAGTGAATTCGGTGTTCATCTGGAATAATACCCTTTTCAGTAACAGTTCAACGTGTAATATACGAAAAGGAATCTAACCTAACCTAAACACATAACCTAGCATTACTATTCAGGCTACTGTTGGTATTTAATCCCTGAATGCAGAAAAACGGGTAATAGGAACACTCGCCAACGTGAAAAATTGGAACACTCGCCGACGTCGGGGAGTGTTCCTATCGGCGACAGTTCCAGGTACCATCAGCATTGCCTACTCATCACAGCAGCGTGTAGAATATCACAAGCATTCACAGACACCACAAAATTCATCCCAATAGTGATTCTGAGCTTAACCTGATTACACGTTATACCGGGGTGCAGTCAGTTCGTACACAAGTTGTTTCGTACACCAGTAGATTCGTACACCAAAAAGTTGTTTCGTAGTTTATATGAAACATAGTCGTTTCGTACACTCAGCTCAGAGTTGAACTTGATTACTAGTTACGAATCGACACCAGGTATGTACGAAAAAACTCAAAATCAGTGTACGAAACAACTAACAATACCTGGGTACGAAACTCCCTGTAACCCTGAACTGATACCGTATTTATAAACTCATAACCAAATCAACAAGGTTCTAGGGAAGTAATGACGTACATAAGCTCATAATGACCCTAAGACATGGTAATCTATGCATCGCCCTCCCCTCCATACCATAGTCCGGGGCTGAGTGCCACGTCGAGGCCAGCCAGGAGCCAAGCAGTGCCAGCGCCCCCCCTCTGTTATCGGCACTCTGGCCCATCCCGCGCCGCCACACAGCACACGCCGCAACCCTTATCCCATTACGTGCCACCACTGTGTTTTATTGCAGTTAGGCCTCCACACTGACAGCCTCTGACACGGCTTATCCTGCCAGCTCGCCGGGTATTTGTTTACATTCTCTGTCTCTCTCTTCCTCTCCCTCCCACCTGCCCCCCGTACATATAAATGATAAAAAAAAAATCACTTTCACAGACTCAATACAAAAAATCCACATTCTCTTAATTAGCTTATAGGTCCATTTCAAAGGCTTAAAGAAAGGTGAAGCATTATATAAAAGATGATTCTCTCTCTCTCTCTCTCTCTCTCTCTCTCTCTCTTCTTTTGGGTATTGAAACGATTCGAAGTAAAGCAGAGTAAATACAAGTCATTATCAATACATGTATAGCCTTTCTTACTCTATAAGTGTCTTGCACGTGACGTCACAGCCCTTGTTGTGGCTGCGACAGGCGCGGGAAATGCGAGCTGGAGGACCAACAAACTCCACTTGCCGCCCGTGTTTGCCAGCTTATGGTACTTTTCCCCTACTAAATATATGTTTATCAGTATAAAAGATATACTGTTATCTTCGGAAATGTTTGTTCTATAATATTATCAAATAAAGAACCGTAAAACACACTAAAGAATGGCCATTAAACCCGCAAGAAATATGCATGAACTTAATAATTCACCAACTCCAGCTCCCATTTAATATTTTGCTCGAAAACTTTTTACATGGACAATATCTATAGAAGCGGAATTTCATTAGCTTTCCATTGATGTATTTCGTTATCTGATAAATGAATTAGAAGCATGCATAAATTAGCGTTAACTAAATAAATAACATGAAATCGGGTAGTTTTTCCCGATTGATGGTGTTATTTATTTAGTTAACGCTAATTTATATACATGGTTCTAATTTATTTATCAGATAACGAAATATATCAATGGAAAGCTAATGAAATTCCGCTTCTATTGATATTGTCCATGTAAAAAGTTTTCGAGCAAAATATTAAATGGGAGCTAGAGTTGATGAATATTAAATTCATGCATATTTCTTGCGGGTCTCATAATGGTCATTCTTTGGTGTGTTTTACGGTTTTTTATTTGATAATATTATAGAACAAACATTACCGAAGATAACAGTATATCTTTTATACTGATAAACATATATTTGGTAGGGGAAAATTACCATTAAGCTGGCAAACACGGGCGGCAAGTGGAGTTTGTTGGTCCACCAGCTCGCTCCGACGGGCGGCATTTGGCTTGAAGACGGCGGCATTTGGCTTGAAGACGCTAGATCGTGACGTCAGTGCAAGACACCTATACACTTCTAGTAAGTGGACGTGGAAGTCAATTTACACTTTATATATTCTCCTATTATATATCTCGTTCTCGCTGGTGTCTACCTACATGAGTGGTAGTCAGTGTGTATCTCGTCCCTGTCTCCGCTTGGCTACAGTTGTAATAATGATGGACTTATCTTTAAGGATAATAGTAACTTCCCCCCAACAACTGCAGATAGAGAGAGAGAGAGAGAGAGAGAGAGAGAGAGATAGTAACTGAGTGAGCGTAACAAAAATAATATACTTGTCACTTTGGGAGTAAAGTTGTGCAATCGGCATCCTCGATCCTTTCCATAATCATTGAATTGAATTGAATTTAATGGTTTATTGTTGAATGTACAACAAGGGTAGGAGGTCGGTTTTGCCGGCCTCCTCCCAGGCAGTGTAGATATATAAAATGAGTTACAAGTTATGGTATAATCATGTAAATCCCTAAAGGTGCGTCCACACTAGGCATTACGATGCGCATCGTAATGCACAACGTAATGCCTACCGTAGATAACAGTAAAATCGCCACCTGCAGTCATGTCGCCAGCCGCCAAATATTACGAATTATAGCATCACTACTGATTTTTATGTGCCACTGAAGATGATACACAGTAGTTTATATCATGACTGTATAATCTACCCTGTTTCAGCGTTGTTTTATGCTTTGTATCTGCAAGTATAGACGGTTTCAAATTTCGCTACGCGGTTTTTTTTTCGGGCGACGACGACAGCGGTACGACACTCAGTAAATAAACACTAGATGGAGACTCTACTGTTGGTAGCCACTTTGTAGATATTTTTGTAATTTGTTCATTTATAGCCATATTATGACACAGATGAAGACACAAAATGACACAGACTCTCCAGATAGCCCCTTCTGACTTTCCTGAAATCATGGATGTAGAAATGTAAGTATTAACGCCACCACACGTCTGTAAACAGAAAAAAAAAGTTGTCCTGGCGACTTAACTGTTATCTACGGTAGTGTGGACGCACCTTAATGTAATGTCACGGTTTCCTCATTCAGTCGTTTAAAACGTGGGACATCATGTTGCAATAACGAAATAACCATATCTCAATAGCATCAAACCATCCATGAATTATTGGATTATGGTAGATGGACACGTGAAGAACTACATACTTGAACCAGAGAGCTTACCGAGAGGTGTCACTCGGGTGATTTAACATGGCGCACCATTTTGATTTCATGGACGGCAGCGATCCTAGCGGTGGGTGCAGTCCCGGTGCACGCACTGACAGTCGCCCGTGCAGATAGAGGGGGAATCGCTCCTCCTTTTTGTGATGATGGGGTGATAATGGAAGGTGGGAGAGAGGGAAGGAAGGAGATATGAGAGAAGGAAAGGAGGAATAAGGAGTAAGGAAGAAATTGGAGAGATGAAGAGTCAGAAGAGGAACTGACGAGGAAAGAAATAAGGAATCAAAGAAGGGAGGGAATTCCTCCACTCACCCATTACCCATCACCACACACCCATGCACTCACCCATTACCCATCACCCCCCACCCATTCACTCACCCATACCCATCACCCCACACCCATTCGCTCACCCATTTCCCTTGTCTGGCACATTCACCTTTTTGGCGTTAAATCAATCAATCACCCATTTCCCATCACCCCCAACCCATTCACTCACCCATTACCCATCACCCCCCACCCATTCACTCACCCATTACCCATCACCCCCCACCCATTCACTCACCCATTACCCCACACCCATTCACTCACCCCCCACCTATTCCCTCACCCATCAACCCCCACCCATTCACTCACTCATCACCCCACACCCATTACCCATCACCCCCACCCATTAACTCACCCATTACCCATCACCCCCAACCCATTCACTCACCCATTACCCATCACCCCCAACCCATTCACTCACCCATTACCCATCACCCCCCACCTATTCCCTCACCCATTACCCATCACCCCCAACCCATTCACTCACCCATTACCCATCACCCCCCACACCCATTCACTCACCCATTACCCATCACCCCCACCCATTCACTCACCCATTTTGACTTCAGCCAAAACAAAATGTGTGTGGGGGGGAGAGGGTATTGAGATTGGAGACAATGGGGAGTTTTCTAATAAGCTCACGCTCAAGCCTGTCTCTCAGGCTCTCACATCCTCAGCACTTTCAGGCTGAATGATCTATCATTTACCGTAAATTCTCTGTACTTCTTTGGGACATCAGAATTACCCTTCAATACAACAACTGAAACAGTTCTTAATAAAAAATGTAGTTTATCATTTTATTTGTCTGCACTTGGTGAAAATATTGGCAAAACAATTGAATATTTGAAAACTCAATCTTTAAAAATCGTCTTTTCATAAAAAAACACAAGTTCAAGCAGAATGAGGCTTCAGGAAATATCTACTTGTATGTAAGCATTCACTGAGTACCTGTTTTGGGTGTATATGTCTCTCTTGCGACGAACATTTAACCAAGAAGTAATTTAAGTGCTTGGCACCTCAACGAACAGTCCGGGATGGAAGACAGTTGAGAGCGTTTGTTTACTATTTCCGTCTCGAAAGACGAAAGTCTCCTTTATGTGGGAAACGGTATGTGGGAGCGGATGCCACGAATATTCCAGTAGAGGATAGAGAGTGTGATGAGATAAGCGGGTGATAATAGTTAGGATGACAGTTTCTGGTATTGAGGAGTTAGGAGTATCAGAGATATGAGCTGTGAGGTAAGGAGGAGCTGAGTTCCTACCCGTGTGGTGTCTACAGGAAAGTGGATGATAACAGATCCTGCCGGCGGGATGGTTTCTGTGGAGATGCTGAACGCCACACTCTGTTTTGGTTAAATGTTCGTCGCAAGACAGACAGACACACCCAAAACAGGTACTCAGTGAATGCTTACATACAAGTAGATATTTCCTGAAGCCTCATTCTGCTTGAACTTGCGTTTTTTTATGAAAAGACGATTTTTAAAGATTGAGTTTTCAAATGTTCAATTGTTTTGCCAATATTTTCACCAAGTGCAGACAAATAAAATGATAAACTACATTTTTTATTAAGAACTGTTTCAGTTGTTGTATTGAAGGGTAATTCTGATATGTCCCAAAGAAGTACAGGGAATTTACGGTAAATGATAGATCATTCAGCCTGAAAGTGCTGAGGATGTGAGATGCGCGAGGGACATCTGGCGGCTTAGCTTTGAAAACTCCCCATTTATTGGAATGACGGGGCTTCGGTATGAAATACAAAAGGAACAAAAGGTGTAGTAAAAAAAAATACATCCATCAATACCACTTCAGTTCATTATTCTAACTTAATACTACATATATTTGCGTCTTGGGGTATTGAAAAGGCACAACACCGTGCACAGTAATGATATAAGCATTTTGACACTTTTGAGCCCCCCCCAAATTTAGGGGAACTCCCAATTCTGGGAACCCTGTAACCACTTCAGTTCATTATTTTAACGTAATACTACATATATTTGCGTCTTAGGGTATTGAAAAGGCACAACACCGTGCACTGTAATGATATAAGCATTGTGACACTTTTGACGGATTGCACCATTCGCATAGCGGCGCCACCTGTTCAAAATCCAAAATAGCGCGGCCCGAGTGACACCTCTCGGTAAGCTCTCTGCTTAAACGATGGAAACTGCAATGAACGACGAACATGTTGTATTTCTATATTTTTATACGCTGAACATAGTACTGTTCCTGAGCAGCGAGCGTGATATCACATAACTCTCATTGTGACATCCATTCCTTCAATTTCCTTGGTACGCATTTTCTCGTATATGGATGAGCTACAACTTATAGTGCTTCGATGGCTAGCGTAACCGTACCGATATATTAAAACTTCTGGAAATGTACGATGTTTGACTACACAAGTTCACATCTACCCTCCGCAGGCTCAGTGCGAGCATGCGTCAAGCTTGTTAGTACAGCCAAAGTACCAAAATACCAAGTATAAACCCACTTCGTATACGAACAGAAAAATCTGGCAACTCCGGTCAAATAGTGACGTAGATGGAAGACGCTCTCACCGTGGCCACCAAGGATAGTAAGGATAGTATATAGAGGATAGAGGGGTGCGTGTTAAAGTTTGGAGGACGGACGCTGCGCCATCTTCAGGAGATGAATCGAAACACAGCAGCTTTTTAGGAGTCTTAATTAAGTATTTCTATTTAAGCATCCCATACCCTGCCTTTTCGTTTATTCCCTTCCTATTACTTTATTCACCTTATATTTTAACTATATATATAATTCATTAGAAGGTAAATAGAAGAACATAGTGATCAATTTAATTTTATTAAGGAATTCCATCAGCTAGACTTGACATCCAACACATGCAGGACTGTTGCAATGTTGAATACCAGAAAAATATTGGGCCTGATATCATAATCATGGACATATTACCAATAGGCAGATAATAATGGTATTGCAGTATGAATGACTCTTCTGTTAGAATCACCTACACAAGGCAAAAACCAAAACAGATACTGTAATAATTGTAAAACAGTATTAGCCTGACTATACCAAATAGAACAAACAATCACCCACACACTCACATATATATATATATATATATATATATATCCTCTAATTAAGGCAACAGTCAACACTACCATTTATGTTTTCTGCACGATATTGGAAATGTAAAATAACAAGTACCATACAGCTACTTTACACTAAATGATATCAAATTACTACAGATGCCAGGCACATAGATGGATACTTTAACATATCAAACAATAATGCAGATAATAATAGCACTGCATCTTCGGGGTTTTAACGTGTGCAATGGTCACAACTGGTGATGTATTTCATTATGGAAGGCAAGGACAGATGCAAACGTTTCATGCAAGATGAAAAAGTGAGAACCAGTGTACAATGCTCTGCATTTTCTGCCATGCATGCCATAATAAATAAGATTTAAAGAAGAAGAAAATTGTTGGTAAGTAGGGTGTACTGGGGAGGTATGAGAATATAGTGGTAATTTGGTGATCTGCACGACAAGAGTTGTTTTAGGCTTTATCAAACACCTATTTTAAACATAGGATGATATATAGGTATACAGGGAGAAGAGGGAATTCACAGAATGGTTAGAAAGGCCTGATAAATTATATAGCCACATATGGGAGACTGAAAGGAGAGATAACTGATTCGAAAGTGGTTAGAGGCAATATCGAAAGAATGAATCCCCTAGCAGTATTAATGAAAATGAAAGTGCATGACATATAGATGTTCTGAAAACAGTCCAGGGATAAGAGGAGAGGGATTAGTCTTAAAAAAGATTGATAATGAAGAAGTTTTGGGGGGATTACAGGCAGAAATTGGCGTATGAATTGAGTGGTATATCAGAGATATAAAAAAAGAAGAGGTTCAAAATGTGTTTAGGTTCTTCAAAGAATGAATACTAAGGGTTAAGGAACAATTGGTGGGCCAAAGACTACTGTATACAGTAGTCTTTGGGTGGGCACAGAGGTGAAAATAAGGAAATAAATGGCATGCCGGTGGACAGATGAAGTCAAGCAAGTAATAGATCAAGAGGCATGCATATGTCTAAACTCAACAGAGAAATGTGTCTGAGCATGTAAGGGATAGCAGGAAAACAGAGCACATGCAAAAGGAGTGAAATGGGTTATCACAAAAAAATTGAAAGTGGATGAGAATTTTGGAAGGAATCTGAGTGAGATTTTTAGAGAAAATGGAACGAGAGAAAATATTTTAGAGAGAATATTTGGACGAAGTACAGTACAAAAAGAAAGGAACTAGATGGAATAATGGTGAAGAGATGCTGAGAGAAAATGAGGATGTCAAAAGGTGAATAGAATATTTTGAGGAATTAATGAGTGTTAATAATCCAGCATGGAGCATGGAAGTAGAAATATGAGACACCACAACATGGACAGCAAGCAATGGGATATTTGTGTTGCATGATGAGAGGACGTTGAGTAATGAAGTGAAAAAGGGTATTAATGGACAGCATTACTTCCTACAGTGACATATACAAGTGAGACTTGGACGTGGAATAAATACCAGAGGTCTAAGATTCAAGCAGTGGAAATGAGTTATCTGAGGAGTGGTTGACATGTGAAGAAAAAATGGATGGAAAGTATCATGTACACTCATATGTATTCAATATTTTACCCCAAACGTTAGAACCATGATTACGCCTGTGTGAGTTTGGTAAATCTTCAGTGTCTGCAAACTCCATGGGGTAGTTTTCCAGAGACTTGTGGAGAGCAGTCAATCCCGGGAGATGAGTGTTGTGAATTTCTTTATGCTGAAGCAATGTCCTTGGCTGTGGGGTAGGTGTCATTGGAGCCCTGAAAGTTTCCAAATTTTGGTTAGGAAAAATATCATGACCAATACAAAACATCTTTTTCCCTTTCTTAATTTTCTATAAATTCAAATCCCATATTCAGTTGTCATCTTTTTAATCAAGCCAGAAACATATAATGCCACAGAGTATAAATTATATGCAGTTCTAAACTAATGGCCTGCGGGCCAAATGTGGCCCTTGGGATTGTCATAAGTGGCCCGCGAGAGGATGGTAAAGTTTATCAGCCCGTGAAATTACGACAGTTATGGAGGAAAATATAATATAATTAATGTATGATTTTGTTGTAATTTTGTGTCAGTTTATTACGTAAAATTAATCAAAATCAAATAACGTATTCATGATGTGCCAGTTAAGTCATCGTGTAAGGCTGTAAACTTAAGTCCTGCAAACGTGTTACGTACTTTGTTGGCACTCGAGACATCAACTAAAATAAGAATTGGCCCTCGGAATATTTTGAGTTTGACACTCCTGCTTTAAACGCTAATTTCTGGTATGCACACATGCACACACACACAAACACACAAACACACACAGTGCCACACACACACACACACACACACACACACACACACACACACACACACACACACACACACACACACACACACACACACACACACTCAAAGTGAACAGTTACTATCCTTGATCACAGGTAGCTGTGGAAATACACCATGAGTAAAATTCCATTATGTAATGCAATCTGCACGAATATATCTCTTTGTACAAAGATAATTTATTTGTGCTTTCTCAGCCACGTAGCTTTCTTTAAGAGATTGTTCAGCCTGGATTAATTTTGGTCTTACTACACTAAGAATAATGCGGACAGTACATCATATAAATGATGAAAAACTGATTTTTGAATAAGAACTGTAAAATTCTTCAACAACTACTACAACTTAGTGAGTGATCCTCATGGTACATCATAAAGTGTGGTAAATCACATTCACGGCATGGCTATCCATGACTTCATTGGTGTTCATATTTCTGTGTAACAAAACCTAGTTAATTAAAGAAGCATCTATCACTTGTTACCTTTCAGCTTTCAGTCTCTGAATCATCTGAGTCATCAATGAAACCAGAGTATAAGGTGAAATTATGCTGGATGAGCATACATTATTGAAAGATTACTACTTTTATTATTATTAATTATTACATAAGCAACTGTCTTAAGTCTCAATTGTTGATAAGAAAGTGCTGGCAGTGGTTATACCAGGCATGGTCACATGTTGGCAGGGTAGCTATGCTTGTCATGTAACAAATGACTGACAAAGAGCAAGCAAAATAATCTGTTGCTGATGAGGAAAATTTTGTGATACTTGTTTTTTTTTTTACTATCATCCATCATCACACATAATATATTGCTTGCCTTATTGGCCTAATTCAGATTGAACTTATCTATTTAATATTAATGAATAGAAAAAATTCCCACCTTCTTGCATACTGGCTGCTGATATACTCATCTGTCGCCTCAGGGTTCTTAGGCTGAAGACCATACTTCTTTTTTCACCTGTGCTGCTGCCTTCCTTGGCACCACAAGGGTCTTGATCACAAGCAGCTATGGAAAAATATGTAATAAGATCTCCACCACATAATGCAACCTGAACAATAGTTATCATTGCTAAATTTGCTATACATAATTTTGTATTGGGTAATTTATGCTTTCTCGGCCAAATATATTGAATGCAGTTTGTTCTCCCTGTATTAATCT
>JACEEZ010006496.1:0-7500 GCA_016584305.1 Chionoecetes opilio | reverse complement strand
TCCGACCGGGCCCAGACACGTATGGTACCCTAACGCTCCCTTGGCTCAAGCCTCAAATCTGAAAGGGGCGTGTTATCCCTTGGCCGTTGCAGCTCCCGCTGACAATGCCGCCCCCTTTTTGAAACCCCCCCCCCCCTCCCTTTTCTTTTCCCCCCCGGGGGGAACATCACAGAAAACCAAACATTACAAAATCACACGGCGTCCTATACAAATTTTAAAGGGGCCCGGATTTTAGCAAACTTAAACCCCGATACCCTTTTTTACGAGGTCGAAGTTAAATAGACCCCTACGAGAATGGCAAATTTTTTCGGCAACGATATTGAAGCACCTAGTAAGGGTACGAGGGGCCATTGCAGCTTGGGAGCCCCCAAGGGTCTGGGGTCCCCCGCAACAGCAAATCATTTTCCTCCCACGGCCCTTTCAAAAGGCGTGGGTTTGGGGGGCTTTTCACGTTCCCTTTTTCCCCCTTTTTTTTCCTTTCTCCTTTCCCCCCTGACTTTTTCTTTTTCTTTCCCGTCCTTATTTTCCCTCTCCCTACCCTCTCTTTCTTCCCTCCGTTTTCTCTCTTTCATCCCCCTCTCTCCTTCTCTCTTTCCTCCTTTCTTTCCCCCCCCTTTCTTTTAGTGGCGTCTCCCCTTTTCCCAATTTTTTTTTTTCCCCTTTGGGGGCCCCCTTCTCCCTTCCTTTCCTTTTCTTAATTTTTCCCTTTTCCCAAAACTCCCCCTTTCAACCCCTCTTTTTTTCCTTTTTTCCGTTCTTTTTCTCCCTCCCCTTTTTCCTTGGGGGGTCTCACTTCCATCCTTTCTCTCCCCTTCACTCTTTCTTCCTTTCCGGGCTCTCTCTCTTTCCCCTTCCTCTCTCTTCTCCTCTCCTCTGGGCCTCTCCCCTCTCCCTTTTCGTGGCTAAACCCCTTCTCTCCCCTCCCTCTCTCACGGGGGCGTAAAATTCCTTTCTTTACTCAAAAACTATTTTTTCCCCGGTCCCTTTTCCCCCCCTCTTCCCTTTTCCCTCCCCCCCACAAGATGAAAAAAATTCACATAAAAATCACATACTGGGGTAAAGTGTTTTTATAAATCGCCTACATTATACACATCTAGCCCGTATTTATTTTCGGAATATTTTCATCGTGGGGGGTTTTGGGGGGGCATTTGGGAAAATAAGGGGAAATTAGGGGGAATTGAAATGGAATGAGAAAGAAAGAAAGGGAGAGAGAGAGAAGGGGGGAGGGGGGGGATTTAAATAACTTCCCCTTCCCTTTTTGCTCTTTTCTCCCCCTCTCTCCTTCCCCCTTCTCCCTCTCTCCTCTCTCTCTCCCCTCTTCCCCCTCTCTCTCTCTCCCCTTCTCCTCTCTTTTCTTTTCTCTCCCTCGTCTCTCTCTTTTCCCCCTCTCCTTTTTCTCCCCATTTTTCTTTTTCTCCCCTTTTCCCCCTTTTTTTTTTTTTTTTTTTTCCCTTTTTTTTTTTCTCCCCCCCTCCCCCTTTTCCCCCTCTCCCCCTCTCTCTCTCTTTTGCCCCCTTTCTCTCTCTCCTTTCTTCCTCCCCTCCTCTCTTTTCTCTCCTCCTCTTTTCTCTCTCTCCTCTCTCTTTTTTTTTTCTCCTTTTTTGAGAGGGGTTTTGGGGGCGGGGAAAATCTTTTCTTATCCCCCTTTTCCCTTTTCTCTTCTTCTTTCCCATATTTAAAACCCAAAATTTTCCTCTCTCTCCTCTTTTCGTCTCTCTCTTTTTCCCTCCTCTCAAACTCTTCTCTCTCTCTCCTCTCTCTCTCCCTCCTTTTTATCTCTCCTTTATCCCCTTTTTTTTTTCTCCTTTCTCCTTTATCCCCTTTCTCTCCCCTTCTCTCCTCTCTCCTCCTCTCTCCGTCTCTCTCTCTCTTTCCTCTCCTCTCTCCCCCTCTCTCCCCTTTCTCTCTCTCTCTCTCTCTCTCTCTCTCTCTCTCCCCCCTTTTCTTTTTTTTTTCTCTACTTTTTTTTTTTCTTCTCCCTTCTCTTCCCTTCCCCCTTTCATCCCCACCCGATGAAAATTTCACATAATATCACTACTGCTATGATGTGTGGTGTGTGTGTGTGTTGTGTGTTGTAATTAATTTAACCACATATATTCGCCACATATACACATCATGCCGTTTGATATTATCGTGAATATTTTTATCGTGTGGAGGATGAAGAGGGGAAGGAAGAGGGGAGAGGGAGAAAAATGTGATAGAAAAAAGAAAGGAGAGGAGGAGAGGAGAGGAGAGAGAGAGAGAGAGAGAAAGAGAGAGAGGAGGAGAGGAGAGGAGAGAGAAGGGGAGGAGACCTGTTTCCTTCCCGCTAAAAAATCTTTAAATCTCTGGTAAACCGCTACTGACCAGGGAGCACTCTAGGTTACCAGGTATTTACAAAAATCGTAAGTGTTTTTTTCTAATAGGCTTGCCCTGGCGGGAGGGACGAGGAATTTACCCGAGTTTTCCCCCCCTAAAAGGTTTGCTGAAACCCGCCCCTACCCCAAGCTTTAAAAATTTTCCTTATTTTTAAATTTTTATTATTATTATTATTATTATTTTTATTTTATTATTATTATTATTATTATTTTAAATTTTTATTTGTCACTATTATTATGGTTAATAAGGCATCATCATTTTTATTATTGTTTTTTTATTATTATCAACCCCAAATTTTTATTTTATTATTTTTTTTAATATATTTAATTTTTTCAAAGATTTGTGTGTGTTGGGCTGTTGTTTTTGTATGTGGTTTTGGGGGTCACGGGATGGGGGGCCTGGCTTTTATTGGCCGCCCCGGGGGGAAAAAACCCAACTTTTCAGCGCCCCCCCCCCCCCCTTTCGTTTCCGTTTTTACACCAAAAAAAAGGCAAAAAATTTTAACATTTTTAATATTTTTTAAACAAGATAAAAAAACCCAAAAATTTTTTAAACCTTTGGGATTTTCAAATAATAAAAACAATTTAAAAAATAATTTTTCCTTTAAAATGAACCAAAAAAAAAATAAAAAAACAAACCAAATTAAAAAAATTAAAAAAAAAAACCCAAAAAAAAAATGAAAAAATAAAACTTTAGTTAAATTTTTCCCCCCCCAATCCCCCCCCCCAAAAAACAAAACCCAAAAAAAAAAAAGGAAAAAAATTTTGTTTTTTTATGGAACCCCCCCCCCCCCCCCCCCCCCCCCCCCCCCGGAAAATTTCCCCCATCCCCGGTTTTTTAAGGGAAAGCTCCCAAAGGAATATACCCCAACCCCGTCGTTAAAAAAGTAATTGGGGGAATCACCCCCCCCCCAATTAATTTATTCCCCCCCCCCCCCCCCCGCCCCCAAACCCCCCCCCCCCCCCCCCCGGACCCCCCCCCCCAACCCCCCCCCCCCCACCCCCCCCTTGGGGTGAAAAAATTTTGGGGTCCCCTTCCCCCCCCCCTTTGGGGGGAATTTTTGTGGGGTTTTAATTTCCCATTTTGGGGTTGGTTTTCCTAACCAATGTTCCAGTTAGGTGGGTTTGTGAAATTTGTGGGGGGTCAGTGGGGGCGTCCCCCCCGGGGTTTGGGGGCCCGACGTTTTTGGTCAAAAATTGGGAAAATTTTTTTGGTTTTATTTCAATAAATTATAAAATTTTTAAAACAAGGTTTTGGGGGGGCGGAATCTTTCAGGTGGTTTAAAAAGGGTTGGGGGGGCGGGGTCTTCATGGGAATTCCAAAAAAAAAATTACCCAAGGGGTCTAGCGGGGGGTGAACCGGGGTCCCCCCTTTCCCCTGGAACCCCCCTCCCTTTTATTTTGGGCCCCGCACTAATGATTTACGTAAAGCCTTTTGGGCCAAACATCTTAAAAACTAACCCCAATTGTTTTAAATAGCTGAAAATAAGATATTTTGGCCTGAAAAGAAATCAAAATGATGGCCGGGGGAAAAATTCCCATCCCCGGAAGGGGAGCGAAAATCTGCGGGTTTTTAAAAACTGCTGGGGGGGAAAAAAAAATTTTTCCCCCCACCCCCCCCCGACCCAAAATTTCCCGGTTGGGGGCCCCCCTGGATTTAGATGTCCCTTTTTAAATTAGCCTACAACATTGGGAAAATTTTCCCCTTTTTGGGGTTTTTGAAACCTAGGGTGTCAATAAAAACCCAAACAAAGGAAAAGCCCTAATGGGTCACCTAACCAAATCGTAATTAATGAGTTTTGTTGTTTAATTTTGGGGTTTTGTTGCAGGGTTAAAACACATTGCAAAAAATTTTCAATGATGCATGCCAGAAATGTTTTTAAAATTTTGCTCCCGGTCTTTATTAACCTTTTCTTGTCCGGGGGGGGTTTTTTTTTTTTGCCCCCCCCCCCCCCCCCCCCCCAAAGTGCATTAAAAACTAAGAGACTTTGACCCAAAAATATTGGGAAAAATGGAAAAGACTGCAGGAAGCCGAACACGCTGCTTTTCCAAATTTTTTTGCTCACAATCAGCTGATCGGGTGATTGCACTCCCACTTGCCGCCTTTTAAATTTCAAGCATTTTTAAACACACAAATCCACCACCATGCTATATCTCTGACAAAATACTAACTTTCTTTAAACCCAATTTTTATACTATTATTTTTAATATTTTCATTATTTTTATTATTATTAAATTTTTTATTTTATTATTATTATTTTTTTTAAAGTTTTTTTTTCGGGGACTTTCCCTGGGCCCCCCCCCTTTGAAAGATTTTCCCGCCCCGGGGGATTTTCCCCGCGGCCCGCCTAGGGGGGAAACCGGGGCCCCTGTGTGTGTGTGTGTGATGTGTGGGGTGTGTGTGGTGTTTTGTGGTGTGGTGTTGTGTGTTTTTGGTGTCGGGGGAGTTCACACCTCAATATGCCCGGGGCCCCCTCGATCGTACTTTTTTTAAAAACCCTTTTATTTTTTAAAAAAATCGCGTTTTTCCCCGTGTCACCGTCCCACGCCCTTTTAAAAAATAACCCAAAAATAAAATAACCCAAAAAAAATATGATACTGATTTTTAAATTAAAAAAAAAGCAATAGTAATAATAATAAAAATATAAAAATAATAAAATAATTAAAAAATGTCAATGGTATTAATGTTTTAAGTTATAATAAAAATAAAAAATAAATCGATAAAATTCATAACAATAAAAGTGATAACTTTAAAAAATATTGGGGTAACCCAAAAAAGATAATAATAATCAAAATGATAAAAATAAAGATAATAAAAATAATAATTATAATAAAATTGATAATGATCATAATGATAATAATAAAGATACTGATACTACCATCATACTACCTAGATGCACACACACACACACACCACCAACATACACACCACCACACACACACACACACACACACACACACACACACACACACACACACACTACTTTCTATGGTAGTATGATGATAACAATGATAGCCTGATTGGACCCATTTACTCTACTTGAGGTAACGATAGATTGAAAATCTTCAAGACTCATATAGTAGGGCAGTGATGCTGAATTTTCGATGTGAACAGTATTTTTGATGATACAGCCATTTTAAGTGGAGGAAAATTTGTGCGCCCTAAAACGACTGGCGCCATGTTTTGTTTGTTTGTTTGTTTAGAGGATAATTCCTCAGAGCCGTAGTGATCTACCGCTGCAGCTTAGTGTTGGCCGAAGCCACCACCCCGGGAGGGGGGTCACAAACCCCCGGCTAACACCCGGTACCCATTCACTGCTGGGTGGACAGGGGCTCGGGTTTTAAGAAAGACCACCCATCTATCTTCGCTCCGCCCGGGGATCGAACCCGGGACTTCTCGGTAAGATATTGTGACGTCAACAACGCAGGGTTGTCAAGCGGCCCCCCTCTCTCCCCTCTCTCTCCCCTTTTCGCTCTCTCTCCCTCTCCCTTTTCTCTCTCTCTCTCTCTCTCTCTCTCTTCTCTCTCTCTCCTCTCCCCTCTTCCCCTTTTTCTTTCTTCTTTTTCTTTGGGAAAAGTTTTTAACGTCATTTTTTTAAATTATAAGACGCATAACCCAAAATAAGTTCACCAATAAAGTTTTTACATCTATATAATATGCAATAATAATGATATATATATATATATATATTATATAATATAATATAATATATATATATATATAAAGACAGAGAAACAGACCTTCCTCATTCCTCACTTCCCCCCCTCTCTCACCCTGTCCATCATGTTTGTGTGTGTGTGTGTGTGTGTGTGTGTGTGGTTGTGTGGTGTGTGTGGGGTGGGGTGTGGCGCGCGTGTGTGTGTCGTTACATATAACATTAACAATTACATTATAATGTGTACGATACATTATAAAAATTATGTTCTTGTGTGTGTGTATGCATCTAGTTGTATTCATCTAATGTATTATACAGGGCCTGAGCTACGCTCGTATGGCCCTGTGGTGACTCACACCACCCCGGGCTAATTCCCTCCCAAGGCAATACACTAATCTCGCCCTCGGGCCGAACTGTAGCCAGATGTTCTCAGGTATGCAGGCGTCGGGTCTTGAGTATCGCGGCCCTTTATAAAGGGAGTCTCTTGTAGGGGCAGACATCAGTTCAGTTTGACCCCCCGTCGCGATAGGATTCTCCCCGCCGCGCTCTCAGAATCGACCCGTTTACTCGCATTCTGCCGGTGACATACAGACGACCAATCTGAGTTAGAACTTTGTTCTACGCTCAGTCGCTGGTGTCTTGTGTCTGTGTTTCAAAGGTGTTTTCGACTTCTCTCAGTGGTTTTTTTTCGCGTTTTTTCCGTGTTAATATATCCGCTCGCGGTAGAAACTTCGTTGTTTCCCCGTGTCGCGTTCCGGGATTTCTCAGCATTTGGGTTCCATACCAGTACCGACACCGAGTAAGTACCCAGTTCACGTTTTTCTCTCTTTTTTCTCCCCCTCAGTGTCCTTATCTTAATTGTCCCCCGCAAGTTCCTCAGTAAAAGCCCCCCCCCCTGTAAACTCTCCCTCTTTGATCTAGTGTTTTTATTTGTCCCTATCATTCCCCTTGTGTGCACTTTTCTTCTTGTCAGTGTTTCTTCCGTTTAAAATCTCCCCCACCCCACCCGGCAAACTCCATCTTTGCTCCAGTGTTATTTGTTTTTATTTTCATTTTCTTCAAAAGATCTCCCTACCTCTCCATCTCAGTGTACCTTCTCTCTGTGCCCGGTGTCTTGTTTTTTCCAGCTCCGCACTGGGGCGACCACAGACTGGAGTGAGAGTAAGTTTCCTGGCATTTGCTCTGTGTCCAAACTTGTGTTTCCTCATTGTTCTCTCCACAGTTATCGGAAGCGCCACGGAGTGCCAAGGGCATCGACTTTATCTCAGTTGTGTTGTGGGTACGTATTCTAATCTTATCTAGTGTAAATTCAGCTGTGTATTACCATAAGTGAAATAAGTTGTGTTAACCCCGTTTCGCTGTTTGCCCTCCAAGCATGGCAAACCCACGCCTCCCTGACCGCACGCTGCGATACAGACATAACGACGCCCCCCAAAAGGACATCCCGCGCCTCTTTTTTTCAAATAACACAGATCGCGCAAACAAAA
>JACEEZ010006495.1:0-20064 GCA_016584305.1 Chionoecetes opilio | reverse complement strand
GTAAAAAGAACAAAAGTACACTACAGGCTTATAGCCCAATATTACTCAACAGTGCCTATATTGAAATCAGCTTAAATGGTCTATACAGCTTATAGCCCAATATTACTCAACAGTGCCTATATTGTATCAGCTTAAATGGTCTATACGTAGTGTCAATGGTTCTTACTATTACCTCACCACTGACTGACTGACTGAGTGACTGACTGACTGACTGGCGACACTCTAATGCTTCTGAGACATGTTGGAGGGATGAAATATACATGAAAACCACTGCATATTTTATAATTACCCCACGGGTTTTGGGTACGTATCTCCGAATGGGAAACCGGATGTTTCGCCCCAGGGGCCCGTTCCCCCCCTCCTAATCGCGGACGTTTCGCCCCACACTAGCGGACGTTTCGGCCCCATTCGTGGACTTTTTTCGCCCCACTCGCGGACGTTTCGCCCCCATGATTCGCCCCCCGGAAATTACTATACTTTTTCAAAACTGTTCATCAAATGACTACAAAATCATTAGAAATATGATCCCTGTATTGATCCTTTTTGTTTACGCACAAAATGATGACGAAATGCTGTTATCGATCAGATTTAAAAGGGGAAACAGGTACTAAATTCCGTACTAGAGCGGCCGGAATATGAATGGACTGCCACTCATAGAGGCTTTTTCTAACTACATGTCAAATTTCATAAACATCGGTTAAGAATAAAAAATTTTCCTTTCAGAAACGCCCCATTAAAATCACCCCAATCGTCCATCAGTATTTCTGATGATTTGTAGTCATTTGATGAACAGTTTTGAAACAGTATAGTAATTTCCGGGGGGCGAAACGTTCGCAAATGGGGCGTTATGGGTCACGCTATGACACACCTTTTTTAAATTACATGATTTTTCTTCAGTGAAGGTACTTTCCTACTACCGCCAAATTCACACATTCCCGGGCAGGTAAATCCTCGTCACTATTTCAAACTATCTTTCCTTTGACCCCGGGACGTTTCCCCCCACTAACGGACGTTTCGCCCCCATTTGCGGACTTTTTCGCCCCCCATTTGCGGACGTTTCGCCCCACCGCGGACGTTTCGGCCCCCGGATTCGCCGCACGGAAATTACTATACTATTTCAAAACTGTTCATCAAATGACTACAAAATCATCAAAAATACTGATCGATTTGTTAAGCACAAATTATGACGAAATGCTGTTATCGACGGTCTTAAAGGGACAGTGTGCTTCGAAATTTCCCTACTATAGTCAAAACAGGATTTGAGTGATAGTCGATTTTTCTACGATAATTTCCATATTTCTTCTTCAAATCTCTCCATTTTGACACACATAGTTTTTTAACCAATACCTAACTACACGTCAACCTTTCATAAAATCAGATGAGAAATAAAAAAATTCCTTCAGAAAAGTCCATTTTAAAAAATTTCTGGGATTTAGATAATACAAAATGACTCCAAATCCCGAAATTTTAATGGACGTTTCTGAAGGAACTTTTTTTATTTCTTACCGATGTTTATGAAATTTGACATGTAGTTAGAAAAAGCCCTCTATGAGTTGCAGTCCATCAATATTCGGCCGCTCTAGTACGGAATTTCAGTAGGGTGGTGTCGGGGGACACAGTACTATTAGTGGAAACATATTCATAAAAAAATCCATTTTTTACCTGAGAGAGTGCACACTGTGCCAAAACAACTTCACAATGGCCCACCTATGTACCTCATGAATCTTAAACTCAAGATAATAAGGGTCATTTAGGTTTTTATAAATTTGTGGCACCTCGTCCGGGTCCCCCCCACGAGGGGGGACACCGGATCAGGTATGGGCGGGCACCAGTATGGATATTTTAAATAACTCAATTACATCAACATTATTGTGTTTTTTGCATGAAATCAAAACATATAGGCTAAGCCTAGGACACCATCCATATTATTAGGTGATTGAAACTGAAAGATAAGTTCATATTAAAATAGCAATTATTAAAAGATAGGTTAGGTATTTTTATGCTCACTATTCAGAAGTGCCATCATGAAGGCATTGCAGCGGGGAAAAACACTTCACCAGGGTCAGCCTTGCCTCTGGTGATGCCCTTGGAGGTCACCAGGACACCCTTGCACTGTTCTGGATCAACAGAAGCTTCATCTAGGATGGTAGGGAAAGGTGACGTGTTCTCGGGTGGTGTTAGCGTACTCATCCGGAGGAAAGAATGGTTTAATTTTCCCATCCTCCAGATGGCAAAACACCTGAGCAACAAGCACAATAATGTGCCCACACCCCTTCCTCTCCAGCTAAGCCTGAACCAGAACAAAGTCCCCCACCTGTGATGTTCGCAGCCTCAAAAGGGGTATGATGCTGCAGTCCAGGTGCCTCGTCGGTCCACCTAATCCGAGTACTCGGAGGAAGTTCGTCCAGCTGAAGTCGGACATCCACAACCTCCTCGTCAGTGGTTGTTTCCTCCGGGACAGGCACAAGACTGCTTCCGCTGTGGGAACCCTTCTTCCTTTCCAATTTTTTCTTTTCAGCCGCTGCCTTATTTTTGTCTTCCAGCTTCTGATCTTTCTCTGCCTTCAACCTCAAGGTCAGATATTTGCTCCTCATTATCGGTTTAAAATTGCAGGACCGCCACCCTCTTCCGTCCCTTTCCATAGGACGAGGATTAGCCTTAGGGAACGGCCTGGACACACTCTGGGGGTAAGTCGTTCTTGAAGACGGGTGTCATGGTGGTGGCAGGGGCGTCGGCTCGGGCCCGGGGTGGCAGGTGCATCGTGCTGGGGCCCGGGGGGGCAGTCTCTGTCGTCGCTGGGGATCCGGGTGGCAGGATTTGTCGTGTGGGGGCCCGGGGGGCAGGGGGCGTAGTGTGGGCCCGGGGTGGCAGGCTCCTGTCGTTGCTGCGGGGCAGGGGTGGCAGGCTCGTCGTGCTGGTGCTCGGCGGTGGCAGGCTCTGTGTGTCGCGGGCCCGGGGTGGCAGGCACATAATCTAGCCTGGGAAGACCCACCAGCGGGAAGGGGTATAGCTTCTGAGGATAGGCCTTCAGCCAGTCGCTCCTCTCCATATGAACTTCATCCATCAGAAGAAGTTGGAGTAACTTCCACACAAATTCTGGTGGTGCCGGTCGCTCGGTTAATGCGATCCTACAAAAACATCATCTGGGAAGATGTTGCGAGTGAGTGGCCATATACCAGTCGGCCCGGAAAACCACTGAAATGTTGGAGGGGGTATATGCTTTGGGTCATGCCTCAGAAGCCAAACTCTGGCAACTTGTGGACTGTATGTGACGTTAGGGTGCACGAGAGCGTGGTCGTTTCAGTAGGGCACGCAGGAATGTCTTAAAAGGGACCAAAGACACTCACATCC
This sequence comes from Chionoecetes opilio, assembly GCA_016584305.1. NCBI lineage: Eukaryota > Metazoa > Arthropoda > Malacostraca > Decapoda > Majidae > Chionoecetes > Chionoecetes opilio. Next base: position 16,713 of record JACEEZ010006495.1, on the reverse strand, counting down.
AATGGCTGGAGTTTGTGCTGTTGTATCGGAGGCAAGGTACAATCACGATACCATGCATTTATCGCAAACCTCAAAAAAGGTGAATGTTCATGTGACATTCAGCATTGTCCCATGATCAGAAGAATCTTGTTATCTACAGAAGAACAGACTTACTCATGGAGGATGCTGAAGTGTTGCACGAAGCATTCACCATTTCATCCAGCCACTAGGATGCAATATCCTCTTTGGAACCAAAGATCGTGTTCCTCATGAAAGCGGGATTCCATCGGCATCTGGGAATTATAAACACTGGAGGGATGGACTGCCCCACAGCATTTATAATGACCACAAAACGTCATGCTGTCACCGCGTGTCACGAGTTACCTGCGTGGCTACTGGCTGGGCCTCTCGCACACACAACCTTGACTGCTTCATAACAGTCGACAATGAACTCTCATCCAAAGTGTATATCCGGTCCGCGTGAATGTTGTACTTCTCCCAAAGCTAATGGTAAGCCTTAAAGAAGGTTTCGACATGACTTGGTTGAAGGCAACAATCCTGCAAGGCGGTCCATGCCTTCCGGCAGCCTCAATACAAGGTTTGATGACGGTTCATGAAGGCCATAGTAACAGGTCCCCTTGTCGCCATTTTTTTTCTCCCAGGCAGCAGGGATGCTTCTTGCTCACAAGCTATGGCATACTGGTAGACCATCCTACGCACATCGTTTCATGGGCAGGGCGCGTTAGAACATCTTGCCTGCGTGATGTTATAATCAGCAATGATATTCTTGTTGAGGGCTGAAAACCCTATTGCTACGGGAAGCAACAGCCATTATAGGTAACTCCATCCGACAGTTCTTCGATAGATAGAAGGCGTCCTGTAACAAAAGAAAAGAAATGAATTAGGACTTAAAAGGCCCTTGCTGGCAACAAAAGTTGCCCAAAAAAATTAATAAATAGAGCGCTTCCTTGAAGGCATCTTAACAAAAGAAATTAATTAGGATTAGAAGGCCCTTGATGGCAATAAAGCTAACAAAAAAATGAAAATTTTAAAATCTATAAATCTAGAGACCCTTTTAAGCTAATCCCTTGAAAGGTCTTTTTGCATGACCTCATTCCAGGGAGACCAAAGAAGACGTGGATGAGGTCATACAAAAAGACCTTGGGGAGATATGGAAACTAAATAGAGCAACTTACAGAAGAGTGTTTCTGATGTTGAATCGTCGCGCTTCTTTCAGGCTGCCGCTAGTGGCCACGCCGGTGCGTAAAGGCAGCCTCAGGTCAGTGCGGTCCATTGCTTGTCGCTCTTCCTGACAATATTTGCGAGGCATGATGACGGTGATGGGGTAGGGGTTAGGTTAGATCTGAAATAGTTAATGACATTAGACATCATGCATAAGTTAGGTTAGGTTAGTTTAGGTTAGCTTAGCTAGTATTTTTTACAGTGTTAGAGGCGATTCTTGCATTGGCCACCAATATTTTGGACTATGAGTCTGTGCACTATAGTGGGGGATCACCGAACGTCATGCCCCCAAAATATGCCCAGGTAAATGTTTTTTAAACCATAAAAAATTAATTTAGAATCATCTTACTAAACATAAATCACTTATATAATAGTTAGTTCATGGCTTATAGCATAATAACACTGAATAGACCCCCCCCCAACATCTACTTTATACCAATCACCTTCAACTTTACAACCAACAAAAAAACACTGTTCCATTTAATTAAATGCACTAGTCACCACCACCATTAATATCATGCTAATAGCATTAGTCAGTCACTTTTCTTATGTTTTTCTAAAGTATTTAAAAAATATATAGATTTTCCAAAATCGTAGTGATGCGGGGGATCACCGAACGTATGCCCCGAAAAATATTGCAGTGTTAAATTGGTTTTTTTAACCATAAAAATTAATTCTAGAATCATTCTAATAACATAAATCACTTATATAATAGTTGTTCATGTGCTTATAGCAGAATAACATGATTATAGAATCATAATTAATACCCCCCCCAATCACTCAACTTTTATGCCACAAAAAACACTGTTCATTTAATTTAAATGACTAGTTCACCACCACCATAATATCATTGCGGAATATACAGTCAACACTGTTTGTATGTTTGTGTAAGGTAGTTAAAAAGATATAGCTTTTCAAAATTTCACGTACGTTGATCCCCCGCACTTCACCATACGTTTTCCCCCGCGCGCACCAAATTTTTTTTTGTTAAATAATGCCACCGCGGCCTGTTCGAAAGCATGACTATTTTTCACTCAATAATCATGTCAATACGGTTATACCTCGTATTGCAACTACCTCAAAAGAATCACGCCATCACAGCCGACATGAAACACAATATAAGGAACGGCGAAAAGTGAAAAGGAAATACGCAAAAATAAAAGTTCTTACCTGGTAACCACGGAAGGTGACGCTGACGATACCATGTTGTCGCATTGTAGTTCAACTGAGGGGGCGCGATCCGTGTGGTGGCATGGTGCGCGAAATTGAATTAATTTTTCGCGTTGTAGCCTTCGTACGGTGATCCCCCCCCGTTCGGTGTGACCCCACCCCACCCTACACTGTCCTTTAAGTCTGATTCGATAACAGCATTTCGTCATCATTTTGTGCGGTAAACAAATGCGATCCAATACAGGGATCAAATATTTCTGATGATTTGTAGTCATTGATGAACAGTTTTGAATAGATAGTAAATTTCCGTGGGGCCATCAATGGGGCGACAACGTCCGCGGATGTGGGAGCGAAACGTCCACGAATGGGGGCCGTAACGTCCGCTAGTGTGGGGCGAAACGTCCGCTATGTGGGGCGAAAACGTCCGCGATTGGGCGGGGGAAACATCCATGAGACGAAACGTCCGGCATTCCTCTGAATGTATGTAACGGAACGTGGTAATGCGTTGTTACAGGTTAGAGTTGTCCTGGTGGTTTTTTGCCATTTTGTTGCAAATCACTACCCTAGGATAATAGTAAATTCGCACCTGCATAATGTCGCCAAGCGCCATATATTAGAATTTATAGGATTACTTACGTGTGTCTGTACCACTGAAGATGATACACAGTAGTTGATATCATGACTGTATAATATACACTGTTTCAGCGTTGTTGTTATGCTTTGTAGCGCAAAGTATAGTCACTACAGAAGGAATGAGAGAGAGAGAGTAGATGAGAAGGAATGATGAAAAAGAGGAGAAAGAAGAGGAGGGAAGAAAGAGGAGGAAGAGGGGTAGAGAGAGAGGGAAGGGAGGAGAGAATAAAGAGAGAGAGAGAGGAAGGGAGGGGAAGAGAGAGAGAAGGAAGGGAGAGAGAAATAAAGAGAGCGGAAGGGAGGGAAGGGGAAGGAGAGAGAGGGAAGGAGAGAGAATAAAGAGAGGAAGGGAGAGAGAGAGAATAAAAGAGAGGAAGGGAGAGAGAGAGAATAAAGAGAGGAAGGATTGAGAGAGAGAATAAGAGAGAGGAAGGGATGAGGAGAGAGAATAAAGAGAGAGAAGGAGAGAGAGAATAAAGAGAGAGAAGGGAGAGCGAGAGAGAGAATAAAGAGAGGAAGGGAAGAGAGAGCAAAAGGAAAAAAAAGGAGAAAAAAGAGAGATAAGAGGAAGGAGAGAGAGAATAAAAGGGAGGAAGGGGGAGAGAGAATAAAGAGAGAGGAAGGGGAGAGAGGAGAGAGAGAGAGAGAAAATAAAGAGAGATAAAGAGAGGAAGGGGAGAGAAAGTGGCGGCAGTGTTTGCAATCAGCTTTTAGGTCCCCTTAAGCATCACAAAGGGTATAGGATGGAAAGATCGCCCCCCAGGGCAAACCCGGGGGTATACGGAAACCCAATTCCAAATTGGAAAACCATACCAGGCACACATAGAAAATCTAAAAAAAAACATACGTCTGCAACGCCGTCCCAATCTGCCCGAGGGGGGCTGTCCCCCACCCGGATCGGACCATCAAACCCCTTTTTTTTTTGCCTTCATCACGAAACCCCTGCTGCTCCCTGTAACACGTGTTTTTTTATTCGGGCCCATATGGAAAAGCCCTGCTTTTTTTTTCGTGTTTACGGGGTGTGTGTGAATTTTTTAACCCCTTCTGTTTGTAAAACCCTTTTGTAAGGTTTTACGGGGATGAGTGTATTTTTTTTATCCCTGGCGGGGGCCCCTGGTCTTAAAAATTTTTGGGTGGGGTCTGGTCTGTGGGTTAAGCTACGCCCCAAAGGGGGCGGTTTCACCCTTTCTCCCCTGGGATTATTTCCCCCCCCGGGCCCGTCCCCCCGGCCCCCGACACCCGGTTGGGTCCCGTTTTTTTTAAGGGGCATTGGGAGTCCTTTCTCGGCTCGCTCAATTCGCCGCAGAAGTCCTCCCCCGGACCGTTTTGTCTCCCGCCTTTCCGGGTGGGAACACAGCCGTTCCCCGGGGCGGCCCCCCGACTTGCTCCGGCCCGTCCCTCCCCTGGCCCTCAACACGACTGGGACGCATTGGTTGGGAGGGCGGTTTCTCCGCGTACGGCGGGGGGCTGCTACGCCCATCCGGTATTAGTGATGTCGGCTGCGTCGGACGCCGGGGGGCTACCAATTCCGTACGCCAGGCAGGTGTTTCGGCGGGTGGTCGGGGTGGAGCGACAGACCCACTCAACGTCAAGGAGCTGCTGGGTACCTCTTCTCTTCTCAGATCGAACCCAGATCCCAGAGTGACGGCTCCTGCTGGCTTCGAGATGGACAACATGGTCGCGGTTCACCTGGTATCGCCGCAAAGGGACTTCCAGATCCGCACCCCTTCTGTTGTACTTTTGGAGCAGATCTTCACGCCTGGCAGGGCCCGTTTCCACCTCAATCTGTATGCCAGGTAATGCACGGGATAGTGGAGAATGTGTGGCGACGCAATGTCTCGCTTCCAGGGCTCGTCACGGTTTAGAGTGGCAGCCTTCACAAGTGAGCGATTTGAAGAGATCTGTTTCAGCTGTGGAGGGTGGCACTCCGGAAGGCGGACATTCTTTGCGTCCGAATGCCCATGACACATACAAGGCCTTTTTTTTGACGACGGGGGGGAACGGGCAGCGGCGGAGATGTGGGCCCGGACAGCCCTCACGGAAGACTGGAAAGGTGGCGCCATGTTAACTGTTTCCGCCTCCCTGCACACGAGTGTCTCATGAAGGATGCAACAAACTGCGTTCACAGGGGCAAGGTGACCATGGGTTTGTCTTCTCTGGCAGGCGAAACCGTGGTTCCCGAACTTGAAGGCATGGTTGTCCATACACAGTTCCTGCTAGGGGCCATCTCGCTTTGTTGGAGGAGACTCCCGGCCAGGCTTCTTTCCCCCCCCCCCAACCGTGAAGCTACACGCCGGAGTTTCTCCGTTCTCTCATCAGTCGGACAGGTCTCGGACGCGGTAGGGAGAGAAATTGGTTGGCGGCTTCCTTGCAATCCTTACGAAGACAGTGAGACAGTCTCAATGGAAGGCCTTCCAGTTCGTTCCTCAAACTCAAGGGCCTCCGCTACGTCGTCTGAATCGGTCGTCCGGATTCCTCTCCTTCATGGCCCACACCGTGGGAGGCCTACGCTTACTCTTCTCCACTCCCTTGCGGCCTGGCTGACCCCCTCAAATAGGTTGGTGGTTTGGTACCTGGACCGGGCGTTCTGTGACTGTTTGACGAAAAAAAGGGGTTTGTTCCACCAAAACCCCCTGCACCGTAGTCCTGGTCCCTTACTCTGGTCGGAGAAGTTCTCGGTTTCCTGAAGGTCGACCAGTTTGGCGTTCGGACATTGCCGGACCTCGCCTCCTTAAGAACCAGAAGGCACTTTGTTCTGGTGGCCCTGGCTAAGGGGATTTCGGGCTTCCTCAGGTGAGGGCGCGACTCGTTTTACCCCAGTGGACGACCTTCTCGCGGGGACGGCTCCGCTGTTCTCCCTCTCCCTCTAGCCCAAGGTGATGGGTAAGAACGGGGCGGCAGACCACGTTACAAACGGAGTCGTTCCGGCTTGGTCTGCCGGGACGCCGCACACACCCTTGTGCCGGTTTCGGCGCTCACGGTTACCTGGATGCTTCCGAGCCAGGGTGTGCGGACATGCAGTCATGTCCCTCTTCGCCCCCGATCCGTCACTGGTCGTCCCCTCACCACCAGGGGGATTGCCGGCCGGCTCAGGGGCGTCATCGAGTCGGCGGATCCGGGTCACGACCCTCGCGCCCACTTGGCGTTGCTGGCGTACTCTGCATGCCTCCGCACCCATTCCTGGAGAGGTGTTACCAGGAAGGGGGGACAGTGGAGTACGCCTGTGCTTCGTGGCTCGGTACCTGTCCCACTCCGTCTGGACTCCCCCTGGTTGCCATGGGAAAAACTCCCTCAGTCGGAGGGGGCTGGGGGGTGGACGCCGGGCCTCACAATTGACGTCTCGACTTGATTCGGGGTGAGTATAGTAGTGGTATCGTTTTTTTCTTGTGCAGTTGCTCTTTTGCCTACCAGCTGGGGTCTGGAGCTTCTTGCCCCGTCTCCAAAGTGGCAGGTAGCTTTAGTGCACTAGCTCTAAGGGGACCTTAAAATGGACGGCTTGAAGTTATGAAAGCCTATTTTTGGGTCGCCCCGACAGAGCTAGGACGGCCTTCGCATCCCACCTTCCTTCCCGACACAGTTTACAGCCCCTCTCCCCGGGGATGATTGGGTATGCGTTATGATGGCTCCGATCCGGATGGCCGGACAGCGGCCTCGCGTCAGATGGCACCGTCGTTGCCAGACGTATGTTTCTTTTTCAGATTACCTATGGGTAGCTGATAAGGGTAACAGGATGGTGGAAATGGATTGCCGGTATACCATAAGGGTTTGCACCTGGGTGGCGATCTTTCCTTATCCTATAGCTTATGCAATATGCGCTGTCAGGGACCCAAAAATAGGCTTTCATATTCAAAGGCCGTTAGTTTGGTTGGACCCAGAAACCGGACGCGCGAGCAAAAAACAGTCCGTTTTGAGCGTTTTGACCAAGTTCTACAGGACCGAACGGTACAGGACAGTGCACAAGCCGGTAACGTAGACACTTAGAAAGCACAGGTATACAGGCAACCTAAATAAACCCCTTAAATACCCTAAAATAAGGTAAATAAGAACATTTTTCCTAAAAATGGCGTATAGATCGGGAAATATTTTGATACCTTGCCGAAACAGTCTTGTCATTTTAGCAGTTGAACCATTCCGGATTGTCGGCTACAGGACAGTGACAAGTAACTGTAGACACTTGGCAGTACAGGTATACAGGCACCTAAATTAAACTTAAATAACCCTAAATAAGAACATTTTTCCTAACATGGCGTTTATAGAATCGGGGTAATATTTTGATACTTTTGCCGAAAACAGTCGATGTTATTTTCGCAGTTAGACACTTTCCGGGATTGTCGGCTACCGGGACGTGCATGAGTCTGTTAGACACACACGCGGGATCTTTAGTTAAGAAATAATCTCTCTTTCAGGCTGGATTGGTATCCTCACATCTGTAGTCGATGGACATCACTGACATGCCGTTTTTGTCGCTGCAGGAAATCGGCCCGCGTCGTACAAATCGTCCCGCGGAAGAATTATAACCTAAATAACTCTACAAAACCTAACACAAACCTATCATAAATCCTAACGAACCTAAACCAGAATAAACATAACTATAAATGAAACCTAGAAAATTATATGTGGCGATCTGAGGAAGAAAACATAAGAAAGCTACAAGAGGCACGTGAGACTATACATGGGTAGTTCCGGTTACTTAACACCATAGCTAAATCGGCCTTTCCTCCCCATCCTTAAATTGTTTGGTCTCCTTTAAAAAATCCCATTGATCCGCTATTGACCACCTGACGACTGAGTCCATTCCAGTCATTACCACAATTATGAAAACATTTTTCCCTATTCCTTGGCTATGTCTACGCTTTTCCGCTTGGACCGTTACTGCGTGTTCTACCCTGGGGCCAGATGCTGAGAGGAGCAGGGCGCCCCTATCCACTAGGGCGCTGTGGTAAGGCGAAAACGCCCTCCCACAGCAATGCTCAGTCCGAGATTGCTGCCTAGTGGCACCGCAAAGGCGCTTGAAAACTAAGCATGGTCCAGAACCGACTTAGTGAAGTTGCTGTGGGCCTTTGACGACATGTCATCTTGTTAAAGCAAATACAGCCTTGTTTCAGTTCCTACAACGTAACAATTGTGTTTACATATTAATGTGTGGCAAAGGTGTGTATGAATGATCGTGCAAGCTAATGCTGGATTATGGATGTTCTATGCTCGTGATAAGAATGTTGTGTTTTGTGGGGGTTAGCGGGCGGGCGGGGCGGGCGGCGGGCGGGCAGGTGCTCCGCACGCACTAAAATATTGTACTATTATACGGTATTATCATTTCTACAGAGATATTTAGGACAGCTGAACCTTACCACATCTTCACGGACATTATTGCATATCATAATGTATAAAAAAGCAGTAAAACTATACCTATAATAAGATAACGAGAGCAAAATGAAATCGTGTATAAACTTTTTTTTCACCTTTTTGTATTCGTCTCTCCTTATTCCTGGAATGTGCTTGAACTTAAATTTCACTCACTGTTCCGGAATCGGCACCCCAACGATATCATGGGTATGGCAAGTCCAAGCAAAAATATATAAGTGGTTCAAACTGCGTTGAATCGTCAAACTTGTGATGAAACAGCTTTCTGCGGGGGAGAGCGGTGTATCCTTGCCATAAGTGGCTGGTTAGGGAGGGAGGACAACATTCATTGCTTCAGCAGAGACGTGTTCAAGCTTAAGTGATTGGTCGAAGCTGGCTTGAAGCGCGCTCAGAAGCAAGTGATTGGCTGTAGGATTCTCGGACCACGCCCACGCATAGGCTTTTGGAGGTGTAAGGCAGTGCAAAAGGACGCCTGAACTGTCGACTGTAAGGGCTTAGTCGGTGCCTTAGACGGGCCGTTACAAAAGCGCCTGAAGACGGGTAAGGCGCTCTTTACCGATTACTTAGGCAACTTCTCAGCATGTTCCCCTCTGGTCTACTAGCCATTAAGAACTTTTACTACATGCCTTTATTAATACCTTTAAACACTAACAAAATACTATCAGATCGCCCCTCAGGATCGGTAAACATAGTTTTAGTTAGGTTAAGTTATATTTAAGATATGTTTTAGGGTCTGGTTAGGTAGGCTAGGCTTAGGATAGGTGGAGTTAGGTTTTGTAGAGTTATTTAAGGTAAATTAAAAAAAAAAAAAGCGTCCGCGGGACAATTTTAAAAGGGGGGCCGTTTTCATCAAAAACCTTTTTTGTACATAATTTCCTCAAACTTTTTTCCTTCATTTTTTTTCTTGATACAAGAAAACCTCGCCTTTTCGGACCCTCGGGGTTCCAACCCCCCCAAATTATTATTTTTATTTTTTTTTTTAGGGGGGTCAATTTCCTACTATAATACGCTAAATTTTTTTTTTTTTTTTTTTTTTTAGGGTCAAAATTGGTAAAATTTTTGGGAAAAGTCCCCCCCCCCCCCCTATTTTTTTTTTTCCCCCCTATAGCCAAAAAACCCGGGGGAACTGGCGGGAATAGGGGGTTTTTGGTGGGGAAGCAAATATAAGGATTTAAAAATGGCCCCCAAAAAAAATCAAAGTCACTATATGTAAAAAATCTAACCCAAACCCTTTACCAAAAAGAATACCTAACCTAACCAAAACCAAACCCTTTAAACCCCAAAAAGTATCCCCTTACCTAACTTAAACCCAAAGTATACAAACCCAAAACCTCACCAAACCCTTAACCCACAAAGTATCCTAACCTAACCTAACCTAACCTTTAACCACAAGTTACCTAACCTAACCTTTAACCCAAAAAGAAACCTAACCAAACCTTAACCACAAAGTATACCAAACCCAAACCCTTAAACCAAAAAAGTATCCAAAACCTTTAAACCACAAATATACCAATTTAACAAAAAACCCCCTCCCTTAACCACAAAGTATCCCAAACCAAACCAACCAAAAGTTACCAAAACCTTAACCCCCAAAAGTATCCTAACCTAACGGGACTTAAAATTTTTTGGGGACCTCATATTTCATAGCGGCCGTGGGGATTAAACCAAAGGCTGACGCACGCTGGAACCTTTCAGATGTAAAGTACAAAAAGCATACAATCAGTGCGTATTTCATTTCAGTCAAACCCGGAAGGATGATTTCCAAAGTTTTTCCCTCAAAATTTCCTAGTAATTACTTTACCCTAGAATTTTTTTTTTTTTTAGGGGGCAAATTTCCCCCCTAATAATATTTATATACAACTAATTTTTTTTTTTTTTTATTTATTTTTTTTTTTTTTTTTATTTTTTATATAGTTTCCCCCCCCCTCTATAATCCCCCCATTATTGGGACCTTGCTTACTCGACCATTTCCTGGGCCAAATTTCCCCAGGGGAGAGGTTTTAGTGTTATAATTTCTCACTTCATCTAATACCCCTTAAAACTTTTGCTTTCTCTTTTTCCCTTTCTTTGTTCTTTTTTGTCTTATTCCTTTTTCCTTTCCTTTGTCTTCCTTGAGGGCTTGTTTTGCATCCCCTCCCGTCATCATCCGTTCCCCTCGGCCTAAAAGCTCGGCCAGGATCCGGGGTTGCAGTCTCCCTTTTAAATCTTATTTGATGGGCCTTTTCCCTTTCTGCTAAGGGTCCCAACTTACTTTTTTCCCTTTTTAAAGTCTGTCTTTTTCCCCCTCATCATTAAATTTTCTCACACTCCTTTATTCACCCTTTTAGTCCAGTTTTTCACCTCCCCTTTCAGGAGGAGGGGGGGGGAAGGGGGGGCCCTTGCCAGTGGGGTGTGAGTGAGGCGGGAAGCGGTGTGGGCCCCGCAGGCAGGAGCAGTGTCGGGGCAGCGCTGGCTCTCTGTGTGCTGCTGTCCCCACTGTTGCGGGCTGGGGCCGTCCAACCGCTGCTCCGCCCGGGAAATGATCCGGCCGCTGCGGCACCCCCGAGGGTTCCCCAGGACCGGCCTCACGTGTGGGGGCCCTTTTTTTGCTATGGTGGAGGCTGTGGGGCCGGGCGGCACAGAGGGGCCCGGGGGAGCGCAGGATCTTTGCCTCAGGGTGGGGGAGGCCGGGGGTGGGGGAAACACACCTGGAGGCGGGCAGTCAGGCCACAAGGCACACAGTGGCTGAATGCCAAAAGTGTGAAAAAACATTAAAATGCAAGGCTGTTTGAGAGACTTTTTTTGCACCAGTGGTTTTTAAGAATTTGAATGTTTGAGTGGGGGGAAAAAATTTTGCTAAAAAGAGGACCCCCACCACAACCCTAAAAACCCAGTGGTGTTAAAATTATGAATGTTTAGATGTGGGAAAAGTTTGCTAAAAAGATGCCCTCACCCCACACCCTGACACACAGGGGTGTTAAAAATTATGATTTTTAGAGGGGGGGAAAAATTTGCTAGAAAGGTGACCTCCCCACACCCCCCCTGCCCAAACGTGGTGTTAAGTTTTGAATTTTTTGGGGTGTGGAAAAGATTTCTAAAAAGTGTGACTCACCAAACCCCGACACCAGTGGTGTTAAAATTGTGAATTTTTAGAGTGGGGGGAAAAGATTTACTAAAGGGGTAACCTCACCAACACACCCTACACACAGGGGGTGTTAAGAATTATAAATTTTTAAGTGGGGGAAAAAGATTTGCTGAAATGGGTACCTCACCACACACCCCCCCGTACCCAGTGGTTTTAAGATTATAATGTTTAGGGGGGAAAAGATTTACTAAAATGGTCACCTCCCCACACACACCCGACACACGGGGGTGTCAAGATTATAAATTTTTGGAGTGGGGAAAAGATTTACTCAAAAGGGTTCCCAACCCACACACCCTAAACACACAGTGGGTTAAAATTATAAATGTTTAGAGTGGGGGAAAGATTTACTAAAGGGGTCACCCACCACAACCCTGCCACGTGGGTAAAGAACCATAAATGCCTAAGTGGGGAAAAGTTTATACCCGTTCTAACCCCCCAACACACTCGAACCGTGGTGTTACAAATCATGATGCCTAGAGGGGGGAAAAAGGTTTTTATCCCCTTCACAACTCAAAAGACAACCTTTAGACACACGGTTTGCGGGATTCAATGTGATATTTGTAAAATTTTTTCAAGAAAAAGGGGGGAATTGCCGGGACATGAAGATCCACTTTTGAGGAGGGGTTTTTGTGGACAAGTGGGGTTTGTACCCTGCCTGTGGGATGTCCCCTGTGGGAAATGGGTGGTGGGGGTGGTGGGGGGGAGTGTTTTACAGTGGGTGGCAGCCGTCCCTTGTGTTCTGTGAGGGAGTAATGGCCCCAGCTTGTTGGTTGGGGCAGTGCGGGTTTGGACTTTAAATAAATGTATCCGGGGTTTAAAAGGTTTCTCTGGTTTGCCAAAAAAAACAGTTTTTCCAGGCAGATTTAAAAATCCTATTTCTGCAGGTCAAAAATATGTATATCGAAAAAAACTTACTCTGTCTTTTTATCTTTGGGACAGCCGCGGAAAAGTGATGAAAAACTGCTTAAAAAGCAAGCCAAAATTGTCTAAAAATAACAAGACGTGCGACAAAATTAGAAAAAAAAAGAGGCAAAATATTTCCACCTGTGTCTATTTCATGCAGGTTTTCATAAAAGTCAAGTTCCCGGGAAAACTGAAAAAAGGGATCTAGTGTGAACCTTTCCCTAAAAATTAAGGCTTATACAATAAGGCAGAAATTTACCTAAAAAGGGGGTGTAGTGTCATTATGGCAATGGGGGAAAAAACTCAAACCGATGGAAATAGTTTAAAAAAAGCACCATGAGAGAATTAAAACATTGGGGTTGTTACCCTGAAAAAAAATAATCATTGGGCAAAAACAGGAGTCCCATACTTACTACGTTTGTGGGGTTTGTACTGAACTTGCAATGTACAAATTAGTCCCTTATCTTGTCATAGAACATGCCACACACCACGTTAAAGAACAAAATACACTACAGCTTATGCCCCAAAATTACTCAACAGTCCTATATTTTATCAGCTTAAAAAGGGCTTACGCTTTAGCCCAAAATTCTCACATGCCCATATTGTTCAGCTTAAAGGTCTATACGTAGTGTCAAATTTTTCTTACTATTACCTGACGAGTGTGCAGACTGAATGACTGATGACTACGACTGGTACACTTTTAAAGCTCGAGACATTTTGGAGGTGAAAATACATGAAAACCACTGAAGGTTTTTAAATTTCTCACAGGGTTTGTAGTATTTGAATGTATGTAAAATTGAACGTTGGGAATGAGTTACGGGGGGGGGAAATTCCCTGGGTTTTTTTTTTTCCATTTTGTTGCAAATCATACCCTAATAAAATAAAGTCGCCACCTGCACTAAGTCGCCAGGCCCATATATTACGAAATTTTAGCTTCTCTGCTGTGTCGTGCCACTGAAGATGATACCAAATAGTTTATCATACTGTATAATCTACCTGTTTCACGTTGTTTTATCTTTGTAGCTGCAATTATTGTCAAAAAGGGAAAAGAGAGGAGTAGAGAGAAAAGGAAAGATGAAAAAGAGAGAAAGGAGAGAGGAAGAAAAAGAGGAAGGGGGGGTAAAGAAGGGAAGGGGGAAGAATAAAGAGGGAAAGGGGGGGAAAAGGAGAGAAGGGAAGGGGGAGGAATAAGAGAAGGAAGGGAGGGAAGGAGAGGAAGGGGGAGAGAGAATAAAGAGGAGGAAGGGGAAAAGAAAATAAAAAGGGAGGAAGGGGGGGAAACAAATGGGTGGCAGTGACTTTGTAATCACTGTTTTTGGGGTTTTTCCCAAAACCGGGGCGGCGAGCAAAACGTCCTTATTTTAGCGTTTTTACCAATTTTTACAGGAAACGGTACAGGAAGGCACAAGGTAATGTGAACTTTGGCACTACAGTATACAGGGCCCCAAAAAAACCTTTAAATAAAACCCCAAAATAAAGGGAAATAAGAACATTTTTTCCTAAGCGTATAGAATCTGGTAAATTTTAACTTTTTGCCCAAACAGTCGGTATTTTTTGCAGTTTTTACCCTTTCCCGTGGGTTTTCGGGTACAGGAAGGAGGACATTAGACAACCAGCCTGGATCCTTAGTTAAAAAAAATCTCTCCGTTCCCGGCTGCTTTGGATCATCACATCTTGGTCGTGGAATCACTGCCCTGCCGTTTGTACAAATATTTTTTACAACATTTTCCTTTCCCCTTTTTTTTTGATCGAAAACTCGCCCATTCGGACCCTCGTGTTCCCAAACCCCCTCCTAATTATTATTATTTTTTTTTATTTTTTTAGGGGGGCGAAATTTTCCCAGCTATTTACGCCTAAAAATTTATTTATTTTTTTATTTTTTTTTATAGCTCCCCCCCCTCTATAATCCCCCCTTTTTCGGGACCTTTTCATTTCTCGGACCACTCCGGGGCCCAAATAGTCCCCCGAAGAGAGGTTTTTGTGTAATAATTTTTTCAGCCATTCATCTAATATACCTAAAAAACTGTTGCTTTTTTCCTCCCTTTTTTTTTTCTTTTTTGCCCTTTCTTTCCCCTTTTCCTTTCCTTGCTCTTCCCTTTACGGCTTGTTTTGCCCCCCCCTTCATCTCCCCTTTACCTCGGGCCAAAAACTTGGCCCGGGCTCCTGGGTTGCAGTCTGCATTTAATCTTAGTTGTGGGTATCTTCCTTTGCAAAGGGGGCCCAACTTACTACTTCTTCCCCTTCTCTTCAAGTCTTCTTTTCCTTCATCATTCAAATTTTATCCACCCGTCCTTTTTTCACCCTATTGTCCAGTTTTTTCACCTCCCCCTTCCAGGAGGAGGGGAGGGAGGAGGCCTTGCCAGTGTGGGGGAATAAAAAATAAGAACTAAAAAAAAGGGGTACAAAGGCCGCGAGGCCCACCTGGTAGTTCCCGTACCCAACACTACCACATCCCTTTTATCCCCATCCAGAACTTACCCGCTCCCCCTTTTAAAACTCCCTAATGACTCCGCACTAAATTTCCCGTCTATGGACCATTCCCCATTACCACCTTTTGTGAACCCGTTTTTCCCTATTTCCTTTCTAATCTACGCTTTTCCAGCTTGAAACCTTTTTCTTTGTTCTACCCTGGGTTTAAAACGTAAGAACTTTTCCACCTCCTTTTTTTAAATCCCTTTTCCCCTTTAAAAAATTCTATCAGATCGCCCCCTTCCTGCGTCTCCGAGTGGTGTAAATTTTTAAAAATTCAATCTCCTCTCATAACTAAAGTTACGCATCCCTTTTATCATTTTGGTCTCCTTTCTGCCCTTTTTTTAACAACACTATATCCATCCTGTAATATGGGACCAAAACTGAAAGCATAGTTGGGAGGCCTGACTAGAGCCCAAAAAAGCTTTTAGAATAAATTCCGAAATTCTACTTTTAAAATTCTGGTAATGAATCCTAAAACTTATTTGCTCTATTTTCGGGGTCAATACTTGTTTCCTAGGGTGAGGTGGCTCACCCCATCAAGATCTTTTTCACCTTTTATCTTTTTCAGCGAAAAATTTTCTTTTGGGTATCTATTCCAGGGTTTTTTCAACATTCATAACGCTACATTTTCAAAAAATTCCCTCTGCCTTGCTGCCCATCGTTAAGTTTATTTAAATCTCCCCGCAAATGTTTACGTCAGTGTGACCAAAAATCCTACCTAATTAGTATCATCAGCAACTTTTTGAATCATGCTAATCCCATATCCAATCGTTATGTAAAACAAAAAAAGTATGGCCCAAAACAAACCCCTTGTGGGAAATCCCTTGTCACCGCCCCTTTAGATTTGGAACCATTAATTGTAACCCCTTTTTTGGCATTTTAGCCCAAACTCTGATCCCTGAGAACCTTCCCATCTATACCATGAGCCCAACCTTTTTTTAAGAGTCGTCGTGTGGTACTTTGTCAAATCCCTTTCTAAAATCCAAAAATATTAATCATTCCTTATCATTATCTCCCTCTCAAAAATTTCCTAAAAAACTCAAAAAATTTGGTGAGACATGACACCCCTTTGGGGAATCCCTGTTGTGAATCATGATCAAAAATATTTTATCTAAGTGCTCTCTATTTTTTTTGCAAAAATAGATTCCAAAATTTACCCCCACTGTGTAGATTACGGGTCAAATTTGCTTTTTTCCTCTGTCTCCTTTTTAAAATATGGGAAAAAACATTTCCTTTTCCCCCACAATAATGGGACATCGCCCATCTAACCCATTTCCCAAAAAATGCACTAACGACTCCTAAAAACCTCCTTGATTTCCTTTAAAACCCTGGGATACACTTCATTGGCCTGGGGGATTTTAAAAATTTTCATTTTTTCTATACCCTCTTCCACCTTTCCCCAGTTATCACAATACTTGAGTTTTCCCATCGCCCCTTTTAACATCGTCACTATAGGTATCGTTGTTTCCTCCTCCGTAAAAACACTTAAAAAATTCATTTGACCCACACATATCCTCATCCGTATTTAAGACCTCCCTTTTCCGCCCCAAGGGGGCCCAAATAATTTCCCCCTTTTCTTTTTTAAAAAACCCGATAGAACCCCTTTTGGGGCCCTGTTCCTTTTCGTAC
Organism: Chionoecetes opilio; assembly: GCA_016584305.1. NCBI lineage: Eukaryota > Metazoa > Arthropoda > Malacostraca > Decapoda > Majidae > Chionoecetes > Chionoecetes opilio. Next base: position 200 of record JACEEZ010006495.1, on the reverse strand, counting down.
TTTTAAACTCATAATTTTTTTAGCAACTCGAGTTGCTGATGAGGGGGAAGCAGGGGGTGGGCCCCCCAGGCGGAGCAGAGTGTACAGGGGGGGGCGCGGGCTCTTTCCCCCTTGGTTTGGGGGTACCCCCCCCCCGGGGTTTCCCCAACCAACCCCCGTTGCCCCGGGGGTGGGGGGTCCCCCCAAGGGGGGGGCCCAAG
>JACEEZ010006494.1:90000-170625 GCA_016584305.1 Chionoecetes opilio | reverse complement strand
AAAAAAAAAAGGGTTTTTTTTACCATGGAATACAAAAAATTTTAAAGAAAATCATAATCGTGGCCCTGAATAAAAAAATTCCTGGAAAAAAGATTCTGATCACGGTACAAAAACCTCGACTAAGCTTCTCAATCCTGTCAACTATGAAAGGTTGATGGTAATGGTGATACTTTTTGGGAAAAAACCCAAACTGAAGTATTTGTAAAAGGGGGGGACTTTATTGAAAGCAGAATGGCTAGCAATTGACCACCTTAGAAATTTTAAGGTTAAACTAACCAAAGTTTGGTAGACAAAATTTAACTGAGGGTCTATTAAAAAAAAATTTTAAAAAAATTTAAAAAAGCGAAAAAAGGAATGGAAAAGAAAAATTTTGGGGGAAGGCAAAAAACTTGGTTTGTCAAAAATAGGTAAAAGGCTGTTTTTAAAAAAAAAAAAAAAAAAAAAAAAAAATGAGTCCAGGTTTTCTGTTTTTAAAGACATGATTCCAGGTGAAGTACCCCTCTAAAAATATTAAATCATTGAACTTTCCGATAAATTTTTTTATAATTCCATACTAAACCAAGCGTAAAAATGGGGTTTATGGGCTTCTTGGACACTGTATAGCTTTTGAACAAAAGGGGTTTACCCCTTTTCTTGAACAAATAATTCCTTGCCTAGGGGATTTCTTTGGGGCCCCCATAAATTTTTATTTAAAGGTCTGACGACAATCCAAAAAGCAGTTTTTTAAAGCAAAAAGGGGAGTATATCATTAGCTTAAAATGGTTGGTTAAAAAAATCCAGTATAGGCATATCATTATTAACTATAGGTACTAAAAGAGTATCCAGAAAGGGGTGGCATTTTGAGGGGAAAGGGGCCCCCGACATAACTACGCACGGTTTTTTTTAAACGGTGCAGTGGGGATAAGGCGGGGTCGCCGGGGGGGTGGGGCCTACGAAGGGAAAAAAATACGGCGATGGAAAATTCGAGCTATTTTTCGGGCGAATTTTTATTCCCGGTTCATATTACTGTGCTTGTTCTCGCTGACAAAAACATAGAGAAAGGACCTGAGGGAATGGCTGATGTCAAAAAGGGTTCTAAACCAAAAAAAACAGAGTCATAACAGAGCCTCGTCAAAAGGTAAGCAACTGGTAGGTACGTAATGTGTCCCTACCACTTGCTTACTTCTTAATGAGACTCTGCTGTGACTGTGTTCCTGGTTTAGAAGCCTTCGCACATCAACCATCACCTCAGGTCTTCTCTATGTTGTCAGCGAGCACGGAAATATAGCACCTGGAATATCAATTTCGCCCAAAACAACTCGAATTTTTTTCATCGTCGTAATCTTCTCTTTGTAGGCTGTACATATTCATGGTTATGATAGTATTAAAATACCTTATTAATTGAGTTCCTTTTGTTGTCTTTCCTCATAATAAGTAGTGGTACATCATGGTTTAAGTGTTACTTGACGAGCCAATGAATACTCTTGAGTCTATACCAACATCACCAACCTTTGCTTTGATTTATCTTATACTTCCATCCATAAACAAGTTGCACAACCACGGGACATTACCCATCCTTGCCTCATGGTACCTGCATGGTACTGTCGTCTACCGATATTTTTGTCCCTGCACAAATCGGGAAAACTCGCCGACAGTAATGGTTAGGTTGGTATCCGGTCATTTCGCCCACATGCCATTTCGCCACACCATAGAGTCATTTCGCCCACAGGTCATTTCGCCCACACTATGGAGTCTATAGGAGCTAGGAGGTTAGGTTATATTTGTTTAGTGTGTCGAGAACCCCCAACCCCCCGCTAGGAGGTTAGGTTAGATTTGTTTAAGTTAGGTTAGGGTAGGTTAGATTTGGGTAGTTTAGGTTAGATTTGGTTAGGTTAGATTAGATTTGGTTAGGTTAGGATAGGTTAGATTTGGTTAGGTTAGGTTAGCTTAGGTTAGATTTGGTTAGGTTAGGTTATCGGTGGGTCAAGCCCCCTGCTAGGGTAGGTTAATTTAGGTTAGGTTTATTTTGGTTAGGCAATTTTCGTCATTTCGCCCACAAGACATTTCGTTCACATGTAAGTCAATTCGCCCACATATATAAGAGTCAATTCGCCCACTCTAAAGTCAATTCGCCCACACGATCCATGTCACGGAGTCATGTAACTATAGATATATCTTCCTCTGGCAGAAATGGAATGAACCACCAGTAACCTTGGGCGAAATGACGGTAAATTTCTAGTGTTTGCCCATACTCTCCCACTTCCCCCAAACAAGTTTGGGGACCTGTGGGAATGCGGGGTTTTCGGGTGGGGAACAAATTATGCGTCGGAAACACGTAATTAAAGAGTTGTGTAGGGTGGGTAAAATTCCCTAAATCTAGGGTAATTTCCTTATATCTAGAGAAAATTACCTAACCAAAATAAACCTAACCTAACCAAAATTAACCTACCCTAGCAGGGGGCTTGACCCACCGATAACCTAACCTAACCAAATCTAACCTAACCTAACCAAATTTAACCTAACCTAACCAAATCTAACCTATCCTAACCTAACCAAATCTAATCTAATCTAACCTAACCTAACCAAATCTAATAGGTTAGATAGGTTAGATTTGGTTTGGTTAGGTTAGGTTAGCTTAGCTTAAGTTAGATTTGGTTAGGTTAGGTTATCAGTGGGTCAAGCCCCCTGCTAGGGTAGGTTAATTTTGGTTGGGTTAGGTTTATTTTGGTTAGGCAATTTTCTCTAGATATAAGGAAATTACCCTAGATCTAGGACATTTTACCCCCCCTTACACAACTCTTAAATTACGTGTTTCCGACGCATAATTTGTTCCCCACCCGAAAACCCCGCATTCCCACAGGTCCCCAAACTTGTTTGGGGGAAGTGGGAGAGTATGGGCAAACACTAGAAATTTACCGTCGCCCAAGGTTACTGGTGGTTCATTCCATTTCTGCCAGAGGAAGATATAGTTACATGACTCCGTGACATGGATCGTGTGGGCGAATTGACTCTTATATGTGGGCGAATTGACTTACATGTGGACGAAATGTCTTGTGGGCGAAATTACGAAAATTGCCTAACCAAAATAAACCTAACCTAACCAAAATTAACCTACCCTGGCAGGGGGCTTGACCTACCGATATGCTAACCTAACCAAATCTAACCTAAGCTAACCTAACCTAACCAAATCTAACCTATCCTAACCTAACCAAATCTAATCTAACCTAACCAAGTCAAACCTAAACTACCCAAATCTAAACTACCCTAACCTAACTTAAACAAATCTAACCTAACCTCCTAGCGGGGGGTTGGGGGTTCTCGACACACTAAACAAATATAACCTAACCTCCTAGCTCCTATATAGACTCCATAGTGTGGGCGAAATGACCTGTGGGCGAAATGACCCTATGGTGTGGCGAAATGGCATGTGGGCGAAATGACCGGATACCAACCTAACCATTACTGTCGGCGAGTTTTCCCGATTTGCGTAGGGACAAAAATATCGGTAGACGACAGTACCATGCAGGTACCATGAGGCAAGGATGGGTAATGTCACCGTGGTTATGCAACTTGTTTATGGATGGAGTAATAAGATAAATCAAAGCAAAGGTTGGTGATGTTGGTATAGACTCAAGAGTATTCATTGCCTCGTCAAGTAACACTTAAACCATGATGTACCACTACTTATTATGAGGAAAGACAACAAAAGGAACTCAATTAATAAGGTATTTTAATACTATCATAACCATGATGTACAGCCTACAAAGAGAAGACTACGACGATGAAAAAAATTCGAGTTGTTTTGGGCGAAATTGATATTCCAGGTGCTATATTTCCGTGCTCGCTGACAACATAGAGAAGACCTGAGGTGATGGTTGATGTGCGAAGGCTTCTAAACCAGGAACACAGTCACAGCAGAGTCTCATTAAGAAGTAAGCAAGTGGTAGGGACACATTACGTACCTACGTTTGCTTACCTTTTGACGAGGCTCTGTTATGACTCTGTTTTCTTGGTTTAGAAGCCTCTGCACATCAGCCATTACCCAGGTCTTCTCTATAGTGTTGTCAGCGAGAACAGAGCACAGTAATATAGCACCTGGAATATCAATTTCGCGCAAAATAGCTCGAAATTCTTCCATCGCCGTAGTTTTTCCTTCGTAGATCCACCCCGGGCGGACCCCGCCTTATCCCCACAATGCACCGATGTAAACAAACCGTGACTTAGTTATGGTAGGGTCCATTAGAAGGATAATTGATGATGAAAATTTGCTCGAGGTGTCTGAAACCAATCCTGTTGCCTTTGATGAAGACGGAGATAGATTGTGTGCCGCTGTTGCTGTCAACAAGACGATGACATTCCAAGGCCCAATTCCACCGTTGGAGAAGCTTTGAGCAAGGGTATTGTTAATGAACATTCAGAAGGCTGTTGATTCCATTCAGGTTGGTGGTTCCGATGAGTCTTCTGACAATCCAGTCAAAAATGGAAATTTTGCAGAGCTCTGAGCCTGCAAGTGAGTTCATGCCAGGTTTCTTCTCCAAGGCTTTTCCTCATCTCTTCCCTGATGGTAAAGGTGATTTTACTAAGCCAAGGTTGGGCAATCAACCTACCTTCATGGACTGGGCTTAACATCTCATGAGGTACGACAGAAGGTTTCCAAATTATCCAATATTTCCACTAGTTGTAACAAATATTACCAAAGAAGGCAAACACTAACTCTAGTAATCTTTACGCACAGAGACACATGGGTCATTTAAGTGTTAAAGAACTGAGGGAAAAGATAGACCAAGGTGACCATGCCATTTTAAAAAGTTTGTACTGTTTTTCTAGTGGCATCAAGGGCAGTCAACAATTCTCTTCACAGCATATCTCAAAAAGCTATTCCTTTCTACGACATCTCAGAATAATTTCAAAAGATGAAAAAATGTTCAACTTGTTCTTGACTGTAAGCCCAGTAGATTTTCACTGGTATGATTTGCATAGGTTATACCTGGCTCAGAGGAGTATTTGAACAAAACTGTGGTGAAAAGTTTGGGGTGGACATACCTGAAGGCCAGGATCTGGTTAATTACATTGATGAAAGGACAGATTACTTACTCAGGCAAAAGGCTGTTCGGGAAAACGTTGACATTATGAATGAATTCATCCAAAAGAGGGTAGATTTGCTATGGGAATATGTCCTAAAACCTGAACTCGGTGGTGAAGACTACATAATGAGAAATGAGTTTCAAAGTAGAGGTGCTATCCACTGCCACATGGTATATTTGTTCAAAATGGCCCAACAGTTAAAGATATGGATTCGGCTGAAATGCTTGTGCCCATAGTTTCTGACAAAGATGAACCTAAGGTTGTGGTAGAAAAAGAAGAAGAAAAAAGAGAAATCTTGGCAGCTAGGAAGAAAATGATAAAATTCAACTCGCTATCTGCTGGTATAAGTGTGATTCACCCAAACTTGGACCCCAAAAACTGGCCTGCACCATTGGGACAAATGTGTACACGACCCTCTGGCAATGTACTTAGAAAAGAATTTAAAGATGTGGCCATTAACAATGAAGAGCTTCTCAAGCAATATGAAATGCTGGTTAATCGTGTAATGTTACACAAATGTAAATTGGGTTACTGTCAAAATCATAAAAGGTACAAAATGGTTCCTGATCCTGAAACACCCTTTGTCTAAGCCTGGTAATACTCACAAGGTCAAAGTCTTATTTGTCGGTTCAAGCATCCTATGGAGTATCATGGCTATGAGCCTTGTTGCAATCAAAATGGTTGGTTAGAGTCTGTGAAAGAAAGCCCCAGGATGAACTAAACTCTGCTGTTTTTGAAGGTTGTTCCTATGTTAAAGACAAATTGGTATTGGCAAGAAACAACACTGCAATTGTTGGTCATATATGTGAATTGCTATTAGTTTGGATGACCAACACTGATCAAAAGACTATTTCTTCATATGATCAACTTCTCAAGTATCTGCTGATATATTATTTCATAATGAAACCAGAGACCCAGTCAGACTTCTTCTCTAGCATAGCAAAAAGTGTCTCTTCAAAAATCAATGATGATACACCACTTCGGAAGGTAGCCGCGAAAATTTTGAATGCCAACATAGGTCAAAGAGACATATCGGTAAATGAGTGTTTGTTGATAATTATTCAGGGATTGCCTTATGTCAAATACAGTAGACAACCACGTTATGCGAACTTGAAAGAAGCAAAAAGGTAAATAAAACAGTTGCCGATGAGTCGGAAGATATTGATGACGATGATAATTGGCAGGATGCATACTGGTCCAGAGAGAGCAATGCAAATTTTCAAAAACTTTGTCAGGATTATCCTCTTAGGTTCAAGTGGGACAAGCATCCAAAATATATTTGTCTGAGAGAATTCATGTGTAATTTCACCAAAAAATGGAAGGTCAGAAAAGCAAATGTTTTCCCTGCTTTCATACCCACTTATAGGTACATTGTGCACAAAGGTGATCCAAAATATGAGAACTACTGCAGGTGCTTGCTGCTCATGGACAAGCCTGGTTGTACTCTAGATAATGTTGGTAAGGAGTTTGGTTCTTGTGAAGCCGATTGAAAGAGTTTGTTAAATAGACCCTTTGTGTCGCAGTGAAATTATCTCATAGCGGAAGTTTTTTTTTTAAGCAGAGTCAGATACCTATTTACAGGAATGTGCACTCGAGGCACAAGAGCATAATCCTGGCTTGATGAGTTACATGTTGGAGGAGGAGGAACCAGAATAATAGCAGAGTTAGATGAGTGGATGGGAGTGGGGCAGTTAATATGGTATGATACGCAGTTGTTCGCGGACAGGTTGAAAATCATGTGTCAGAGTTGATGTGGCAATATGTGTGGTATGCCAAATATTCGGTACCGGCGATCTTTAAAATTTTTAAATGTCGAGGCATAGGTTTGTTTCAGAGTGGGACACACTTCACATGCAAATTTAATTCATATTTGAATGTAATTAGATCGTGTCACTCCTAAGGCCGATCAGTTTTAAGTGAATATTTGTGCTATGTAGCGCTTTGTAGCGTTAGGACGAGTCTATCTGGCGAGAGCTATGTTTTCTAGCATTCTTTTTAATTGAGTTTTCTGTTAATTGTTCTTGTGTGCTAATACTTTACTATTACTTCTCACAATTTACATTTATATGGAATATAGCGATACTAATATCTCTCTCTCTCTAGAGGCGATCCAAAGCACGAGAAATTAGCATATGATTGGCGTAAGTGTAACTTGAGAAGTGAGCAATGTTATCTGTTTAAGTGACAGTGAAACTATTGTTATGTTGGTACATGACCTGAATAGACTCAAACATTACTGTTGTTACCTGGCACTTATAATGAGCATTATGGCCATTACTTTTATGAAACAAGATATCTAAAGAGGAACAGAAATGTGAAAAAACAGTATGTGCTAGGCAATTGTTTCATCAGTGTAAGAGATAGGCTCAGGTGTGTTATATTTGAATTCAGCATCTATCCCAACATAAACTTGAAGGTCAGTAACTAGTACAGAATACTCGCAGTATTACCATAGTGGCTATATAGTAAACCAATATCTTAAGATTCCTAAAATCGAATGGATTAAGTAATCAAGACAAAGTCAAAGATAGCAGAGATTTGCTGATTCAATGTCTTAAATTGTTGACATAGCAGTTGCCGAGTGTGTAGATGTAAATACATTGCTTTGTCCACAAAGAAATTAGGATTCCCAGAGCTGGAACGAGAGTTTCTGAAGACGCTAGCGAAGGCAACGGAATATGTATATATCCTACTACTGGATAAGGCAAGACAGCAAATTACAGAGGAAGCAGAGTACATGAGAGGCATTGAAAGAATGGCTTAAGAGCTAAAAGTAGAGGTGTGATTAGAGCAACTCCAAGAAAAGGAAGTTTCAATCAATCTGTAAATAGAAGACATGCTTTACTCAGGCTAGTGAAGAGTCAGTGGACATGGATTATGATAAGCGGCCGCAGCATGGATTGATAACCTAACCCTAACAAAGGGCCTAACAGCAAATGCGAACTCGCTTTGAGAAGACTGTTGGCTAAGAGAGTGTGACAGATAGCAGCTTGTCTGATAGGGCACTGGCAGCAGTAGGCAAACTGCTATCGCTATAAGGTTATTATGTGCTCATAAGCAGCACTGACAGTGTACTGCCAACGTTATCGACAGGAGAGCAAACTGAGAACGAGCTATTATGCCCAACGTCGTTGCTGAAGGCTGCATGGCTGAAAGGTGGAAAACAAGACGAGTTACATCTCTATGATTTGATGGTAGAAAAGATTTGACAGATTACGCAAGATAAATTGAATGATGGTGTTATCACGGACGAAGACTGTTACGAGGAATGCTATCGTGTTATCACTTGCAAACGCTAGGACAATATTATTTTTAGGGCTATGTGACACCGCAAAGATGGAATATCAGCGATCAGTCTGCTGCATCATTCAATAATGTTTTTGAGTGACTAATAGATATTGACCGGGCTGGGAAAACTTCTAGCTGTGGGATATGTATGCACAAAGTCGTCAGCGTGACTGGGCTGGAGTAATGGAACAGGATAAAATTTGGAGGATCATCTAGGATGTATACATTCATGGGCATTACATTGGTTTAGTGTCTTTTGCACGCGAATGAACTAGCACTAGTACACTTCTTTCGTAAGACTGAGTTATGAGGGTAACTTCATGGTTACCAAGATCATTTACCGGGACCATTGGAAAAGAGCTTCCACTGACGAAATAAACCAACTTGCTTAAATTTTCATCAAATAAAAGATGCTGCTTATGGCCACAACTGGACGATGACATTGTTAGGAGGATCCCCGCAGTCAGTGATTGACCAGTGAATACATGTATGTAGATTTGTTGGCGATCAATCTTCTGGTGCATAATGCACGGTACTATTTCTGTAAGCTTGAGGCAGCCAGGAAAACTCTGCCATTCTAGGATGGTTAAACAAAATGGCAACTCGAGTATGCAGGCTATATATAGTGCATACAGCTGGCATCCATCAGAGAGTCTTGCTAAGGATTACAGAGTTTTGTTGAAGTATATATGGCACAATGGTGTTTACATTACAGTAGATCCTAATTTTCACATGTCACAGCACATTTTCAAGATGATTGACTAACTGACAAGAACTGCAAGACAATGATCGGGAAAATTATACATGCAGATTAATTTCAGAGAATAATGTCTATTTTGTCAGCACCAGTGAGAATTTGCTAGCAGAATGCTTTATGACAAGGCGCCGACATAGTTGCGGAACTGGCTATGTAGGAGATGGCATGAGAGGCCAGGAAGGAAGAACCCCAAAGAATGCGCGACCTTTCGCTAATGTAGTCCAAAAAAAAAAAAAAAAAAAAAATGCTATAGTTAACTATAATTTGAGGCTTGAGAGACTATATTTTCATACGATTGATTGGAAAGATGTTGTATGACGCACGCGGTGGGGGTGGGGGGGGGGCTAACGCTAAAGGAATGTGTGAGATGTATTTGTTTGAAACAAATTCGTGACAAATGTTGCCGTCGCCACCTAAATATCCTTGTCACACGAGCGTGAGGCGTCACATCAATCTTTATGACGCAGGCTTCAAAACATGTGGATTGTAAAGCAAAAAGAGATGGGTTATGTTTAACGGTACAGATTGAATCAAAGACAACTACTGCCCAGCATATAACAAGCAAAGAAAGACGCACAAATCGCTAAGAAACAATATGCGCTTTATCTGATGGGATGGATGGGATGGGCATGGTGCAGGGTCTGCATGTCAGCTTAGCATCACGTGGTGGACGCTGGGTAGGTAGTGGAGCTATAATTATGTATTTATGCATATAATTAAAAACATTGTTGTATTTCAAACTTCAAATATGGGCCAAAGGCCTAAATTAATTATAAGTTCACTCTTAGCTGAAAGCTGCACACAATTATACTTTCTCTATGGGCAAAAATGTTCTATCTAATATTTAAAGAAACAAGTTGGTGGTGACACGTCTATAAAAAAAAATCGACTTAGAAAGTTAATATCTTTAACAGATAAGTTTGATCCTCATTAGCCCAATGCAGCAAAAATATCACGCATCTGCGATTTCAAGTTCTAAGAAAACTAAAAAAAAAATCTTGTGTTTCACTGCCACCCGCTTATAGATTAATGAGCAACAGATCCTATCTATGCTGATGACTATGTTTACTGAGGGAAAATAAAGTCGACGTCTTTGATGGGCCCAGGGTCTTTGGTATGACTGACTCTGTACTAAGATGCTCGGGCATGGGGGGGGGGTGTGGAAAATTGAGGAAAAAAGAAACTGCAAGTATTGCAGAGGTTGACGAGTATGATGGTTGTGATAGCTTTAAAGCTAGAATTCAAGCAGAAAGTTATTAACAAATGTTAATTGATTGGGTGGCAAAAAGTAAGCTGTCTCGACTCTAGCACTTCCCGCTTTGTCATTTATAACATATGCTGGTAGGGCTAGCTGTGGTAAAAGCTTCTTGCTAAACTATGTCTCCAAATTCATTGTAGAGAGAGCTGGTAAAAAGTTTCTGGTAAAGGCTGCTCCTACAGGTACAGCTGCATTCATGATTGGAAAGAGTACCTTGCATTCTTTGTTCAAGCTTCCAGTAAATGTCGGGTTTGGTAAGGATATATCAGATTGTCATGGAGATGTTCTTCAGGAGTTACAAATGAAATCTGAAAGCACCAAGTTGCTTACAATTGATGAAAAGTCAATGATGGGCCTGCATAGGTTGTACATGACAAACAAAAGATTGCAGGAAATCAAAATCAACAATGAACCCTTTGGAGGTATTTCAATGATTATTATGGGGGACTTTGCTCAACTTCCACCAGTACTCGACTCACCCCTCTACGCTTGTAAAACCCAAACTATGATTCCATTGATAACTGGACAGTCCTTGTTCAAGCTTTTCAAAAAGACTGTGGTATTAGATGAAATCATGAGGCAACAAGGTGACGATCAAAAAGATTTCAGACATCTTTTGACCAAATTGTCCCAAGGTACTTTTGATAGAAATGACTGGTATAAACTTGGGGAACGTGACTTAAACAGCAACAACTTCACTCCTGTTGAAAGGAAAAGTTTTTGAAAGTATGCAATCATGTTATGTGCATATAATGTGGACTTGCAAGAGCATAATGTCCGACGGATAGCTTCATTAGGTAACCCAATTGCTGTTGTCAGAGCTGAGCACAACTGTGTCACAGCAGCTCATAGTAAGCTCTCTTCAAACCAAGATGGTGGTTTGCCTAAAAACTTGTTACTTTGTAAAGGTATGGATGTAATGTTGGTTGGTGTTAATTTTTGGAGTGAAGCTGGTTTAACCAATGGTACTAGAAGTGTGGTCAGAACATATTATACAAATCTGGTGTAAGGCCCCCAAACTTGCCTGCAGTTGTCTTGGTAGAAATTTCTCAGTTCAAGGGAGACTCCTTCTCTGGAGTGACATGTGAAACAAAATTAGTACCAATTTGTCCCATAACTAAAACATGGTATGAAGGTAAAACCCTTTGCATGAGAACAATGTTTCCAATAGTTCCCGCATATGCCATCACAATACATAAGAGTCAAGGCAGAGTCTTGATAGGTCTAGAGTTCTCACTTGGCATTTAAACCATACCCAAATGGCAGAAGGTTTCTTACATTGAAGTTAAAAGATGTTTTCAAGGAAAGGTTTAAAGCAAGATGAAAGAGAGAAACAAAGTGATAAAGAGTTGTGTATTGAAATTGGTGAGAGTTAAAAATTATATTGGGAAATACAATTATGACAATTTGGTTGGCTAGCTGCAATCGGCATACATGACGGAACAAAATAACAAAAAAGGACCTCTGGCACTAAACCCAATGGGCGTACGGGTGCTACTGCAAGGTCCGTAGTCTACTTCCCCTTGTCCCACACAACAAAACAAAACAAAATTAAACACATAAATCGAGGCAAGGTATCCAAGGCCCAGACATCCAGGAGAGGAGACCATACCAACATCTCATCAAGCAAATCAGGTAATATTTTCAATACAATATAAATTTATGCAGTATATTTCGCTACAATAATTTTGACAGTTCAGGCCCAGTCACCAACAATGAGGCTACACTGGAATTTGGATCTGACCTAAAAGAAGTTTTAAATGTGCTTGAGCAAGACTGAATCAAGCCAACAAGAAGTCACACTATTCTTGCTGATAATTCAACACCAGGCAAACAAAAAAGAGCAGATTTATGCTGGAGCTTAGTAAATTTCTTTGATTAAATAAATACCATCTATGGTTTTAAAACAACAAATTACAATTTAGCCATTTTCTTTTCTTTGTAAAAAGTAAAGAAAAAAAAGGGATGGTGAAGGTTAGGTTGGGTTAGGTCAGGTTGTAATAGAAGTATTTTAAGGTGAGGGTATTTAAAAAGTTGACTTTAGCCTGTGCGAGCTTGGACACGTTCCACATCTTTAGTGTGGACGTCTATTTCCTAGTTTCAATTGTTCCAGACAATGACATGTGTTTTCCTTACATGAGTTGACCTAATATAGTCTCTTGTTGCATTTCATTGGCATTTCTGTAAGAACTGACTGTTTTAACATTGTAACAGGCCTCTCTATTGGTATCTGTTAAATGCCCTTCTAAATTTTTTTGTTTGCACTCAACGATGAAATTCTTTTATTAATATTAGAGTATGCATATTATGATATACATTGGATACTAAAAACTTCATTGAAGTACAGCATCAGCTGATAAACAAAACAATAAAAATGCGTAACTGATTACTTTAAAGCACCTTGTTCCCATTTCTGAGAGACGACACTATGGACATCTGGCGGCTTAGACCATGAAATACAAACGGTGATACGTCGAATTCCCTCGCAATCTTTTTCCCGAGCCTGCTTAAAAAACACCTTGTAGTTTAGCGAATGTAGCGACCGACACAAATATTGGTGCTACTATAGCGGGCGGTCTACAGGTGTCGTGTGGGCAAGTGTCTGTTTGTGAGGTGGAGTCTGTTTACTAACAAAGGCAAAGAAAACGGGTGTTGAGGGGAATACTTACTAATATTGACTTGATCAACAAAGGCATGCAAAGCGTCCTACGACAACAAATCCGTCTTTATTTATCATTAAAAGGGGAGGCGGGGAGGGCACGAAGTGGAACACTCGCCGACGTCGGCGAGAATTCCTATCGGCGACAGTTATAGGTATGGTTTTGAGCATATATGATATATGAGGCATTCAATTTCGTACAGAAATGTCTTAACCACCCGTATATACCCCCATCTCCTGCTCAGAGGACATTTCTGTACGAAATTGAATGCCTCATATATCATATATGCTCAAAACCATACCTATAACTGTCGCCGATAGGAATTCTCGCCGACGTCGGCGAGTGTTCCACTTCGTGTCCCCCCCCCTCCCCTTTTAATGATAAATAAATACGGGTTTTGTTTTCGTAGGACGCCTGGACATGCCTTTGTTGATCAAGTCAATATTAGTAAGTATTCCCCTCAACACCCGTTTTCTTTGCCTTTGTTAGTAAACAGACACTTGCCCACACGACACCGGAACATTTACACTATAGTGTGCGGTCTACCGGGACATTTGCAATATAGCGTGCAATCTACCACACATCTACGGGACACAGGTAACTTATTATTGCTATATACTACTAATGTCAATTATTCAGTAGAATATTACAGGAAAACAAAATGTAGTAAATAATTTAATAATGATTATCATATGAACAAAACATTGTCTATTATATAGTACAGTATTATATGTAAACAAATATATCACCAGCATCTTTCCTTAGTACTGTAGTAAGTAAGTAATTAATGATCATATAAGCAAAATATAATAAAAATGTTGAATAATAGCACATATTATTGGCATACACTGCGTATTATTTTCTTCATAAGTGATAAACGAGGATGTATGCTATCTTACTGCTAATGACACATATACTTCGTATCACATCCATAATAAACTATTTAGGCTACATGTTGAATATTACATTTAAATTAATGATATTTACGTCTTATATCCTTTAACGTGTGACTTTGTATTTCATTAACTTTAGAAATGCCACTAATAAATCATCTGCACATTTTCTTAGCTCTTTCCAGCAAAAGTGATCAAGGTGTATTTGAAACAGCTCCTGCCAACGCCTCTTATTTTTTTTAGAAGTATACTGGGATATTTTGTTACTGGAACTTTTTTTTTTTTTTTTTTTTTTTTTTTTTTTTTTTACATTTGTGCCTATAGTAGCCTGTGCCACTGCCTGTAGGCAGTGGTGACCCAGGGCTCGGATGGTAGGCTCTGGAGGTTCACTTGAGGGCTGTGATGGTTGGTCCTCGCCCGTGGTGGCGCAGGCAGAATTCTTATAGTGACGCCTGTGAGGCTCATGCCGCCCCCGTGTGTCCTCCGATGCACTCGCAATCGAAGGTAGAGTTGATGGGCAGGGCATGTGGGTGTTCTTAGGCCACTCGACGGTGCAGAAAGGTTTTGGTTTTCTTCGGGGATCGAACTCGGGTCACCGAGAACGCCAGTTGGAGACGCTAACCACTCCGCTACCGCCTCCCCCTGTCGTGTACTACCTCGTGTAGGTCACGGGGCCTCTTGTAGCTTTCTTATTTTCTTATGTTCTTATATTAGGTACTTCGTTGATCCCTATTTTATAAGGTTTAGTAGGGTCCTGGTAGTCTAGCGTTGCCATACGTCCGGATTTTCCCGGATATATATATATATATATATATATATATATATATATATATATATATATATATATATATCACGATTTTTGTACCCTTAATTATATATGTATTATGTATAATGTGTACATTATTCACAATAAACGTTTTGATCTGATCTGATATCTCTCTCACTTTCTCTCTCTCTCTCTCTTTCTAAAATGAGCACAAGAGCTTCAAAAAAGTAACACCAATAAAGACCAAGTAGCAAGTTGATGACTGTAAAGGTTTAGATTTTTTACTGGGGGTTTTAAGTACTTAGACTTCACTTACCTCTCAATAATTAAATCACCTTCGGGTTGCTTGTTTGACTCACTGAAGCTATCGGGTCCAGGACTACATACAGGGTAACAATAAACACATGGTAAACACTTTAACTAGTTTATTTACAACTAATCTACACACAGCAAAAATAGCACACCAGCACAAGATTCATTCACTCACTCACGCCCTAAATATCTTCCCTACATACGCCTACGATAACCTACTGTCTAGTATCTGGCTGGGGAATAGATATAAGGGGTTATGGATTATCTCACGCTTTTACCGAGGAACCTGTGGCCTTGTCCTCGTCGCGGTGTACACACGTGGTCGCCAGTCTCCATGCACTCCTCTTCCCAGCTCACGTCTGCCCCAACCAAACCCTCCTTCTCCTCGCGGTATGGCTTGCCCTGCGTCTGCTAGCAGGAATCAAGCACCAGACACGCGGGGAACTGGAAGGAGGTGGCGAGAGGTCCAAAAGACGTCCTCGGCTGGGGGAGTTGTAGTCGTGGCGGTGACCTGCAACAGAATGGCCGAGCCAGGTCGACTGAGGTCGTCCTGGCTGTTCCAAGATGGCGGCTGGTGGCGCGTTGCCACTTCGGCTCATCCAAACATATTTTCTATACCCTGTTTCTTATTACGCATGCCTGATTCCTATCAGCCACCACATGCAATTTACTTCGGGCGTTTCTGCTAGCGCACCCCGCTACTCGTGGGGAGGCAACTGTGAGCCTAAAACCCCTCCCCACTGACTGGAATCCTTTCCAGACACCAGAAAAACATTAACTGGCAACTCCCAGTAGTAGCAAAAGCCTGGTGCTGCGCGCACGCAATGGGGATACGAGGACTTGAATGTCTATAAAATTTCTAGCCATTACATTCGCCCGACCTAGATAAAATTCTTTCCGCAGAAATAATTTACTGACTACCTGAACATGTTATAGCATCATGCAGGTTAAATGTCAATTATCTAACACATTGGATCCGACCTAAATAAGTCAGTCACACATCCAGGCACTCTGTGGTGTGTGTACTTTAAACCGTTTACAGGGGTTTTGCTTGTAACCAATGAGCGGAAAAAACACCGCATGTACGTTAAGTTCAAAGTCTAGGGGATAAAAACTCCAACGTTTCTAGCAAACCCTGTAACGGACCCAAACTGGACGTCAAGACGCGTCACATTTAATTACCAACAAGTGTTATGTGGCGTAGGGTATGTATATACATAGTGTAGGTGGTACAGGTGAATGTAATCTGGTACGTATACAATAGTGTTACAAAAATTCAATCCTGTCTACCTGCCTATGATTTCCTAAATACATGCACCCGTGCCATGCTAGGGAAATATTAGTGGATCATGCAATTGTTAATCCAGTCTAACATGCCGCCATGGAGGATCCCCTAGGGTGGCCTCAGGTGGACACTGCCCTGGAGTCTTCTCCCTAACTCTGAGGGGAGTGGGCTGTTATACCCTACAAACACCCCATCTGTTCCTCATTGTACTCGTGAGGTTCATACAGCTCTATGTCGCTGTCGTTCGTGTTTTGACACATTTAGCAGGAATGCACCCATCTGCTCAAATCATGGCCCATGCCTGGCCAATAACATTTCTCGGCGATACGTTTCCACGTTTTCTTTCTGCTCGAGTGGGCACCTGTGGCATCGCAGTGATCTAACTCGAATACGGCATAGCGATATTTTTCAGGCACGACGAATTGAAATCTCTCGTGACCCCGGGGAGTTATGAACTCGCGGTATAATTTCCCATCTCGCTTTACGAAGCTCGCATAATTACCGCGCACTGTTCTGATTGTTCCTTCGCAGTAATGCCGTCGCACGTTCTCGAGTGAAGGATCTGTCTCTACCTCCCTCCTGACGGCCTCGCTGTTCTCAAAGTCAGCGGGAGAATACATATTTACCTCATCCCCGAACTTTGCTTCGTGCATGACGGCCGTTGCCATTACCTGACTAACTACCTTTCTCCGTGGAATATCATCCCGCGGCCTTTTGTGGCTCGGCGAATCACGATATACAGGTTTCGGTGCAGTATACTCCTTGTGGAGTGGGCAGTGGGGCTCCTTGTGAACGGCCGCAGCATTTTTGTGCCGTCGGGTATTACTCGCTTCGAGATTTACTCCACGGCCTCCAGTTTCCCTTTGTGCTGGCCTATAGCTTGCCTGAAAGCGACGAGGGTTTACAACTGGGGCATTATATGTGGGCTCAGTCTTACGGGCTGGCGTCGCCGTATCCCGTCGTGGCGAGCTATCGTCTTCCCATGGCGTATCTGCAGCCTCGACCCAAACTACGTTCGGTGGCTCAGCTTTTTCCTCATATGCCTCAAAATACGCATCGGCAACTCTACCCATTTCAGGCAATTGATTGACCCGATCAATTTTCAACATCGTGATTAGCGGTTCCGGGCATGACTTTAAGAATTGAGGGCGCAGAATTAAATCTTTGATGCCCTCGACAGTCTCCTCAGCTCCGTCACTTTCGCGCCAGTCTCGCAAATTCCCGGTGATTCTCACGGCAAACTGTGAGGCAGTTTCGTTCTCTTGCAGCTGAGCTTCCAAATAATGCTGCTTAAGGCGCTCAGTGCTCAGCCCATATGCCTTTAAGAGGGCATGTTTCATCTGACCATAGTCACAGCTATGTTTATCCAGTCTATAGAGCACCTCGAGTGCCTTACCCTCAAACAAGGTCATAAACTGAAGTCTACGCGTGATCTCGTCATATTCCAAAAGGTCTGCCGCATCATCAAACCTTCCTATGAAGTGTTCCATCCTATCGCCTTCTTTGAACATCGGAAGTTTTAATTTAGGCCGGTTCATAAGTGTCGGCGCTCCCCCGTGGTTACTGGCTCGTAACACTTCCAACTCATGTTCCCTCTCTTGCTGCCTATGTTCCCTCTCTTGCTGCCTATCTTCTCTCTCCTTCTCCCACTCTCTCTCTCTCGCTCTCCTTCCCTCTCCTGTCTCTCTCTCAACTCCTTTTCCCTTTCCTCTCTCTCCACGTGCTCGCGGGCTTTCTCCCTCTCCTCTCTCAACTCCTTTTCCCTTTCCTCTTTCTCCACGTGCTCGCGGACTTTCTCCTCTCTATCTCTCAACTCCTTTTCATGCTCGCGGTCTTTCTCCCTCTCCACTCTCTGTGTCTCCATGAGCTTCAATTCCTTCTCGTACTCTCGCAATTAGAGAGAACTGCAACTCCGAAATGCCAGTAGTCGCTGGCAGTTTTAACTCACAATTTGGTGAAAAGTTGGTCAACTTGAAAGAAAAATATGGGCTTATTCCACTGCACTTAAAACACACAAGTATAATATTAAGAATGATTTTCTTCTATATGTATATTGTATAGAAGCCTGATTCTGTAAAACATTGTATATAACCAAATAACCAAGTAGGTTATAGTTGAGGAGGCGAGGTAAATGTTACTCTATGATATTATATAGTCAATAACGTATGTTTAGAAGTTATCTATACCTAGGCAGTCATATTTTCCTGTTATTATTGTGTATCAATCAGATAGAAAGCCTGGAAGTGCAATGAGTCGACGCGTGAAGTCGTAATGTTTTGATTCAATCTCCCCGCCACAATCTCCCCGCCCACCACTCCCCGCCGCGGCACGTCGCCTCCACTATTATAACCTACATTGTCGCAGCAACAAGCCGATTTCGGCATTCTTTATTCTTCGTTTTTCCAAGGCATTGCTTATTGTATTTTGACAAGCGTTTGCCAGACGCAGCAGTACTGTCTTAGAAAACAGTGTGATCATCGCCCAAATTTTACATGCCACAATATACATGTAAAAAATATATTAAGCTTTGCTACTCGAGGCGAGTAATTTGCATTAAATTGCTATTATAGAACGTTCCATCGTAATGCATGTCATCCATATAATTAGTAGAACAACAGAAGAACTATATTTTTTGGTATTCAGATGCGGTGCATCAATGTTTATCGCGAAATTAATTTATGAAAAATATTAGTCGCGGAGCCAAAACACAGTAGACCAACCTTTGAGTTAAAACTGCCAGCGACCACTGGCATTTCTCGAGTTTCAGATAATTGGAATTCCAATGATCTGAAACTCGAGAAATGCCAGTGGTCGCTGGCAGTTTTAACTCAAAGGTTGGTCTACTGTGTTTTGGCTCCGCGACTAATATTTTTCATAAATTAATTTCGCGATAAACATTGATGCACCGCATCTGAATACCAAAAAATATAGTTCTTCTGTTGTTCTACTAATTATATGGATGACATGCATTACGATGGAACGTTCTATAATAGCAATTTAATGCAAATTACTCGCCTCGAGTAGCAAAGCTTAATATATTTTTTACATGTATATTGTGGCATGTAAAATTTGGGCGATGATCACACTGTTTTCTAAGACAGTACTGCTGCGTCTGGCAAACGCTTGTCAAAATACAATAAGCAATGCCTTGGAAAAACGAAGAATAAAGAATGCCGAAATCGGCTTGTTGCTGCGACAATGTAGGTTATAATAGTGGAGGCGACGTGCCGCGGCGGGGAGTGGTGGGCGGGGAGATTGTGGCGGGGAGATTGAATCAAAACATTACGACTTCACGCGTCGACTCATTGCACTTCCAGGCTTTCTATCTGATTGATACACAATAATAACAGGAAAATATGACTGCCTAGGTATAGATAACTTCTAAACATACGTTATTGACTATATAATATCATAGAGTAACATTTACCTCGCCTCCTCAACTATAACCTACTTGGTTATTTGGTTATATACAATGTTTTACAGAATCAGGCTTCTATACAATATACATATAGAAGAAAATCATTCTTAATATTATACTTGTGTGTTTTAAGTGCAGTGGAATAAGCCCATATTTTTCTTTCAAGTTGACCAACTTTTCACCAAATTGTGAGTTAAAACTGCCAGCGACCACTGGCATTTCGGAGTTGCAGTTCTCTCTAATTGCTGCCTCTCCTCTCTTTCATCTCGTTGCCTATCAGCGACATATTCTTTAATGTCGTTTGGCTCCACGAGGCCTATCAACTCCGCCTCTTCCCTATATTTCTGAACACTCATGCTGGCCGGGCTATTTGCTGTCTAGAATAAATTACCCTGTGTACTCCTGGACTAGCAAGAATGAGTCCCTGTGTGCGGGCTCCAATTGTAAAGGTTTAGATTTTTTACTGGGGGTTTTACGTACTTAGACTGCACTTACCTCTCAATAATTAAATCATCTTCGGGTTGTTTGTTTGACTCACTATGAAGCTATCGGGTCCAGGACTACATACAGGGTAACAATAAACACATGGTAAACACTTTAACTAGTTTATTTACAACTAATCTACACACAGCAAAAATAGCACCCCAACACAAGATTCATTCACTCAATCACGCCCTAAATATCTTCCCTACATACGCCTACGATAACCTACTGTCTAGTATCTGGCTGGGGAATAGATATAAGGGGTTATGGATTATCTCACGCTTTTACCGAGGAACCTGTGGCCTTGTCCTCGTCGCGGTGTACACACTTGGTCGCCAGTCTCCATGCACTCCTCTTCCCAGCTCGCGTCTGCCCCAACCAAACCCTTCTTCTCCTCGCGGTGTGGCTTGCCCTGCGTCTGCTAGCAGGAATCAAGCACCAGACATGCGGGGAACTGGAAGGAGGTGGCGAGAGGTCCAAAAGACGTCCTCGGCTGGGGGAGTTGTAGTCGTGGCGGTGACCTGCAAGAGAATGGCCGAGCCAGGTCGACTGAGGTCGTCCTGGCTGTTCCAAGATGGCGGCTGGTGGCGCGTTGCCACTTCGGCTCATCCAAACATATTTTCTATACCCTGTTTCTTATTACGCATGCCTGATTTCCTATCAGCCACCACATGCAATTTACTTCGGGCGTTTCTGCTAGCGCACCCCGCTACTCGTGGGGAGGCAACTATGAGCCTAAAACCCCTCCCCACTGACTGGAATCCTTTCCAGACACCAGAAAAACATTAACTGGCAACTCCCAGTAGTAACAAAAGCCTGGTGCTACGCGCACGCAATGGGGATACGAGAACTTGAATGCCTATAAAATGTCTAGCCATTACAATGACCTTATCATTGTTAAAATGGCTATTCAAGGACACCAGGTACCATTTAACAATGAACCAGATTTCATTAATATTTTTAATGACGATGATCAACACCATTTTCCGTTTCATGTTATTGATAATATGATATTTCACTTTACTAGATATTGTGATAAAGAAAGACTTTTGGTTGATGATATTCACTGTGACGATATTACATACGAACCACCGTGTGATTACATTTTCTGTGGTGACACAAAGGAGAAAACAAATTCTACTCAATCTCTCAAATTACTGTCTTTTAATATAGGAAGCAATCCACGCCATCTGGACACTTCTAATGTACAATGTTTAAATACTTTTTACTTAAATTTTGATATAATAGGACTGTGTGAAACGAGGCTTAATGACAGCATAATGCCCCTTTACAACTTAAAGAATTTCACTGGTAATTTCAAAAACAAAACTACAAGTGGGGGGGGATTGGCGATATATATGCACAACAAATTTCCCTGTGTATCAATGGAAAATGTTTCCTTCCAACTACCACACCTGCAATCACTGTTCCTGAAGGTTGTTCAGCCATCTAATTTCACAGTTGGAATAATTTACCGACCACCAAATTCAAGTATGAATGACTTTCTTCAGTCCTTAGAACAAATTTTAGATGCCATAGTATCAGAGTCAAAATTACCGTGTTATGTGATGGGTGATTTTAATGTTAATTTGCTTCAGTACGATACGGATAGCAATGTTAAGGAATTGGTAAATATATTTTCTTCTCACTTAATGTACCCAACAGTGCTAAAGCCAACCAGAGTAACTAGAACTTCAGCTACTTTAATAGACCTTATATGGACGACTGAAATATATAATTGTGTGAAGAGTGGAATAATTAACATAAATATCAGTGATCATTTCCCTGTTTTTAATATATTTTCTTTAAAAAATGTTGATAATTCCCCACATATATCTTTGAAAAGAAGAATGATGAGTTTGGAAAACATGGATAATCTTAAAGCAGAATTGACAAATTACAATTGGGAACAAGATATGACCGGTAGGAATGTTGATGAAGATTTTAATACTTATGTGAATGCATTTACTACCATATACAACAAAAACTTTAAAATTAGAGAATATAAGATTAAACCGGTACATACTGATAAACCATATATTACTGCAGACATCAAACAATCTATAAAATACCGGAATAAATTACAAAAATTATATGCAAAGTGGCCGCTAACGTATGGTAGACAGTTTAAACGATACAGAAATACTCTGACATCAGTAATCAGAGAAGCCAAAGAAAATTATTACAAAGAAAAGCTAACATCAAACTCTGGTAATAGCAAGAAAACGTGGGAACTAGTTAACTGCTTGATGGGAAGGAATAAGAAGCAAAAGCCACCGCCCTCGTTTACTTTTCATAATAATACCACAACCAATTACCAAGAAATAGCCGATGGTTTCAATGAATATTTCAGCAGTGTTGCTGAACAACTAGCAGAGAACATTCAACCATCTCGTGTGTCCTTTAGGGAGTATATGCCAGAGCCTGTGCCACATTCTATGTATTTACAACCAACTACAGCAGTAGAGATAAAGAATATTATTAAATATCTCTAATCCACTTCTCCTGGCTACGACGATATTTACCCTAGGGTAGTGAAACACTGTATGGACATTATCACTCCATTCCTCGTACACATTGTAAACAGATCCTTCCAAGACGGTATTTTCCCAGAGCAGCTTCAAATAGCTAAAGTAATTCCAATACACAAAAAAGGAGACAACACAAGTGCCCATAATTATAGACCCATGCTCACTACATTCAGTAAAATATTTGAAAAAGTAATGGTGTCAAGATTAAAAGGTTACCTACATCGGTGCTCGATACTAACTAATCACCAGTATGGATTTAGAGCTGGATATTCCACAGAATTGGCGGTACACAGTCTTTGCCAG
Source organism: Chionoecetes opilio (assembly GCA_016584305.1). NCBI lineage: Eukaryota > Metazoa > Arthropoda > Malacostraca > Decapoda > Majidae > Chionoecetes > Chionoecetes opilio. Next base: position 147,607 of record JACEEZ010006494.1, on the reverse strand, counting down.
ACTATCTATGACACATTGGATACTAAAATGTTTCAGCTAACACTAATTTGTGATTTGGCTAAGGCATTCGATACGATTTCACATAGTATTTTGTTAGAAAAATTATTCATATACGGGATAAGGGGAACTGCAAATAATTGGTTTAGGAGTTATCTAGGAGACAGGAAGCAGTATGTTATTTTCAATGACAAAATATCCAATATTAAAACAATCAAATATGGCATTCCTCAGGATCAGTTCTGGGACCTATACTATTCTTGATATACATACATGACATAGCACTCAAGTGATAAACTGAATTTTCTTCTATATGCAGACGACACTACTATTTATCTTAAAAGTCGTGACCTTAGAGAATTAGAAACTACTTTAAATAGCGAATTAGTACACGTATCGAACTGGATTGATAGTAATAAGCTCTCTTTAAACCTTAACAAGACACAGTATTTATTATCTCATTCTAGCTTGCGACAGCCAATAACCAACATTTCCATTAAGATAAACAACATTGAAATACTTAGAGTTAATGAAGCAAAATTCTTAGGGGTGAACTTATAGATGAACATTTACATATGAACATAGAAGGGGTCATCTTATAGATGAACATTTACGATGGAAAGCTCATATAGATTACATTAAACTGAAAATTAGTAGAATAATAGGAGTGGTATGTAATATAAGATCTAATATGAATGATAGTAATGTTAAGCAGATATATATGTCACTGGTTTACCCACACTTAACATATTATGCCGCAATTTGGGGAGGTGCATGTCCCATATACCTTCATAACCTCTTTGTTACACAGAACAAATATTAAGAGTAATGTATTACTGTCGTCGTTATGAACACACTAATCCTTATTTCAAGAATAATTCCTTATTAAAATTACAAGATATCATAAGCTTTCGAACAGGTATTTTTGTATACAATGCATTAAGTAACTGTGTCATTACTATTGACTATACACGGGCACCACACAACATTGCGACAAGGAGCACACGTCATGAGCTGAGACTTCCTCGGTGCAGAACATCACACGCCCAGCAGAGTGTCCTTGTCAGGGGTTGTAGGACATGGAATACACTCTCAGACGACACTAAAAATTCCACTTCCAAGAACATGTTCAAGCCGAGGATTAAACGAGAATTATTTGCTAGATACGAATCGTTACTATAGGTACCTGTGTATGATCATGTAGGTGTGGATGAATATGTATATGTGTGTATATGTGTGTATTTATGAATGTGTATGTGTATGTATTTGTGTATGCGTGTATATGTATGTATTTATGTATGAGTGTATATACGAGTATGTATATATGTATGTGTTTATGTATGTATATATGTGTGTGTATGTATATGTCTGCGTAAGTATGTAGGTGTATAAAAATCAGAATAGATAAAAATTACATTTATGTATATTATGTTGAGTTGTCTGCGGCCATCACTGTGAGAGAAATTTAACCTAGAGATAATGATTCAGGCCCGTAATAGAGCATTTGCTCATCGGGCCCTGCCATATAACTCACCATGTATTTCCTTATATTGAATTGTAACATGACGGCCAATAAATTATTATTATTATTATTATTATTTCTCTCTCTCTCTCTCTCTCTCTCTCTCTCTCTCTCTCTCTCTCTCTCTCTCCTCCTCTCCTCTCTCTCTCTCTCTCCTCTCTCTCTCTCTCTCTCTCTCTCTCTCTCTCTCTCTCTCCTCTCTCTCTCTCTCTCTCTCTCTCTCCTCTCTCTCTCTCTCTCTCTCTCTTCTCTCTCTCTCTCTCTCTCTCTCTCTCTCTCTCTCTCTCTCTCTCTCTCTCTCTCTCTCTCTTCTCTCTCTCTCTCTCCCTCTCTCCTCCTCTCTCTCTCTCTCCTCTCTCTCTTCTCTCTCTCTCTCTCTCTCTCTCTCTCTCTTTTCTCTCCTCTCTCTCTCTCTCTTCTCCTCTCTCTCTCTCTCCTCTCTTCTCTCTCTCTCTCTCTCTCTCTCTCTCTCTCTCTCTCTCTCTCTCCTCTCTCTCTCTCTCTCTTCCTCTCTCTCTCTCTCTCTCTCTCTCTCCTCTCTCTCTCTCTCTCTCTTCTCTCTCCTTCTCTCCCTCTTCTCTCTCTCTCTCTCTCTCTCTCTCTCTCTCTCTCTCTCTCCTCTCTCTCTCTCTCTCTCTCTCTCCTTCTCTCTCTCTCTCTCTCTCTCTCTCTCTCCTCTCTCCTCTCTCTCTCATCTTTCTCATTATATATTATATAATATATATATATATATATCTATTAATTAATGCTCTGAAGGTTAAATAACGTAAAAGCCCACACACAAACGCTAGTGCGCGCTATAAGGAAAGAAGGAAGGCTATTATAGGAAGGTTAGCCCATCCCCTGAGGCACTAGAAAAATACAGAGGAGGAAAGAGTATAAGGAAATAATATGGGACGCCACGGTGGCCAGTGGATACTGCGGTACAGGCACTTCATTTAGTTCACATAGTGAGGACATGACGTGTGTTAGTTTGACAAATTATCGCGGTCGTTTCTTGACTATTTATGGCAAGCTTTTCTTAAGGTATGTGACGATTGTCTGTCTGGCTGCCGCGTTGTACCTCGCTATCACACAGGTGAGTTGCTTTATTGATGCTGGTGCTCCCAGTCGACAACCAGGGCGGGGCGTCAGCCAGCAGGGTAACACACCTTGCCGCGCACTCTTTACTGTCACTGAGGCGTCCCAGCGTTACGCACCCAACACAAACTTATTTCCACAAACCCGTTATGGCTCTGTGCTTACCGACATGCCAAGTACAGACTGGAGAGCTCGCCAATACTCTGATGCCCTTGGCTCCGACGCGACCAGGGCTGTGCATCAGCTGCTCCTAAAGAGAGACTCTCTGTCTGGGGCGTCAACGACTGACTACTCTCCCTTGGCTGCCTCTCTCCCCACGATGCTGGCCTCCCAGAGTGAGGGTAAGGGCGGCGCACCTGTGGTCACCACCACCACCAGGATCAAGGCCGCAGGCGGGCAGTTACCTTTCGTACCATGTGAGATAGCAACCTATGCTGACCCTACCTCCGTCACCGCCTGCTTCAGGTCCAGACTGGCTCAACATGACTCCTTGTGGATATGCTTTATGGGAGATTCAAAGATTATAAATCTTTTTTATGAATTTCTGGCCGTAAATGACAACGAACTTCACTATTTGATAAAGTTTTCAGTAAGTTTCGAGTTGTTGAGTTACTCACATTAGAAAGTACCCTTACACTAAATAATATTGGAATATTACTATATTTTGCATCTATGATGTTGTAAATAAGTAGTAACGGGCATATTAATAGCTAAGCCTTGACGGTGAACGCGAATAAGACACTTTCCATCCACAGAACAGAAGCGCGCACTTTGCTACCATGGACAGGGAACACACCAAGCTTAAAGTTGACATGGAAGCCTCGACCTCCAAGCTACCCGGGCTAATTGTCTCATATCAGTATGCTGTGTTTATGTGTGTGTGGTAGGGTGTGTATGTGGTAGTGTGTGTGTGTGTGTATGTGTGTGTGTGATAGGTTGTGTGTGGTAGTGTGTGTGTGTGTGTATGTGTGTGTGTGTGGTAGGTTGTGTGTGGTAGGGTGTGTGTGTCTGTGTGTGTGTGGTAGGGTGTGTGTGTGGTAGGGTGTGTGTGTGGTAGGGTGTGTATGTGGTAGTTTGTGTGCGTGTGTGTGTGTGTGTTTGTGGTAGGGTGTGTGTGGTAGGGTGTGTATGTGTGTGTTAGTTTTGTGTGTGTGTGTGTGTGTGTGTATGGTAGTTTACGCGCACGCGCGTGTGTGTATGTATGGTAGTGTGTGTGTGTGTGTGTGTGTGTGTGTGTGTGTGTGTGTGTGTGTGTGTGTGTGTGTGTGTGTGTGTGTGTGTGTGTGTGTGTGTGTGTGTGTGTGTGTGTGTGTTAGTGAAGTTAGTAATGTTAGTTAGTATGCACACTCGTGAACCGAGCGTGCTAACCACTATCACTACGGGGCACCACAATGTTGTGTGTGTGTGTGTGTGTGTGTGTGTGTGTGTGTGTGTGTGTGTGTGTGTGTGTGTGTGTGTGTGTGTGTGTGTGTGTGTGTGTGTGTGTGTGTGTATGCGTTGTAATGAGTGTGTGTGTGTGTGTGTGTGTGTGTGTGTGTGTGTGTGTGTGTGTGTGTGTGTGTGTGTTGTAGTTTTTTTTTTTTTGTACATCACAAAGGACTGGCCTCCGTTGTCGCCTCCGTGGTGCCTGTAGCGTGCCTGGCTACGAATCTGCGGGCCCTGGTTCGAATCCGGGCCAGGGCAAGTCGGTGACCAGCCTACCCAGCTGTTCTTCCTTCCTTTCGGGGTTGATAAATGGGTACCTGGGGTAACCTGGGGAAGGTAACTGTGGTAATCCAGGTTTCACACTAGCCCTGTGTCCCGGGTAACGGGTCCTCACCCACCACAGGCTGTAAGGGCTAATGCCACGGAGATGAGCACCGAATGCCACGCGCAGCTTAGCGTTGCTCCCATCTTTACCTTTACCTTCCAAAGGACTGGCCAAGGGGAAAAAAAAGAGGTAACAAAAAGCCCGCTTAGTTGCCAGTTCCTATAGTGAAGACAGTGAATTTAAAGTATAAAGAAACGTGGGCCAATTTAGTTCGGGAGGTGTCTTGTCACTCCTCCCTTGAAAAGATTTAAGTCTTAGGAAGGTGGAAAAATAGAAGTAGGAAGAGTGTTCCAGAGTTTAACAGTGAAAGGGATGAAAGAATAAAGATACTGATTATAACTCTTGCATTAGGAAGATGGACATAATAGGAATAAGAATGAGTAGAAAGTCGTGTGCAGTAAAGCCACGGGAGGGGAAGAGGCATGTAGTTAGCAAGTTCAGACGTGCAGTGAGCATGAAAATAACGGTAGAAGATAGCAAGAAAAGCAACATTGCGGCGGTGATTTAAAGATTGAAGACAGTCAGTCAGAGGAGGAGAGTTGGTGAGACGAAAAACTTTTGACTCAACCCTGTTTAGGAGAGCTGTATGAGTGGATCCCCCCAATACATGTGAGACAGCCTACTCCATAGTCCATGTATGGGTAGATAAGGCCCTAGCTTGTACAGAGCAAGCAAAGGGGACGGAGAAAAATATGGACGCAGACGCATCTGCTAGGACACCTAACTTCTTAGAAGCTGTTTTAGCAAGAGATGATATGTGAGATTTCCACTTCAGATTTTTACTTATTGATAGTACAAGACTGTTCATTGTTGAAGAGGGAGACAGTTGAATGTCATTTACAAAGAGGGGATAACTGTCCGGAAGGTTCTGCATTCTTTTCTCTATTTTTCGTCGGCATAGCTACTCTGTCCTGGCTGGAACTGGACAGCAATAACACGTAGCCTGCATTTGACAGGCCATGGTGAGTGTTAGGATTTGGCTGGAACTTGACCACAATAACCCGCAACCTGCACTTGACAAGCCATGGTGAGTGTTGGGATCAACACGACATCGATCGAGTATCATTCGTTCTCATGTCAGGTGAGCAGGAGGGTAATATAATGGACTCGTTTACTCACACCTAAAACACGGAGTATTATAAAGCTTTGGATGCAATATAAGCTACTTATCACTGTACTCATATTCATTTTGCTTAAAAATGCACTATGAATAAGATATATGTAGTTTTGGGGGGCAAAATATGACGTGGCGGCGGAACGCACTGTGATTGGTTGTGACGTAGACAACTCAGAAACGTCCCTTCCGCTCCCACCTCCCGTCCCCGACAAAGCGACAAAGAGAACATACTATGTTTGTTTTGTGCCAATCTGCTAAAACACCTCAATGGACCCGTTTACTCACACCTAAAACACGGAGTATTATGAAGCTGTGGATGCAATATAGGCTACATATCACTGTACTCATATTCTTTTTGCTGAGAAATGCACCATAAATTAAATATATGGCATTTTTGGGCCAAAATATCACAACACGGCGGAACGCGCTGTGATTGGTTGTGACGTAGTAAGCGCAGACTCAGATCTCGCCTGATCAGCTGATTGGCTTGTTTTGGCTCAGCAGACCGCAGTATCTATGCATTCAACATGTCCCAGACAAAAAGAACATATTATGCTTGTTGTGTGCCAATGTGCAAAAACACCACAATTAAAACTCCAGAGAATGTGTTCATAACTATGCCTAAAGACAAGAAAAAGAGGAAACATTGGTGGATGTCTGCAAGGCGTGATTTCTCGATGAAGGAAAATTCATACTATTGCTGTGAAGACCATTTTGATGTATTATTAATGTATGTACCTGTGCATGGATAAGTAACTTGCAAATTATATGTAGCTGTGGGGCTTTAGCTGAGCTGTGATCAGTTGCGGGAGTAGTATGCAGTATGCAAGGCTTTTGAGGTAGGGATGAGACAGGCTGGGTTTTTCATGTTAAGTATACAACACGCAGTGAGTTAGGTAAAATTTTAGAGTCCTTTCCCGCCCTTATTAGAGTGTTTTTTCCTCCAGACCTTCACAGATCCCTTCAGATACCTCTAAACTGTAATTATAAAGTGGGGGGGAGATGCCCCCTTCACCCCCCTCCCCTCCTTAACGACCCCCCTGGACCCCTCAAAAATATAATATGTTTAATATTACTAACCTAACCTCACTATAACCTAACCTAACCTAATCTCACTAATAACCTCATAGCGAGACCCCCATAAAAAAATAATTACTAACCTAACCTACCCTTGTAAAATTTTAGTTTTATTTTACTAACCTAACTAACCTTACTAACTTGCATTACCCCTACTACCGCAAGATGACCAGTAATCCTCCTTCAAGTGATGTAGTAGGTATTCACTGTGTTTGTGAATATGTAAGTTGTAGTTTATAAGGAAAAAGGGGATAGACAGAGATAAGTGGCCCGTGACACCAGGCAAGTGATGACTTCTGGGATCGGCATTCCTTATAGGGAGTTTAAATGAACCTGCAATGACATGTACAGCTAGACAGATAGACGAACTCATAGAGGAACAGGTAGAAATGTATGGCTTTCTTTCCCCACATAAGCAAAACATACACCCTTCGTCACTACTCGCCACTACAACCTTTACTAACCATACATTTCTACCTGTTCCTCTATGAGTTCGTCTATCTGTCTAGCTTTACATGTCATTGCAGGTTCATTTAAGCTCCCTATAAGGAATGCCGATCCCAGAAGTCATCACTTGTCTAGTGTCACGGGCCACTTATCTCTGTCTATCCACTTTTTCCTTATAAACTACAACTTACATATTCACAAACACAGTGAATACCTACTACATCACTTGAAGGAGGATTACTGGTCATCTTGCGGTAGTAGGGGTAATGCAAGTTGGTGTATTAGTAGGTAGTACATATAGTAGCGGCCGCTTCACAGCTGTTTTGCTCTGTTGTCTGCGCTGTTGACGTCACAACATGGCGCCAGTCGTTTTAGAGCGTATACATTTTCCTGTACTTAAATTGGCTGTATCATCAAAAATACTGTTCACATAGAAAAGTCAACATCACTGCCCAACTATATGAGGCTTGAAGATTTCAAATCAATCGTTACCTCAAGTAGAGTAAACGGGTCCATTAAAACAACAGAGAGTGTTCATATCTGTGTCCAAAGACAAGATAAATAGTAAACTGTGGTGGATGTCTACTACATACCTAAGGCGTGATTTTAGGTGACTGGTGACTAGCTGGTGAATGTTGACTGCAGGGTGACTATTGCCAGGTTGACTGGTATGTATACGGATTGGTGATTGGTGCTTCTCTGTGTATGCTGATGAGGTAACAAACGCCTACACACATACACGCACACGCACACACACACACACACAGCAAGCACGCGGCGTGTGTTATTGTGACAATGTTGTGACCACGGGAACGCATCCAACAGTTTCACTTCAACAGTTGCACTTTCTTTTCATATTCTATAGGAGCTATATTCACTGTGTCTTGACCAGTATATATATATATATATATATATATATATATATATATATATATATATGTGTGTGAGTGTGAGTGTGTGTGTGTGTGTGTGGAAGTTGCTATATTCACTATATGTGCTCTTTACCAGTATGTATGTGTGTGTGTGTGTGTGCGCGTGTGGAAGATTCACAGTGTGCTCCTGTTCAGGTGTGTGTATGTAGCGCGTGGAAGGAGCTCTCATTCTACCTGTTCTTCTATGAGTTCGTCTATCTGTCTAGCTGTAGGCTACATGTCATTGTAGGTGCATTTGAGCATAGGTGGGAGTGATAACGAAAAAAATTATCACGATAACCGATAAATCGATAACGATAACCTTATCGGCGATAACCGATAATCGATAACTGGCGATACATTTATCGCCTGATAAGGCGATAACCGATAAATCGATAAATCCAAAATTCCGATACTAGCGATAACGATATTGATATTTTAAATAAAAAATCTTAAATGCTATCAGTAAACTGTTAGAAAACCCTTACTTTACCTTTTGCATACTAATATCTTCTAAATTCAATGTTTATCCTGTCTCTTCACTATATGAAAAGTACTGTTTTTAAGTAAAATAACTACATTTGAAAGTTTAAACTACTAAAAATGTCTTTTGCACAGCCACAGTCTAGACCAGGTTCTGCAACATGTTCCCCTTCATAAATATGAGCATGTTGAAGTTTTCATCAGACAGGGAGCTCCTCTTGGTCCTGTTGATGTCCTTGCCAAGGGAGAACAAGCGCTCCACCGCGGCGCTGGACGGCATCACCGTGTTGTACCTCAAGAAGAGGTCAATGAGCACCTTCTCACTGTTGAAGGCTGGGTCTGACGCCATCACTAATTCAATACTATAATACTATAAAATAGTAAAGCACTACTAAATTACAATAAAAATAGGATCAGTTTAGAATAGGGGCGTAGGTGTTCAAAACGTTAATAAACGGATATTAAAGAATAGCACCGAATAGTAAATACATTCATATACACGTGCACAAAAAATTAGAACGGAAGAAGCACGGGAACATAGGGAAAAAAATCATCAAAGAACGCGTAAAACCGGGAGCGCGCAGGAGCAACACCTCCCCGTCCGACAGCTGGTGAGAGACTGAAGCTGAGCGAACGTTTTGAGATGACGTCAAGACGGTTAGCTGGGTTTAGACCAGGTAGATAGATGGCAGATGGAATTTAATATTGATAAGTGTAGCCTAATGAATGTTGATAGGAAAAATCCTGGTAATAGGTACATCATACGCAATGTATCGCTGAAAAGATCAGTAGGTAAGAAAGATCTGGGAGTGCGGGTAAGCTCAGACCTCCGTCCTAGGAATCAATGTATTGAGGCTAGAAATCGAGCCAACAGGGTGTTATGATTTATTACCAGGAGTGTTAAAAGTAGAAGTGCTGAGGTTATTCTCAAGCTTTATTTGGCACTAGTTACTAGTCAGACCTCACCTAGACTATGCGGTTCAGTTTTGGTCTCCGTATTACAGGATGAATATTGCCTTGTTAGAATCAGTACTGAGAAGGATGACCAAACTGATTCATGGGATGTGTAACTTTAGTTCTGAGAAGAGATTGAAACTATTAAATGCACACTCACTCGAGAGGCGTAGAGTAAGAGGCGATCTGATATAAGTTTTTAAGTGGATAAAGGGATACAATAAAGGCGATGTAGGAAAAGTTCTTACGGCTAGTAGGCAGGGTAGAACAAGAAGTAACGGATTCAAGCTGGAACAGCGTAGATTTAAAAAGGAAATAGGGAGAAACTGGTTCACAAATAGGGTAGTGAATGATTGGAATGGACTCAGTCGTCAGGTGGTCAATGCGGAATCTATTGGGGTCTTAAGAGGAGTCTAGATAAATTCATGGATGGGGAAGAGAGGTGGATATAGGTAGAGTTAAGTAACAGGACCTACCTCGTGTAGATCCCACGGCCTCTTGTAGCTTCCTTATTTTCTTATGTTCTTATACAGCTTGGTGGTAAGGCTAATTTTATAAATTTGTTATGCCTACATGCATTGATACATATACATATAATCTACATTTTAGAATTTTGATGGTAGCATATAAGTACAACATAAATCTGGGATTTAAAATTAATCCTATATTCCTAAAACTTCGGTTGGGCCACTGAAAAAGAGAGAGAGAAGAGAGAGAGAGAGAGGAGAGAGAGAGAGAGAGAGAGAGAGAGAGAGAGAGAGAGAGAGAGAGAGAAGAGAGAGAGAGAGAGAGAGAGGAGAGAGAGAGAGAGAGAGAGAGAGAGAGAGAGAGAGAGAGAGAGAGAGAGAGAGAGAGAGAGAGAGAGAGAGAGAGAGAGAGAGAGAGAGAGAGAGAGAGAGAGAGAGAGAGAGAGAGAGAGAGAGAGAGAGAGAGAGAGAGAGAGAGAGAGAGAGAGAGAGAGAGAGAGAGAAGAGAGAGAGAGAGAGAGAGAGAGAGAGAGAGAGAGAGAGAGAGAGAGAAGAGAGAGAGAGAGAGAGAGAGAGAGAGAGAGAGAGGAGAGAGAGAGAGAGAGAGAGAGAGAGAGAGAGAGCGTCGCATATCAGTCAGGTCTAATACGAGTGTAAATGACACAAAGATACAAACTTCTGTTTAGGCGAAGGTGTGAATGAATATTTTATTGTTGTGTACATCATGCAACATTCGTTTTTTTCGTATTTCATTCACAGGCATGTGGTTAGTTACAAGAGTATACTATCATGCTACCAGTGCTAACGTGTGGTTAACGATCTTGTTATGTGTACCCGTAACGTACCTTGGTCCATTACCAGTAGCTACCCCAGCAAACACAAAGACATCGGGCCTACGTAGGCCCAAGTTATGTCTTGCCGCCGGCCCGTGGGAAGTGTACGATGGAGGGCCGCTGGTAGTTTGCCTAGAGGCGCACGAGAGGGCCGCTCCAGTGGCCCAACGTAGGACATATTAGTACTTGCCGCTGTTACAGTAACTGATTGAGGAATATTTCTGGTTTTACTTTCTAAACGATATTACAGATATAGTAATGTTTTAAGGGGTGTTGCACAGCCCATTAGCCGATTAATAGACTAATGGGATGTTCAACACTCCTAAAAACATTAACATTATCTCATAAATGCAATATGCTTAGAAAGTCTAACCAGAAATATTCCTATGTCGTTATCCAGTAATACGATGAAAAGGAGAATCATAAATTGCTACGGACATTGTTTATTTCATAATAACAAAAACATTTTCGTTATTGGATTTACATGGTGTGAAACAGCCATGAGAGCGATGGGATGCGGCGAGCTACACGTTACCCACATCCAAGCACTTATGCGTTTTCCCACTAAAAGCCGGTTCCCACTAGCCCGCTTCTACGGCCGCCCTTGCCGTACACCGCCCAACAATGACGTCACAAAAAAGTCGACCGCACAGCCGTACCGCTGTACGGCTGCCGTACAAAGTTAAAATCAAGTCATCTCTCCCGCTCGGCGGTGTCCGCTCGAGCGGAGGTGCAAACTGTGCCCGGTTACCACTACAACCACTCAAACGGTGATGATGGTGACGTCATTGTTGGGCGGTGTACGGCAACGGCGGCCGTAGAAGCGGGCTAGTGGAAACCGGTCTTAACTGAGCGAAAGTGTCCCTCTCCCAGGCGGCAGACAGTCACACGTTGGTTCAACTCTGCTGATAAATTCTTCAATATAACGTGTCGTTCTGCAATTATTTATATTATTCAGTCTAATTCATTATAATGAAGAAGCTAAAACATGTTAACTAAGTTTTCATTATGTAATGGAGTGGTTAAGGATGCCGTTTTAGGTTTTTTGTAGATTATTAACCATTTGAATTGGCTATCGTACGTCTAGCAGTTTAATGCATTTATAACAGGGAAAGAATTTCAAATAATATTTTATTATAATTGATGATATTATCTATGATAACTCCATCATCTACATCTATGCTTTATTAGGTGCCCCATTGGGTATTGATATATGTTGATAATATGTTGTAAATTATTGAAATAAGGGAAGATATGACTGTCTGTTATCTTGTCATCTCTGCCCTGTTAATCGAATGTTATTTCTATATATGGTACTGTACACACTTACTTTACTAGACTTTATCTGATGACGTTTTCTATGTTAACTCCTTCCTATGTGTCTCATCTTTATTTCTATGTTTCTCTGAGTGTTGCTGATAAGCTTAAAATATTCGAAATAAGCTATAATAATCATTATAATTTATATAAATATATATATATATATATATGTTATATATATATATATATATAATATATATATATATATATATATATATATATATATATATATATATATATATATATATATATATATATATATATATATATATATATATATATATATATATATATATATATATATATATATATATATATATATATATATATTATATATATATATATGTATATATGTATATATATATATATGCATATATACCTATATATATATATATATATATATATATATGTATATATATGTATATATACGTAATATATATATATATATATATATAATATAGATATATATATATTTATATATATATATATATATATATATATATATATATATATATATTATATATATATATGTATATATATATATTAATATATATATATATATATATATATATATATACATAGACCACTGTAAATCTGGACTGCGCACGGAATATCGGCCTGTTGCACAAGGGCCACAAGGTCGGAGCGCCTGTTTTCAACTTCACTGTTCACTCGGTAACCAGGAAGGATATCGAAGCGAATTTTCGTAGGTTTTCAGTTCCTAATAGAAAGTCGCTGATAGTGACGTAGTTTACATAGAAGCAGGGCATGTAGTACGGTACGGTACGGTAATATTTTTTGTAATTCGTACCTCAGATAAATACAGTACCGTAATTCCGTAACGTACCTGAATATTTGTATCGTACCGTACTGGTACGATTAGTTTTCGTACTGTAATTTCGAACTATTTTTCGTACCCAAAAAAGATTTGACTTTCAGAAACAAAATCAATAATTGACAAAATTACCAATAATTTTCCATTGTGATTAATATACACATACTTTTGCAGGTATTACATACAACACATAGTAATTTCTACCCATTTATCTCTATATACTACATACATTTCATAATTACATCCTATACCCAAGACTTACAAATCATTAACTAATATATTATATATATAATATATATATATATATATATATATATATATATATATTATTATATATATATATTATATATATATATATATATATATATATAATATATATATATATATATATATATATATATACCTAATTTAGGTTTTTTTTTGTTTATGTATTACATCGTAAAACGATGATGGCATCAATAATATCTTCCTTCAATCCTAACCTTAAATCGTTTAGGATGTAGCGCAACCCAGAGAATGTTCTTTCAACACTGGCCTGCGTCACAGGCAGAGCAATAGCCACTTCAGACAGTCTGCAACAAACAAACAGACACGCACGCGACACGAAACAAACAGACACGCGCACACACACCACACACACACACACACAAACATACAAACAAACAGACACGCACGCACACACAAACAAACAGACACGCACGCACGCACACACACAAAAAAACCCAGACACGCACGGACTCCAAAAACAACCACAACACACACCCGCACACACACACAAACAAACAAAACAGCACGCACGACAAACACAAACAAACAGACACGCCGCACACACAAAAACCAACACACGACAAACAAACAGACACGCACGCACACACACAAAAAAACAGAACACGCACGCACGCACCACAAAAAAACCAGACACGCACGGACCAACAAACAACAGACATGCAGGCACACACACACAAACAAACAAACGCACAGCACACGCACACAAACAACAGACACGCACGCACACACAAAAACAAACAGACATGCACTCCACACACCAAACAAACAGACACGCACACAAACACAAACAAACAGACAGCACGACACAGACACCACACAACAAACAGACATGAACACTCACACACAACAAACAGACACGCACCAAACACAACAACAAACAGACATGCACAGCACAACAAACAGACAACCACACGCACAAAACAAACAACACGCACGCACACAACACAACAGAACACGCACGCAAACACACACAAACAAACAAACAGACCGCCACACACAACAAACGACAAACACACACGCAAAAACAAAAAACAACACGCACGCACACCACACCAAACCAACAAACAGACACGCACATACACAACAAACCAACAAACAGACACGCACACACACACCAAACAAACAGACAGCACACACACACAAAACAACAAACAGACACGCACACCCACACGCAAACAAACACACGCACACACAAACAAACAGACACAACCAAAACAACAACGCACGCACACACAAACAAACAAACAGAACACGCACACACAAAAACAAACAGACACGCACACACACACAAACAAACAACACGCATACACACAAACAAACACAGACACACACACACAAACAAACAACAACACGCACACACACACAACAAACAGACACACACACACAAAACAAACAGACACGCACACACACATAACAAATAAACAGACACGCACACACACAAGCAAACAAACAGACACGCACACACACACACACACACAACAAACAAACAGCACATACACACACACACACAAACAGACACGCACACACACACACACAAACAAACAGACACGCTACACACACCACAAACAAATAAACAGACACGCACACACACAAGCAAACAAACAGACACGCACACACACACACACAACAGACAGCACAACACAAACAACAACGCACACCACACACACACAAACAGACACGCACACCACACACAAACAAACAGACACGCATACACACACACACACAAAAATCAGACACGCACAAACACAAACGAACAAACAGACACGCACACACACAACACAAACAAACAGACACGCACACACAACAACACAACAAACACAACAACGGCACACACACAAATATACAACACGCACACACACAAACACACCCAACAACACAAACAAACAGACACGCACACACACAAAAAACACAAAGACATGCACAGCACACAGCACACACACAACAAACAAAAGAACACGCACGCACACACAACAAACAAACAAACAGACACGACACAAACACAAACAAAAAAAGACACATACAAACACATACAAAACGGACACACACACAAACACACCACACACAATACAACAACACCACATACAATCACAAACAAACAGACACGCACACACACAAACAAAACAAATAGACACGACACACACACAACAAACAGACACGCCACACACACACAAACAAATAAACAGACACGCACAACACACACAAACAAATAAACAGACACGCACCACACACACAAACAAATAAGACACAGCACACACACAAACAAAAAACAGACACACACACACACAAACAGACACGCACACACACACAAAAAACAGACACGCACACACACAACACAAACAAATAAACACAGCAAACAACACACACAAAACAACACACACACACACAAACCAAATAAACAGACACG
Organism: Chionoecetes opilio; assembly: GCA_016584305.1. Taxonomy (NCBI): domain Eukaryota; kingdom Metazoa; phylum Arthropoda; class Malacostraca; order Decapoda; family Majidae; genus Chionoecetes; species Chionoecetes opilio. The sequence continues at coordinate 132,062 of JACEEZ010006494.1, read as the reverse complement.
ACAAACACAAACAAACACACACACAAAAACAAAAAACAGAAACGCACCACACACACACAACAAACAAACAGACACGCACACACACACACACAACAAAAAACAAAGACACGCACACACACACAAACAAACAAACAGACACCAACACACACACACACAAACAAACAGACAGCACCACACACAAACAAACAAACAGACACGCACACACACACAAAAAAACATGCACCACAACGCACACACAAACAAACAACAGACACGCACCACACACACACAAACAAACAGACACACACACACACACACAAATAAACAGACACACACACACACACACAAACAGACACGCACATACACACACAAACAAACAGACACGCACGCACACACACAAGCAAACAGACACGCACGCACCGACACACACACACACACACAAACAGACACGCACACACACACAAACACAAACAAACAGACACGCACAACACACACACACACACACGCAAGTGTGTTAAATGCAAGTGGGTATGTGAGTAATGGGGCGACGCCCCACGCCACCTGACTTATCTCCTTGACCTGACCGAGGAGGTCAGGAGGCTGAGGGATAATCCCCATTCCTCGTTCACACCCAGCCGTCTCAGGCAGCTTGGCAGAAATTCTACCTGGCTAATGAGGTCACACGGGGGTGTTAATTAATGGAGTCAAATCTCGCTCATTCATTCCCCTATCCGCCCATCCACCGCCCAATGGGCGGTGGCAGTATGGGCGGCGCCCATACTGCTGGGTACGAAAATGGTTCGATATAAGTACGGAAATAAAAATCGAACTTTCGTACCGTACCGAACTTGAAGAAATATATCGAACCGTAATATCGAACCGTACTTTTAGCCCTTAAATAACCGTACCGTACCGTAATTTCGTACCGTACCGTACCGTACTACATGCCCTGGCCCGCATGTGGCCTGCGGGCCGCGGGTTGGGAACCCCTGGTGTAGGGGGTTGAAAGGGTGTGAAATTAGGTTACGGTGAGGTGGAGGAGGGGTTGTGGGGGGGGGATGGGGGAGGTTGTTGTGGGAAGAGGGGGTTTTGGGGGGTTGTGTGGCCGAGGTGGATGAATTTCGTGGCATGGTGCGAATACGGGCATGTAATTTTAGTGTTAACAGTTGGTGGATGTTGTGTTGTGTGTGTGTGTGTGTGTGTGTGTTGTGTGTGTGTGTGTGTGTGGTGGTGTGTGTGTGTGTGTGCGTGTGGTGTGGTGTGTGTGTGTGTGTGTGTGTGTGTGTGTGTGTGTGGCGAGGTGAATAAAACTATGGTGTGAAGTTGTGTTTGTGCGTTCGGATTTCACTCACCTCACAACCCACTCAAATGTTAAAGCATTAACCTAGTGTTGAATACTGAACTCTTAACCCACTCACAACACCTCATACCGCGTTGACGAAAATTCATTCCAACTCATTACGCACTCAACAAATCACAACTACTCATTACCCATTCACAACACATCATAACTCACTCACAACAAATCAGAACTACTCACAACCCACTCACAACATATCATAACCCACTCACAACAAATCAGAAATACTCATAACCCACTCACAACACATCATAACCACTCATAAAATCTATAACCCCTCACAACAACTCATAACCCACTCACAACCCACTAACAATACCTCATAATTATTAATAATATCTTATAACTCTCTAACAACACCTCATAACACACTCACAACACCCTCACAACCCACTAACAACACCTCATAATTATTATTAATATATTATAACTCTAACAACACCTCATAACAACTCACAACCCTCCTTAAACACCTCACAACCCACACACAACACCTGTCACCTTAACTATCATTCCCTACCACATGCACAACCACACTCCACCACAACCCATTACAACTTCCACTTCCACACCACTCCTAACACCATACCTTCTATCCCCCCACCAGTGGGGCCCTTATGCAGCCTGGCGATTTCAAAACACTGGCGCGTAAACAGTCCAGAGATATAGTGGTATATATAATATATTTTATATTATAATAATATATATATATATATATATATATATATATATATATATATATATATATATATATATATATATATATATAAATATTATATATATATACGTATATATGTAAATATATATATATATATATACGATATTAATATATATATATATTATATATATATATATATAGTATATCTGTAAATATAATATATATATATATATATATATATATATATATATATATATATATATATATATAATAATATATATAATATATATAAAATATATATAAAAATATATATTTATATATTATATATATATAGTTTTTTATATCTCTAGTATAGTACGCAGCGATACCATACTGCTTGGGGATTCGGGTTAGGCAAATTTTATAAAAAATGTATACATACATGCATTGATACATACATATACATAATATATTCTACATTTAAAAAAATTGATGGTAGCATATAAGTACAACATATATCTGGGATATTTAAATAATCTGAAAGTACTAATTCTATGTATAACTACACCCTTTCTTAGACAAAAAACCCACTGCTCTCCCTCGTTGGGCCTCCGTCTTGACCCTTGCCCCGTAAACCCCGACACCCTTTACATTGTCACCTCAACTCCTATACCGTACTGGCGGTAACAAAATAGTATGAAAAGAATATTGGTAATTGCGTCTTGATATCTTCAATACATATTTATCGGAGTTCTGTAGTTTGTGGTAAATCAACACGACAGCATTATTCACTACAACGCTACCGTCGTTTGCATGACTCAATTACTTTTTACCCTGACATACTTCATAGCTCTTGTGTCGGTAAAGTCCATCGCGTTGTTCTTTTTTCATGAACCTCATTGATAAAATTGAAGTGTCTATAGAGCAGCCTGAACTATGATATATAATTTTCAATCAAGTCCCACTTCGATATAATGTACTGCCGCCACTACCGACGGTTCACCTCAACCGCCATTTTTCTCCCCAACTAGAAAAACATCCCTGCGGGATCACCAACGGCGACATTTTTTACCCTAGTTAGTAAAATTCTTAGCGCATCTCTCTCTCTCTCTCTCTCTCTCTCTCTCTCTCTCTCTCTCTCTCTCTCTCTTCTCTCTCTCCTCTCTCTCTCTCTCTCTCTCTCTCTCTCTCTCTCTCTCTCTCTCTCTCTCTCTCTCTCTCTCTCTCTCTCTCTCTCTCTCTCTCTCTCTCTCTCTCTCTCTCTCTCTCTCTCTCTCTCTCTCTGAATTAGTATAGCATCATTTTTTGTATTAGTTAATAAGATGAATAACAATAAAAGTTTATCAATAAAATCATTGAAGATTTATATTTGTAATATACGATAACGGTGATATATAATATAGGCGTATTTTGTGGTGGCAATTTTGTGAAAAATTTTACTCTTTTAAGCTCCGCCCCTGCTTGAAATCACAAAATACGATTGTAGCGCTGCCAAAGCACTTTCTAGATGTTGCCGGGAGTAAAAGTGTCGTACACTTCCTTACCTCTTACAGAGGCTCAAGGAATATCGTTAAGGTTGACATTATTGAAGGCACAGCAAAGAGTAGTAGCGTGATTGTCAGTATTACACATCGATATCTTATTGTTTTGAGCTCTTAGAATGGCCTAGCATTTGATTTCTAACTTATAGATGGACTTGATATCAAACTGAAATATTTAGGGCGCTATAATGTATTGGAATATCTATTGTACACAGCATTCACGATGCTCGATGTAATGCTTTCATGATGTGTGCGGCAACGTACTGTACCTACATCTACGTTTCTTATATACAATATTCTTTGCCTAAGCTCGATGAATGCTGGTCGTGATTATCTCACAGTGCATCTCGCCTTTTACCATCCTCTATGTTGATAGTATTCGCCGTATTAACGTAGTGAATGTTTCCTTCATCCGAATGATCGAATGTTGGATAACTGCACGATATCTGTGGCTGTGATAACGCCGCAGCCTGCTTATCCTCGTGAATCTTGACTTTTCAGGTAGGCTACATGTGGTTGTCTGGTTGAGGCTGGAGTCTTGGAGAGGCTTCCTACCGTGTTGGAGCTGAATCAGACTGAGGAAAAGTTCGTATTCATGCCCTGCGATAAGTTCTCTAAAAGGCTCTTTTTGTATGATATGACATATATACAAATTGAAATTCTATGCAAATGAATCCTAATTTGATGATATACTTACAATACAATTTGCTAGCACGAACTAAGGATCGACGGTATGTATATGACGAGGATGGTAGATCTCAGATTCGTGCAGGATTAATATCATGAGCTCCTATTCCATAGTAGCTGTATACATGCATAAAAGTATCATACCACCCTATTGAAACAGTATTATTGCATATGATCTTATGTATGAATCTGAATGGATTGAAATTAATGAAAACATAACATTTCGGCGGTGATGTCAGATAAGAATGTATGCATGGCGCGCCACTGATTCGCCGGGACCCTGAAGGCTACACCCAACCGAAAGAGTATTTTTCCGAAAGAGTATAATTTATGCCGTGAAGTAACTCATGGTCGAGTAGCAGTGCACTCTAAAAATTTTTTTAAATGTGGGAGCTACAAAGTGTATAATTTTACTCTTCCCGCACCGCACAAAATACGCCGGTACTATAGTAATATAATAATATATATATTATTAATAATATATAATATATATTGATAATATACTCATGTGATATAATATCTAATAATATATATATATTATATAATTATATATATAGTATATATATATATATATATATTCCCATACTATATAATATATATATATATATATATATATATATATATATATATATATATAATATATATATAATATATATATATATATATATACTAGCCGCAAAGAAGCCCTCCGGGCGGACTTTTTGGCTAGCTCCTGCGGAGGGCTATTGGACTGGTGGGCCTTCGGCTCACCACCTGTGTTTGGTGGGCCTTCGGCCCACCAAACGCAGACTCTCCAGATAGCCCCTTCTAACTTTTCCTGAAATCATGGATGTAGAAATGTATGTATTAACGCCAACCCATTCACATCACCCCCAACCCATTCACTCACCCGTTACCCCCCACCCATTACCCATCACCCCCACCCATTCACTCACCCATTACCCATTACCACACACCCATTCACTCACCCATTACCCATCACCCCCCACCTATTCCCTCACCCATCACCCATCACCCCCCACCCATTCACTCACCCATCACCCCACACCCATTACCCATCACCCCACCCATTACCAATCACCCCACCCATTACCCATCACCCTACATCAAGGTTTCCTCAATTCCCGCAACCCACCTTTTTTTCTTCACAATTCTCGCTAATAGGCTGCTAAAAAAAAAAAAAAAAAAGTGATCGGATCATCTCATAAGTAGGGTTAAAACCTTCCTCTGCTCGACCCGGTTCCAAAACTGTGCCATATGATGGGATTCCGCCACAGGGGGCGGCACCTATACCACACACACAGACAGACAGACAGACAGACAGACACACTTTCGCTTATATTATTACTAGCCGCAAAGCCGCCCTCCGGGCGGACTTTTTGGCTAGCTCCTGCGGAGGGCTATTAGTGGTGGGCCTTGGCTCACCACCTGTGTTTGGTGGGCCTTCGGCCCACCAAACACGGACTCTCCAGATAGCCCCTTCTAACTTTCCTGAAATCACGGATGTAGAAATGTATGTATTCCCCCCACCCATTCACTCACCCATTACCCATCACCCCCCACCCATTCACTCACCCATTACCCATCACCCCCCACCCATTCACTCACCCATTACCCATCACCCCCCACCTATTCCCTCACCCATCACCCATCATCCCCAACCCATCACCCCCCACCCATTCACTCACCCATCACCCCACACCCATTACCCATCACCCCACCCATTCACTCACCCATTACCCATCACCCTACATCAAGGTTTCCTCAATTCTCGCAACCCACTTTTTTTCACAATTATCGCTAATAGGCTGCTAAAAAAAAAAAAAAAAAGATGATCGGATCATCTCATAATTGGGCTTAAAACCTTCCCCTGGTCAACCCGGTTCCAAAAATGTGCCATATGAGGTGATTGCGCCACGGGGGGCGGAACCTATACCAGACACACACACACACACACACACAGACAGACACACTTTCGCTTATATTTACCATTACCCATCACCCCCCACCTATTCCCTCACCCATCACCCATCACCCCCAACCCATCACCCCCCACCCATTCACTCACCCATCACCCCACACCCATTACCCATCACCCCACCCATTCACTCACCCATTACCCATCACCCTACATCAAGGTTTCCTCAATTCTCGCAACCCACTTTTTTTTCACAATTATCGCTAATAGGCTGCTAAAAAAAAAAAAAAAAAAGATGATCGGATCATCTCATAATTGGGCTTAAAACCTTCCCCTGGTCAACCCGGTTCCAAAAATGTGCCATATGTTTTGATTGCGCCACGGGGGGCGGAACCTATACCAGACACACACACACACACACACACACACACACACACACACACACACACACACACACACACACACACAGACAGACAGACAGACAGAGAGACACACTTTTGCTTATATTATTATAGATTACCCATCACCCCCCACCTATTCCCTCACCCATCATCCATCACCCCCAACCCATCACCCCCCACCCATTCACTCACCCATCACCCCACACCCATTACCCATCACCCCACCCATTCACTCACCCATTACCCATCAAGGTTTCCTCAATTCTCGCAACCCACTTTTTTTTCACAATTATCGCTAATAGGCTGCTAAAAAAAAAGAAGAAAAAAGTGATCGAATCATCTCATAAGTGGGCTTAAAACCTTCCCCTGGTCAACCCGGTTCCCAAAATGTGCCATATGAGGTGATTGCGCCACGGGGGGCGGAACCTATACCACACACACACACACACACACAGACAGACAGACAGACAGACACATTTTCGCTTATATTATTATATATATATATATATATATATATATATATATATATATATATATATATATATATATATATATATATATATAATTATATATATATATTGCTTGCTAAAACAGCTTCTTAAAAGTTAGGTGTCATGTGGCGTCTATGTCCTTTTTTTTCTCCCTCCCAGTTGCTTGCTTTGTACAGGGGCCTTATCCGCCCATGTATGGAGTATGTGTCACATGTTTTGGGGGGATCCACTCATACAGCTCTCCTAAACAGAGTTGATCCAAAAGAAATTGGTCTCAACTCCCACCCCCCGGCCTCTAACTGACTGTCTTCAATCTATAAATCACCGCCGCAATGTTGATGTTCAATGTTTTCTTGCTATCTTCTACCGTTATTTTCATGCTCACTGCTCTTCTTAACTTGCTAACTGCAAGCCTCCCCTACTCTCGCGGCCTCGCTGCACAAGACTTTCAACGTATTATCATCCCTATTCTGTCTATCTTCCTAATGCAAGAGTTAACCAGTACAGTACAGTGTATGATTACTCTTGCATCCCTTTCACTGGTAAACTCGGGAACTCTCTTCCTGTTTAATTTTGTACACCTTCTTACGACTTAAATCTTTTCAGGAGAGGTGTGACAAGACACCTTCCGAACTAAATTGGCCCACCCCCCTTTCTAGATTCTCTTACTGTCTTCTTTATAGGGATTGCCAACTAAGCGGGCTTTTTGGAACCTCTTTTTTGTTTTGCCTTGCCCCCCAAAAAAGCATTGGTTCACCAGTTGCCCGTAGAGGGTAGCCTGTCTGTAGTGAGACAATGAAGGAATCCTAAGAAACCTAATGCTTGTATTTCCAAGGGGCTGCAGAACGCACCTGTCCTCAATTGACCCTTCTGCCTTATATATCTCCTCTTCCTCTTCCTCCTCCTCCTATCTCTCTCTCTCTCTCTCTCTCTCTCTCTCTCTCTCTCTCTCTCTCTCTCTCTCTCTCTCTCTCTCTCTCTCTCTCTCTCTCTCTCTCTCTCTCTCTCTCTCTCTCTCTCTCTCTCTTTCTAATCTTGATGAAATAATTTCTATGCATTTACGAATATAGTAAAATTTCCAATATAACGTGTTTGTGTGAGAGAGAGAGAGAGAGAGAGAGAGAGAGAGAGAGAGAGAGAGAGAGAGAGAGAGAGAGAGAGAGAGAGAGAGAGAGAGGCGCTACGATTTTTACTAACTAGGGTAATATTTTTGTTTAGCCTTCCACCTTAGTGGTTTTTTTTGCACAGTGCTTGTTGTCATATGAATCAAGTTCACAATGAATCACTCATCTTCTACCTAACGAGTTTTTTGTGGTAGCCTTTTTTTCAAGTATTACTAGAAGTACATTATATTAATTTTGATTTAATGTTCATTGTTATGTTGACGGCGCAGGTTTAGGGATTTCATGTCGCAGAACATACGGAACACCTCGGAACTGCGGCAGCTGACGCAGTGGGCCAAGGGACAGGAGGTGGTGCCACGCTTGCTGGTGCTGGGTATGTTATCCATACACTCATACTCTTCTTAACCGCCAGTCCCTCATCCACCTACAATACCTTTTATATTCTAGTATATGATTTCAGTAGTTGTAGGTTCTACAAGTTTGCGTGGATAATAAAATATAATCAGTGCGCGCCTCCGAAAAGGGAATGTTTACACATATGACGCACCATGTTTATAACAAAATAATGTAGAATATCAACCTTACAATTGTAGTTAGTATTTCGTTGCGAAACCCCTTCCTTTCTTGATGACCCTTTGAAGGCGACGTGGTACACTGTCAGCAAGATTTTGAAGGAACTCAGGCTTAAATTCTTCCCAACACTTTCGGAGCTCCATTTCAAGCTTGGGGAGTGTAGAGGTGTCACGTGAGCGAAGTTTGCCTTTAATGATGGCCCAAAGATTTTCTATGGGTGATATATCGGGAGAATTACCTGGCCAGTCATCTATTCTCCCTATCTTGCAGTCATCAAGCCACTGTATCACATCTCGAGCTGTGTGGCAGGATGCTCCATCCTGTTGGAAAATCTGTGCCTGTGCTTTTCAAAGCAGGCCAGGTGGTCATTTAAAAGATCAAAATACGCCACTTTGTTAACAGTTGTGTTCTTTGGGAAAATAACTAAGTTCCCAATACCATGAAAAGTAAAGCAGCCCCACACCATTAAACTGGGAGGGTGTTTTGTGGTCTTTGGTATGTAGCGAGGCTCGGTGGGGTCTGAGCCGGGGCGACGGTACACTTTTGCTGGTCCACCTCCACTCACACAAAATGTGCTTTCGTCACTCCACAGCACAGCCCGCCACTTGTCGAGAGTCCAATCTCTGTATTTCTTTGCAAAGTGAAGCCTTTTCTTCCTTTGGCGGTCATTTATCAGTGGCTTATTCCGCGCCCGGTAACACTTGTAGCCAAGGTCACGTTTCAAAGTTTCCTGTACAGTACGAAGAGACACATTACCAAGAAGAGTATGATTTTCCTCCTTTAGTTCTCTGGCTGTAAGGCTAGGATTGGCATCAAGCTGTCGCCTTAACACGCTCCTGGTTCTGTTACACGTTTTGTTTTGTTTTCCCAGGTTGTTTTTTGGGGAGCGGGAGATTCACCTCTCCGCCAGCCTTAAAATCGGCGGATCAAATTTTGCACTGTTCTAAGCTTTAGTCCTTTAAGTTTTGCAAATTTCCTTATTATTGATCCCAGCCTTGTAAAGATCAATGATTGCTTGAATCGTTGTGCCATCCGTATGTTTTCCACCCATTATGTAATCCAGCAAAAACAGGCAAAACACGGGATATAGGTGAACGCTGCAGGCTATAAGTTCAAATCACGCAAACTGTCAAACCGCCTATGGAGGGAGGAGAGGGAGGGAAACCCTCCCTCCACACACCGGTTGAGTGTGCAAGATGATGTACGTCGCTGTCAGACATACGATTCATGCCTTCTGCATTTTTTTATAGCTTTTGGGGAAGCAACTTTAAATCTGCGCGGTAAATCTCGATGAACTGATTCTGGCGTAAAGATCATCCGCGCAAGCCTGTACGTGTATTTCAGCATGGAAATATATAAAAGAAAAATCCTTGAAACTTTTGAGTCTTTTTTTTTTTTCTTTCTCTCCCGCTCTCTATAGTCTTTCTTGCGCTCGTGAAGATGTCTCTTAGTAAACTCTGCATTGGCTGTTCACCGTCTATGGATGTGATGATTAGAGTTTGATACACCGTAAATGACAACAGGACAAGTAAACGATTACTGACGCAGTCGAGCTGCAAGGGTTTGGGTCCAATGCAATAACTGCTCTCTGGGAATCTCCAGTACAGCAAGACTGTAATAGTTTTGCAGAACACACAAATGGTGGGAGGAGCAACAGATAAAGACATTTTAGGGAGGTAGTGGATGACTGCCTGGCAAGGACTTTGATGAAAAGTTTCTGGAAATAATATTGTAGCAATAAAAATGAAGGAAGGTCTCATCTTCAAAATAATTATCGAAGCAAGGGTGCTCTACTCGTGTACTGATTTAGGCCTCTTTCACACGAGCGGTTTTTGCCGTCCGGTTTCTGCCGCTGCGGCGTGCGGCAGAAACCATGCCTCGTTGCGGGCACTTGCGGTTTCTGCCGCAGGCTCTCTCTCTCAACATCCCAAGCTTCTGTCTTCGTTATTTTGTTTTTGTAGTCTTCTCTTGAGGGGTCCCATAAACAAGGCCGTCTCTCAATCTCAGAGATCAGCACCTCCGTGTCATGATAATTCAAATTAGCCATGACCTTGAAATTTAAATGCATATGTTTATTGTACAGAGGTATACAGAATAAGTATGTATAGACTTAAATTTTCAATACACATTATTGAAAGTTCACATGGAGGAGAATATAGTGCATACCAGCTTTTCCAGTGATGCAGACGAGGTGGTGGTGTGCTCCTCCTCCTAATGTTGACAGACAACTGACCACCCGATGACCCCATTGACCCGCCGCACGCGGGAAACACCGGATGTGTGAAGGCGCCTATAGCAATACGTTTCCACCCAAACCGTTCGCCGGCAATTCTGCCGTTGCGGTCTTGCTGGCATGACGGCAGGGTGCGGCTGCCGCAACGGCAAAACTGCCGTCCCGGCACAGTGTGAATACTCCCATAAGAGTCAATAGAAAGCTAAACCGTGCGGCAGACACCGGACGGCAAAAACCGCTCGTGTGAAAGAGGCCTTAGCCAGATCCTTTTTTAAGCCATCCTCTTGCTGTGTCACATTCCTCATGATGTATTGCCACTAGAAAATTATTGTCACTCATTCGGTATTCACGACCGCTGACTATTTGCGGTTAAATTAAATTCCTGTTGATCAAAAGGATATTGCATAAATAAGCAACCTTCTGCCAAATAATGTGAAACATTTTGAGAGTATTTTATCAGTGAGAATTTCATATAAACGATTAAAATTAAACTGTTCTATAAGTCTACCCTCCATGCAGGCTACTCGTCGTGGACGATGCAGCACACGCAGAGTATGTACCAGCAGGACGCCCTTGGCTCTTTGATGGACGTGCACGAGACGGTGGCACCACTTTTGCAGCAGGTGAGCTGAACCTCACTCATTGGTACTGTACTTCACGTTCTTGTCTCCACAAACTACTATCCTTGGCATTGCATCATAACCTCTAGTCGTAGTACTCAATATTCAAATGTTTGTATGCGCCATATTTTGTATCCTATAAAGAATGCCAATGCCTGTGACGCTAACTTTCCAATCAATTACTTACACATACTCGTAATTTATTAAGGATAAAGACTAATCACTTTGGTGTAGGGGCCACGGTGCACAGCAGTGTGCCGCGAGACTCCTCCCCATGGCTATCCTCTCGTCACTTGGAGTATTATTGTCTTTCAGATCAGTCAGAAAACCCGCGTTATTGTAACGTCACAGACTAGGTACAAGATCAGCGCCGATCCCGGTATACGACAATTTTTCAGCGTACCTTTCGGAGACCCTTCCTTTGACTGGAGCGAGGCTGTGTTGCTCCATCACTTACGGCGGCACTCAAAGCACCAACATCAGTCTCTACCACCTGGTACATTCACTGCCTCGCTGGAGCCCGCTGCAGGGATGGTGGACCCATGGTTGGGCCGCCACGGACCGCGGCCTCGAGACCACTTGATACCAGATGGGAAGGACGGTGGAGTTTGGTGGTGGGACACGATTGTGCCACTAAGCCTGGTGGAGAACAGTGAATGTGAGCAACTTTACCATCGCGGCCTGACCCACCATCCTGTGTACAATAGTTTGTTTTTTAGGTGCGACGACAGTAACCACGCAGGCACAGTCACCCTCCAGGACCTGGCAATCATGCTGCTTAACCTAGTGTGTAACTCAGTGTTGGGTGGCCGCGCAGAGTTGTGTTGTAGGTGATAATGCACCAACTAACCAATAACAATGCCGCGGTGCTCATATTTTTCTGGGGCGATAACTTTTGTCTAAGGTCATGGTATTATAATTTCATTTGAGTTCTTGTAGCCAAATCGATGCACCTTATAAAAAAGAAAAAAACACTATAATTTATTTCCTTCACTAAAGTTTCATTAAAAAGGATACAATTTTTTAAAGGTTTATGGAGTTAGGTTCTTGAATAAAAGATAGACAAATAGAAAACCAACTTACAATTAACTTCTTAACCCAGATCTTGTAACTGACTTCATTGCTTCATTGTTTCATTGCTGCATTGCTTCATTTTCCATTCCAACGTTACTATACCGATAACACAACATGGTGACAACGTGGTAACAACGCGGATGTGTTTACTAGGAGTGCTGACGATAATGGATAAGTGGAGATACCAAGGAAGCCAACAGGAGGATCATGATGAACATGGAAAGGAACAGTGCAGAAGTATATGGAAGTGTTAAATTAGAGAAGAAGTGTTCTTTTTTTTTCCTTTGCGCGAGTAATTCTACTCACATAGGTACTCACCATAAAAACCGGAGATGAGTAATGTCCAGTAACACACGCTTCAATCACTGTATACGCTGGAAAGTTATCTGTGGTTTCGTGAGGATGTAGAGAAACGTCAGGGTAGTTGAGGTAGCTTAATCATGTAAATCTACAATACTTGACGAAATGTACAGGAGTCCCTGTCACAATCTCCGTCTTACCCTGGCAAAGGCTATCGCCGTTCTCCTGTTAGTACAGCTGATAATCTCTCATATCATAAGAATTGTGCAAATTATGACTTAAGCATGAAATCTCTACCAGTGTTAGTACATGCCATAAGCTTCATTTTCAGATCGGGAGGTAAGGCAGATTTGACCTCTGAGGACCGTGAGAGGTCAATGACCTCAAAGTATCAAAATATTGATGTTTGGCGTCATTAGTTAATGGTAAACATGTTTATGATGTACAAACCATGCATTTGTGTTCCAATAAAAGTGTCTACATATTCCACACAGCGTTGGTAATTATTTACAGGTGTCTAGCTTTGACCTCTGAGGACAGTGAGAGGTCAATTACCTCAACATATCAAATATTGATGCCAATGAATGTAAACTGTGGTGCCTGGTACTAACACAATTGTTGTACTTGTGTGTTGCAGGATTCCCTGCCTGATGATCGAAGCCAAGATACGAGCATCCCAGACCTGATCGTCACTATGGCAAAGCGTCATATCCTCATAGACCCAGCCCAGCCCTCTACGTCCAAGCAATCAAAACCACCCCCAAGAACTAACTGGGAGCTTTGTATTCTTTGCCAAGCAGAGACAGATGAACCTTTGCAGTGCCCACTAAGATCAACCATGAAACCGAGTGGTAGTGGCTATGCATCATTGACAGAAGACCTCCTCCAGTTCAAGGGACTTCGGCACATGCCAATGGAACTCAACGTGAACAGACTGGATGATGGCGATGGCGTAGAAGCTACCTTGAGGACACACAGTGCTCAGTGGCACAAGAAATGTTGTTTAAAGTTTAACAAAAAAATGTTTGACCAGCAGAGCAGAGCAGAATCAGCTTCAGGACAGCAATCTAGTACCGGTACTCCAACCGTGCACACACGATCAGCAGCTGCCCACAGGCTTGCACAGTCAACCGAGCCTATCTGTTTCTTCTGCAATAAGCCAGCTGGCACTGCAGACTTGCACGAAGCAGCTACAAAGGAAATTGACAAGAAAATTCGGAGATGTGCCACTGAATTGGGGAACACTGAACTGCTGGCCAAGCTGTCTGCAGGAGACATGATTGCCACCGAGGCAAAATACCATCGCAACTGTCTCCGTGCATTATACAACAAAATCAGACCAGCCGCACTCAAGGATGGGTATCGTCTGCATGGCATAGCCTTTGCTGAGCTGGTGGTATTCATGGAGGACATGCATGCAGATGAGGACAATGCCCCTGTATTTAAACTCTCAGACGTGGCTAACCTCTACAAGACGAGACTGGAGCAGCTGGGTGCCACGGTAACCAACAGAATACACACAACCAGACTGAAGGACAGACTTCTTTCTGTGCTTTCTGATCTGAGAGCCCATTCTCAGGGCCGAGACACACTTCTCTTGTTTGAGAAAGATATAGGTCCCGCCCTGAAGAAGGCCTGTGATCATGACAGTGATGCCATGCACCTAGTAAGAGCAGCACAGGTAGTACGTAGATAAATGTTTCAGACCAGGTTCACCTTTGACGCTTCAGTTCAGTACCACGCTGACTGCCAGAAAGATTCTGTGACACCATCCCTCCTTACTCTGGTGAACATGATCCTCGATGGGGCGAACATCAAGCACCAGACTAAGTTGGCCAACACAAGCACCACAACTGCTGCTCTTACAGTATCGCAGCTACTGGTGTTCAGCAGTGTAAAGCATGCACGCAGTGTGGAGTCAACCTCAGTGCGCCACAGCCGCGAGAGAGAAACCCCACTCCCACTCTACTTGTCCCTCAAGATTCACGCTGTGACCAGGAGCAGAGGTCTGATTGACACACTGTTCAGCCTAGGGATGTGTGTGTCATATGATAGATTACTACAGCTCACAGCAGACATTACCAATGGTGTCTGCCAGCGCTTCAACATGGAAGAAGTTGTTTGCCCACCCAAGCTGCGCAAGGGACTGTTCCCTACTGGGGCTGTCGATAATATTGACCATAACCCCAGCTCTGCGACAGCCAAGGATTCTTTTCATGGCACAGATATCTCCCTAATGCAACATCCATAACACACGAATGGCGGACTCGACCGTGGTGTAGTGGTGATTGGGCAAGACATCTCTTCCGCCAAGTCGGTAGCACCTCTGCCATCAGTGTACACAAGTGTGCCACCTGCTGCCATGAAGACGAACCACTTCACTGCACCGGTTGTACAACGTCCTGCAAGGCCTCCCGACCTCCTGGCTGCTGAAGCTGCCGTGGAAGAAGAGTATGGGTGACTGAGGACAGTGAAGACAGCTCTAGAGAAGCAATCCATAGATGAATGGGTGTCATGGTCTGCCTACCATGCCGATGTCCAGCAAGCAGTGATCCCACCTGCCGCGATCAATGCACTGTTTCCTCTGTTCCTAGACAGCGCACACTCGGTGGCAATGATAAGACATTCCATGGCCATCGTCAAGGCAGCTATTCAGTACTTAAACCCTGGACAAGTACCTGTACTTGCTGCTGATCTCTTCGCCCTTGTCAAGGAAATACAGTGGACCTGGCCAGCCACACATGGAGTGGATCACTTTGTGATCATGTTCGGCGGTCTGCATATCGAGATGGGTGTGTTGAAGGTAAGTTCCATGATATACAGTAATAGCCAGTGTAGTACCTATGAGATACCAGTACATGTAGTAGTAACAGCAACAATGTTTCACCAATGTTCTGTGCATGTGTATCTGGCAACTGAAATAGTAGGCTGAGTATTATGTACATTGTGTCAGGCAGAGGCTAGTGTCGTACAATCTGAACATCATTAACATAATTTGTGTTGTGTTTTAGCTGCTGGGAGACTGGCTGGAGGACAGCGGTTGGACGAACGCCCTGGTACAGGCCGACATTGCCAGCTCTGGAACAGCAGATTCCTTCATTCGAGCCAGCCATGTTACCAAGACCCGCCATGCACACCAAGTCAGAGCTGCAACCCTCCACACACTACTCCATCAGGCATACAGTAAAGACTGCACACCGGATGATGGCAACACCACACAGCCAGATGATCAGGTCTTTGAGGAGTGGTGCACACAGCGAGCAAAGGCCAGTGTGCACTTTGACTACTGGCTCAAGACCCTGTCACTGGAGGTTCTCTTGCTGCTGTACATCCGATCACTGAAAAAAGCCTGAGAAGAATCTGAGAAGCAAGTCTAGTATACCTATGTAGTCTTTGGGCCAGGATAAGGTGTTGCATCGGAATAATTTGCGAGCTTGGAGGCAGTTAGATGATGAGGATCTACCAAAGCAATCTGAACAGTATGATAGAGAGGAGGAAAAAGAAATGCCAGACATGACTGAGGGGTTGAGAAGGTTCGTATTCGGTGATGGTTTGCAGTCCATGGGCATCTGCACTGAGTTTTATGATCCCGTTAGAGCATGTGAATCTCATTCAAACATACATGTTTCGCGGACTTCATAGATTATTTTTTTACATCCTTCTATGTAGTTTCAAAAATCAAAAAGTTATTCAAATTCATTTAACAAATGTAACATTGCTGTCTAGGATGTATATAAAATAAAAATATATGCGTACAATAGAAATAATTTTCTCCATAAAATCAACTTGTACATACAATTCCGGATTCAGTAAACGTCTCAATCAATATAATATTATATAATGGTAGAAATTTAGAGTAATGCATTAATGATCAACAAATACTATATTCTTATATTTGCTGCCAGAGCAGTGTACGACAAGTTTCCTTGTGTAGTTCGTAAACAAACCATGTGGCTGGCCAGTCCCAAGGCCTCCTTGAATACCGGAGGCCTTGCCAGGCCTCGGAAGGAAACAGTAGATCCCCCGCTATAATGTACCAAGCTTAGAGGAGCAGTGAGCACGAAAATTAGAGGAGCATTTTCATGAGCACGAAAATAATGGTAGAAGAGAGCATGAGAAGCAACATTGCGGCGGTGATTTAAAGATTGAAAACAGTCAGTCAGAAGAGGAAAGTTGATGAGACGAAAAGCTTTTGACTCAACCCTGTTTAGGAGAGCTGTATGAGTGGATCCTCCCCAAAAATGTGAGACATACTCCATACATGGGCGGATAAGGCCCCTGTAGAGAGCAAGCAGCTTGGAGGGAAAAAAAAAGGACGCAGATGGCACAGGACATCTAACTTCTTAGAAGCTGTTTTAGCAAGAGATGAGATGTGAGATTTCCAGTTCAGATTTTTAGTAAAGAATAGTCCAAGAATGTTCATTGTAGAAGAAGGAGATAGTTGAGTGTCATTAAAGAAAAGGGGATAGTTATTTGGTAAGGTTTGTTCGAGTAGAAGATGAAGAAAATTGGGGTTATTGAAGATTGAACAAAACCAATGTTGCGAGCCCCCAGGGGGTTTACACCAGGGTGATGTTGTGGGGGGCTGAAGCTCCAAAATCGGCAGTGGTTGGTCGGGTGTTGCCGTTAGTAGGCAATTCGAGAGAATTGGAACCCAAAATGCCAGTGGTCTGCTGGGCAGTTTTAACTCACAATTGATAGAAAAGTTGGTTCAACCCTTGAAAGAAAAATATGGGCTTATTCCACTGCACTAAAACACAAAAGTATAATTTTAAGAACTGATTTTTTTTCTAATGTGTATATTGTGGATAGAAGGGCCTGAGTCTGTTTAAAAACATGTATTTAACCAAATAACCAGTAGTTTTAGTTGAGGAGCAGGTGTAAAGGTACTCTATGATATTAATAGTCAATACGTATGTAGAAGTATACTAATACCATAGGCAGTCATATTTTCCATGTTAATTATTGTGTATCAATCAGATAGAAAAGCCTGGAAGTGCAAGAGTCGACGCAGGTGAAGTGGCAAAGTTTTGACTTTCCAATCTCCCCGCCACAATCTCCCGCCACTGTATAGCAGGTCTGGGAGGTTTGGTTATCCAGAGGTTGGTTTTCGGATGCCAGTAGCGCGCCAGCAGGTTACGATGAATACTTTTACATTCATCGCCGCGCGAGAGGCAACAGCTGCTCCCGGCTCCTGCCTCACCTCAGCCGACCCACGGCGGAGATTTCCGTGGGCGGATTAATTCGCCGTAGGATTACTCTGGGTTGGAGTTAACGCCTCATTTTCATCATTTATACAGGTTTTCTATCGTCACTGTCTTTTTAAGTATATCTTTGGCGTTTATTACCAGTAATGTGAATATATATAAGCACACTCGATGAAACGACGAATCATCTTGTGAAATCAAGGAAAAAAGCAGTAGCCTTTGCTGTTACTCAATCACGGGAAGCGAGGACCATAGCTGAGCAGCGGCCTCTCTTCAAGCGCTGTTGTTTCTTCGTCAGGGGCAGCCGTCCCCTACCCACAATATCGGTGTAAGAATCTCACACATGTAGCGACAGAATTGTTCCCTGTCAGGAAGCCAGCCTAGTGCCATCCTCACAGTGCAAGAGGCCAGTCGGCATATCTCACCATGTAGCGACCCATTTTGTTCTCATTCAATTTATACATTATTTCCTCACCTTCGACTGTCTTTTTACGTATATCTATTTATGCGTCGTGCTTACACAGTAATGTGAGAATTAATATCAGCGCACCGATAACGATACAATTACGTACCGGAATCCTAATAGTTGATAAATAAGGAGGATAAAGTAGCTCTTGCTGTTAAAATTTGGCCCTCTCCTTGTCTACCGTAGTACATATAGCTATAGGTGGCAGGGCATGAAGGTTCTGGCGTTTCCGGTTTTTTCCCCATGTACACTCGAATGAAAGTTTTAAATTTTCACAGTGATTGCATTTGATTATATATTTGCTATCCTCCTTATCTGAGGAAATCATTTGTATTGAAGTCGTTATCTGGTATAGACGTATTTCATAGTAGTACCTACTATTAGCCTATATTACTAGAGCTTATCTAGAATGGAAATTCATTTCTCACACACAAATGCACCATGTATATGGTGAGCAGCTATTTGGTTGGAGTACAAAAATCTGCTGTAGTGACTCTTGTCACTTTAAATTTTAGTTAGGACTAGGTTAGCAGTCCTATAATGCACCTATAGTGAAAACACTGGAACTTTGAGTATACGAGTCAGGCTTTTTATGCTTGAAATGTTAATGACACATCCTAAGGATGCAGAAACTGCCCGGATTGCTAATTGGGCATTCTGTTGAGCAAATTTGCATAATGACCCTAATTAGCATATTCAGTATAATCTTCATATTAAAGCCGCCTATAGAATTCCTAGGGGTGTCTAGACTAAGTTTTAAGTTCTCAATGATCGTAAAAACTGCAAGATGCTTCGACTTGGTATATTTTTTTACATGTTGTCCATAAATTGTCAATTAGAATATTATTAGGTATGTCACGAAATTACGGATATATATTTCCCTATTTGACAGAGCTATAGTTCTAAATCAACAAGCAAAAATCTGTTTGAAGATTAATATTAAATCACTTATTTGGTTCTTTAAAAAATACAAAACAATTAGCACTGGTTTTACACAATGGAGTGTCGTGGAAATTGTCTGACTGGAGTCAATATAATGAAAAATCGTTCCTGGTCAACTACAAAGTAGAGATATGTCCTTTTTGTCGGTATGATGGAGCAGTGCAAAAGGATCATGAGAAGGCACAGAAGAACCGGGGAAGGGAATCAATTGCATACCAGTTGACTTGACCTCACCTTACCTGGACACGCAGCGCCATCATGAAGAATAAAGAAACAAGCGCAGCTCTCCCAACTACTCGGTACTAAAAACTATGGAGGTTACAAAATTTTTGTGGTTGCCCATCAAAATTAAGAACGTTAAAAAAAAAGGAAATTATACAAAGGTTTAGCAATAAGATCGGTGTCTATCTACACTGTTTCAGCGTGTTTTGATGCTGGCCAATCTGCAGCGTATATACTGTTTCAAATTTTGCCAACCTTTTTTTTTTTCGCCGCGACGACGACGGCGGAGGACTCTCAGGAAATACTAAACCATAGATGGCGGACCTTATTGTGGTCGCTACTCTGTGATATTTTGGCATGATATGTTTATAGCCATATCTCCTATGACACAGATGCATACACAAATGACAGACTTCCAGATAGCCCGTCTAACTTTCTGAAATCATGGATGTATAAATGTAAGTATTAACGCACTACAGTCTGTACATATGAAAAAAAACTGTCCTGGCGACTTTAGTGTTATCTACGGTAGGAGTAACACAAGTAACAGCTTTCCACACATAGAAGCTTAGATGCCTGGAATGGACTAGAAGTGAAGTGGCAAAGTGCTGCATCAATTATTTAAGGCAATAAATTGATCAATGTCACATCACACACGAACAACGAGAATAGCCAGGCCCTGTATGCTACAAGAGGATATAGTATCACATGCCACACAAGAGGTCCTTAAGATGAGAAGATTAATTTAATACTAAAAAAGGGGGAAAATGTGCCAGACTCGGAGGTGCATATGGCAATTTACGATGGAAGATTAATTCAGATGTAAGATCTAGGTTGTGCAAAAAAGGGTACAGTGCCTGAGAGATATACAAAGTTTATTTGTAGGAGGTGCTCTTAAAGTACCAACCTCCAGCTCCGTGGAAAATTACATCCAAGCTCGTAGAAAAGTCCATGCCCAGATGGTCTGTTTTCTATTTTGGATTTGATATGGCTATATGGGGGACAATGTTTGGGATTAAATACTAAATACATGGAGCCAGCACTACTTACATCTTACTTGACTAGACGTAAGGATATTAAAGTACCTCTAGTGTAAAGAGAGATAAATTTCGTTCAATATTTAACTAGTGTGAGTGAATAAAGCCGAAACCGTTCGACCACTCTATAGACCCGGTTACACACCGCCACGCCCAGGTGTAGTAGTACGAAACACCTGCCGTATGTTAGAAAGCAATAAGGGAACGGATGGATTGGGTACCTGAACAAAAATTAAAGTGAATTACAGGCAATGCTAAAGGAATAATCTATCATGCGCCCCCTGTCCAAGAATTATTTTACACTTTTCAGCACACGACTGTCATTCCTCCACTCAGCACACTACTCACCGGAGTCCTACCATTCAGTCTATCCACCACTCCTCTCAGTCTCTCACTTACTCCATTCTGTCACTATCTTGACATCTCTCTCGTGGAGAGGCTATTCAATCATGCATCAAACAATATAAACAAGAAGATTCGTCTCTCATCGAGGTGCTTATTATATATTCAAGTAATGATTACATTGCATCACTCAAATATCACCTCTCCTACGCGTTCAGTTTCTGAAACAATTATATCGGTCGGCTAACAGCAAGGAAGATAATTCTGAATAGGCTAATTAGGGCCAATATGCAAAGCTCAACAAATGGCACCATTAGCATCCGCAGTTCTGCATCCTTAGGATGTGTACATTACATTTCAAGCATAAAACCTCTACTGTACTCAACAGTTCAGGGTCAACGTATAGGCGCACATCTGCGAACGGTAACCGTAGTCTAGACTAAATTTAAAGTGACACGAGTCAGCTACAGCAGATCATTTATTACATCCACCAACTAGCTGCTCCAAATATATTGCCAAGGGTGCATTTGTGTGAGAAAATTGGAATTTTCCATTCTAAATAAGCTCAAGTAATTATAGGCTAAATAGTAGGTCCTACGCTATGACAATACCCAGACCGCATAACCCCAGATCACACCGACCTTCAATACACAAGATTTCTATTCAGATATAGAAGGAAGTGCAAATTATACATAAAAAAGCAACACTGAAAATAAAACTGTCAGTTCCGCTAAGGGAAATAAAAACGGAAAGACCAGAACCTGTCAGGGCCCTGCCACCTATAAGACCATGTACTAGGTAGACAACTGCCACAGGCCCCAATTTTCAAACAGCAATAGCCGACACTTACCTACCCCTTTATTATCAACATAGGATTCGTACAGTAATTGTATTCTCATCGTTCGAAGTGCGCTGATATTGATTACACATTTACTCGTGTACACGAGACGCATCAAAAGATATACGTCAACAAGACAAGTGAAGGTGAAGAAATAATGTACTAAATGAAGAGAAACAAAAAGAACTGGTCGCGACATGGGAGATAGCCGAGCTGCCTCTTGACTGAGGAATGGCCAGCTAGGTGCTTCCTTGACGGAGAACACCTGAAATTCATGTCGCGACATGGTTGAGGATGCATTACACCGAATATTGTGGAGGGACAGGCTGCCACTTGCACAGGACAGACACCACAACACGGCACGTTGAGAGAGGGCCGCTGCCTCATCTGTGGTCTCTGCTTCCCCGTGATGAGTAACAAGCACCTAAGCTACCGCTCACCTTGATTACAAGAAGATTGTCTCTCATCGAGTGAGCTTATTTATTCACATTACTGTTGGTAATAAGACGCAAAAAGATATACTAAGAAAGACAGTGAAGATTGATGAAAAAATGGTAAACATGATAAAGACGCGATGGTTAAATCCCACCAGGAGTCTCCTACGGCGAATTAATCCGCCAACACGGAAATCTCCGGCGTGGCGGGCGGACTCGCGCGGGTGAGGCAGGAGCCCCGGGAGTCAAATGCTGTGGCCTCTCCGCGCACGGCGGGCAGAAATGAAAAGTATTCATCGTACCCTCTGGCGTGGCGGCTACATGGCATGCGAAAACACCAACCTTCTGGATAACCCCAAACCTCCCAGACCGATAACAGCCCGCGCACCTATCGGCGGACACACACACACACAACACAACACACATCTTTCGTCTCTATATATTCATATATCTTTCTATATACTATTATGATAACTATTACCTCTATCGCTATATACTATTATACCCCATATATATAACCCTAATATATACATCAATGCCAATGTAAGTGTTAATTTTTGTAGCTTAGGCATGCGATATTCTTACCACTTTTACTCACTTTAGAACATCAACTACCGAACTATAATATAATATTTTCTGTTTCACTAGTTTCGGATGACCTAAAGACCGAAGGACGATCTTTTTGAGGGGCGAGGGAAAATGTGTCGAATGGTGTTCGACACCTACCCTTTGTCTCGATCACCCCCAACAATGGGCCCCAGACATAACTACGTCACGGTTTGTTTACATCGGTGCATTGTGGGGATAAGGCGGGTCGCCGCGGGTGGACCTACGAAGGAAAACTACGGCGATGGAAGAATTTAGATTATTTTGCGCGAAATTGATATTCCAGGTGCTATATTACTGTGTTCTGTTCTCGCTGACAACACTATAGAGAAGACCTGAGGTAATGGCTGATATGCAGAGGCTTCTAAACCAAGAAAACAGTCATAACAGAGCCTCGTCAAAAGGTAAGCAGCTGGTAGGTACGTAATGTGTCCCTACTACTTGCTTACTTCTTAATGAGACTCTGCTGTGACTTTTTTTCCTGGTTTAGAAGCCTTGCACATCAACCATCACTCAGGTCTTCTCTATGTTGTCAGCGAACACGGAAATATAGCAACTTGGAATATCATTTCGCCCACAACAACTCGAAATTTTTCATCGTCGAAATCTTCTTTTTGTAGGTTTGTACATATTCATGGTTATGATAATATTAAAATACCTTAAAAATTTGATTTCCCTTTTTGGGTTGTCTTTTCTCTAATAAGAAGGATATTTTTCTAGTGTTTGCTCATACTCCCCCTCTCCCACAAAACAAGTTTGGGACCTGGGGGAATGCGGGATTTTTGGCTGGGTCCCAAAATATGCGTCGAAAACCACATAGTTTTTTGAGTTAGGGGTTGTAAAATTGCTAGATCTAGAAAATTCATTGGATTTCTTCTGAGTCCAGAGACGTGTGAACCTGACGATCCTCACAGAATATGACCGAAGTGTCGAGAACACCCCCAACCCCCCGCTAGGAGGTTAGGTTATATTTGGTTAGGTTAAGGTAGGTTATATTTGGTTAGGTTATATTTGGTTAGGTTAGGTTTGGTTAGTTTTGGGTTTTGGTTAGATTTGGTTAGGTTAGTTTTGGTTAGGTTAGGTTAATTTTGGTTAGGCAATTTCTCTAGATATAAGGTAATTACCCTAGATATAGGGAATTTTACCACCCATACACAACTCTTAAATAATGTGTTTCCGACGCATAATTTGTTCCCCCCCCGAAAACCCCGCTTTCCCACAGGTCCCCAAAAACTTGTTTGGTAAACTTGGGGGAAGTGGGAGAGTATGGGCAAACACTATAATTTTATATGTGGAGTTTAATATTTAATGTGGGGTTTTGGGTGGGGAACCAATTATGCGTCGGAAACACATAATTTAAGAGTTGTGTATGGGTGGTAAAATTTCCTGGATCTAGGGTAATTACCTTATTTTCTAGAAAAATTTGCTAACCAAAATTAACCTAACCTAACCAAATAAACCTAAACTAACCTAACCAAATCTAATCAAACCTAACCTAACCAAATCTAACCTGCCCTAACATAACCAAATCTAACCTAACCCTTCTAGGGGGGGGTTGGGGGTGTTCTCGACACTTGGGGCATCATTCTGTGAGGATCGTCAGGTTCACATGTCTCTGGACTCAGAAGAAATCCAATGATTTTTTCCCTAGATCTAGGCAATTTTTACAACACCCCTAACTCAAAAACTATGTGGTTGCGACGCATATTTTGTACCCCAGCCAATAAGCCCGCATTCCCCAGCCCCCCGCATTCCCCCCAGCAGGTCCCCAAGCTTGTTTTGTGGGAGAGGGGGAATATGGGAAAAACGTGCACTAAATAATACCGGGAATTTTACCCCCTATACACAACTCTTAAATTATGTGTTTCCAACGCATAATTTGTTCCCCACCCGAAAACCCGCTTTCCCCACAGGTCCCCAAACTTGTTTGGGGGGAAGTGGGAGCGTATGGGCAAACACTAGAATTTTACAAATTCCCTAGATCTAGGGTATTACCTTATATCTAGAGAAATTTGGCCTAACCAAAACTAAACTAACCTAACCTAACCAAAAATAACCTAAGCTAACCTAACCAAATATAACCAAACCTAACCTAGCCAAATCTAACCTAACCTAACCTAACCAATCTAACCTAACCTCCTAGCGGGAGGTTGGGGGGGTTCTCGACACTTGGGGGATCATTCGTGAGGATCGTCAGGTTCACACGTCTCTGGACTCAGAAGAAATCCAATGAATTTTCCCTAGATCTAGGGCAATTTTTACAACACCCCTAACTCGAAACTATGTGGCTTGCGAAAGCATATTTTGTACCCCAGCCAAAAATCCCGCATTCCCCCAGGTCCCCAAAACTTATTTGTGGGAGAGGGGGAGTATGGGCAAACACTAGAAAAATACCCTACTTATTATGAGGGGAAAAACAACAAAAAGGGAAAATCAAATTAAAACTTATTTTAATATTATCATAACCATGAATATGTATACAACCTACAAAGAGAAGACTACGACGATGAAAAAAATTCGAGTTGTTTTGGGCAAAATTGATATTCCAGGTGCTATATTTCCGTGCTCGCTGACAACATAGAGAAGACCTGAGGTGATGGTTGATGTGCAGAGGCTTCTAAACCAGGAAAACAGTCACAGCAGAGTCTCATTAAGAAGTAAGCAAGTGGTAGGGACACGTTACGTACCTACCAGTTGCTTACCTTTTGACAAGCTCTGTTATGACTGTTTTCTTGGTTTAGAAGCCTCTCACATCAAACCTTACCTCAGGGCTTCTCTAAGTGTTGTCAGCGAGAACAGAGCACAGTAATATAGCACCTGGAATATCAATTTCGCGCAAAATAACTCTAAATTCTTCCATCGCCGTAGTTTTCCCTTCGTAGGTCCACCCGCGGCGACCCCGCCTTATCCCCACAATGCACCGATGTAAACAAACCGTGACGTAGTTATGGGTAGGGTCCATAGCCTTGACCGTTTGTGTCCCAGCCAGGCGGGGTCACGCCACTGCCTTGCCCGCTAGTTAAGGGTAGACACCAGTTCAGCCGGTCGCACCTGCGACCCCCTGTGTCACCTATTCACCATTAGGTGCACCAGAGATAACAGCTTGTGTCCAATGTTAACCTTTTAATATAGAGGGATAGGTATAACAAGGAGAATCATTATCCTATATATCCTATGATATTTTCTATCCTTCTTTCTGCACCTCTAACCATCCACCTCTCTAAATCTGTCCTATCTACTCCTACACTGATGATTTTACCCAGCATTTTTCAACGTCGTTCATTAGACGTCCAACTCAACAAGAACTAAGTGATTCACGGAGAGATGCCACAGAGCGCTTAAATTCTGATCATTCTTTAATTTCTGATTGGGGCAAAGCAAACATTGTGTTATTCGATGTCTCAAAAACTCAATTTCTTCACCTTTCTACTCGACATAACCTTCCAGACAAATATCCCCTCGTCTTCAACGACACTCAACTATTTCCCTCTTCTACAATGAACACACTAAAATTATGAACTGGAAATCTCACATTTCATCTGTTGCTAAAACAGCTTCTTTAAAGCGAGGTGTCTTGTGGCGGCTGCGTCCATTTTCTTCTCCCTCCCAGTTGCTTGCTCTATACAGGGGCTTTATCCGCTCATGTATGGAGTATGTCTCACATGTTTGGGGAGGATCCACTCATACATCTCTCCTAAACATAACGGCAACCCAATTTTGGTGGTTAAATTCGAATTGGTCCGCGGCTGTCCGCGTCTGTCGCAAACTAGTCGCCGTCTCGCCGATTGCCTAACTACGGCAACCCGAGCCAACCACGCCGATTTTGGAGCTTCAGCCCCCCAAAATCAAACCCTGGGGTAAACCCCCTGGGGCTCAGCAAACATTGTTTTGTTCAATGCTTCAATAACCCAATTTCTTCACCTATCTACTCGACAAAACCTACCAAATAACTATCCCCTTTTCTTTAATGACACTCAACTATCTCCTTCTTCTACAATGAACATTCTTGGACTATTCTTTACTAAAAATCTGAACTGGAAATCTCACATCTCATCTCTTGCTAAAACAGCTTCTAAGAAGTTAGATGTCCTGTGCCAGCTGCGTCCTTTTTTTTCTCCCTCCAAGTTGCTTGCTCTCTACAGGGGCCTTATCGGCCCATGTATGGAGTATGTCTCACATTTTTGGGGAGGATCCACTCATACAGCTCTCCTAAACAGGGTTGAGTCAAAAGCTTTTCGTCTCATCAACTTTCCTCTTCTGACTGACTGTTTTCAATCTCTATATCATCGCCGCAATGTTGCTTCTCTTGCTATCTTCTACCATTATTTTCGTGCTCATGAAAATGCTCCTCTAATTTTCGTGCTCACTGCTCCTCTAAGCTTGCTAACTGCAAGCCTCCCCTCCCTCCCGCGGCCTCGCTGCACAAGACTTTCTACATATTATAATTATCATCCCTATTCTGTCCATCTCCCTAATGCAAGAGCTAACCAGTTTCTTCACTCTTGCATCTCCTTCACTAGTATACTCCGGAACTCTCTTTCTGTTTCTATTTTTCCACCTTCCTACCACTTAAATCTTTTCAAGAAAGGAGTGACAAGACACCTCCAGAACTAAATTGGCTCACCTACATTTTTATATTCTCTAACTGTCTTCTTTATAGGGACTGACATCTAAGCGGGCTTTTTGTTACTCCGTTTTGTTTTGCTCTTGGCCAGTCCTTTGTAATATAAAATAGAAAGGAAAAAATCATGAACCCCCAAGATAACTCGACACAAACACACCATACAGCGTGACCCAAGTACTGAGTAATTTCAGCATCATCTCATTCTTATCTCCGTTTCTGTGACATGAAGACTTCCCTTTGTCACCAACACAAGCTTTGTCTGGTGGCAGCAACCCTCTTCCATATCTTACGAAGCCGTAGTGTTGCTGCCCCACATTACTTACTTGATAAGGGACGTCATAACAATATTGGTAAAAATGGGGTCATACGTTATGCTGCGCGTGGCCTTCGGTGCTTATCTCCGTAGCATTTTAGCCTGTGGTGGGTGAGGACCCTTTACCCCGGGACACAGTATTGATATCAATAATTTTGATGACATAAACGTATAATAGAAACAATGATGCTGATAACAATAATGTCATTTATGATGATAATAATAGATGATGATAAGAATGAAAATATTAATTTTGGAAATTATCCACCAACCACCCTCTCAATAATAGGTAAAGTGGTGGTTTTGCTCCCCCCCTCCCTTGTGAGGGAGGCATTGTCCGCTCATCAAAGGGGGAGAGTAGGGATGTATAATCATAATGATGTAGGGATAGTTATAATAGTAATGGGTATTAATTAAGGTAATTTAAGTAAATGTCAAGTGCTGGGATAGGATAATTGAACATTCCCATTAGTATTAAGCATTTGCACTTTAAATAATTAGCACCAATTGTGGCGGTCCACCCGCCGCCCAGCAAAAGGTGACACGTGTATTTGTGGTGGCCGCTGCCGTGATTATTCTAGCCACCGGGAATTATACACGTGGCTAGGTATAGGTAGCGCAGCCGGTCGCCGCTGCTGGCTTAGAGGTCAGTACACTCCTAAAGGCTGATTCACACTGGCGTTTTTTCGGCATTTTTATCTGACGAGAAGGGGTCTGGGTCTGGGGCTGGTGTCATGATCGCACTAGGTTTTCAACAAAAATCACACACCGATCGCTCGGTCTTTCAAGAGACCGACTTCTCGTCAGATAAAAATGCCGAAAAAACGCAAGTGTGAAACAGCCTTAACCCTCGAGAGAATAACATCTACTAAATATATACGTGCTTGTATATATAAGTACACTCCTACCCCTCGAGATAAAAACATCTCTCTTTAATCTTATCTGATTACATTGAGAAAAATTGTACATAGACTCTTTGTACACATAGTGTTGAAAACAATAGGACGTGTTAAAATCAACACAGTGATATATCTCGCCGCGTCGTGAATTAACTGGGTGTGATAACCTCTCGATGCCACAATAACAAACCACTCCGCCTCCGCCCTTCACCTGCGGCCTCGAACCACGGTCGCGCGACCACTTCGAATAACAAGACATTGCAGTATTGATAAGCCTACCCCTAAGGGTAGGTAAGGTGTAAGATATGTGTGACTGACCTCCATGCACTGTGGTGAGGTGATGATCGGTCCTCATCTCATAAGGCCGAGAAGCAGAGATGTGTGGGAAAGCTTGTGATATTGTGTATATATGCAGTGTCTTGGCAACTTCTTTGAATATGTATGACAGTCTGGTATATAAACAAAGTATTTTTTCATAAAGCAAATTTTTGTGATTCCTTTCATTCCCAGCCTGTAAACCTGTGTTCATTATTAAAAATAAATGTGTTTAAGTACCTAGAAAGTTATAAGTCTCTCCCGGATATTGTTATGCTTGTCAATGATTTCCAATATGCAATGATGCAGAAAGTTAAATCATGAATGGTGTCACGGTTCCTTGTATAACGTAAATAATAGAGAAATGTGCATGCCTACAGTCGCACACACACCAATCAGACATGAAAGAAAGAATAATGGTCAACACATATATCAAGAGAGGTGAATTTGTGGCATTAAAATAACTCAGACGTTTTCGGCTACTTTTTCGGTGATGCTGAATGTTGTTTATCATATACAATATATCAGAAGAGACTGGACTGGATGTATATTGACACTCATCGTCACCACACAATACACATTAGGCAAGAGAAACACAGGCCCCATCTTGGCTATATTTTCGGTGCTTCTGACTACTGGCTACCCTTTCGGCGCTGTGGTGTTGTTGCTTATCATAACCTTCATATATGCTGTCCGTATTCACCTCAAAGTGATAACACTTGCTGAAATGTGTGTTATACTACTTTGTGATATTGTTTGGAATGTTTTGCGTTGATTATTATTTCGGCCCATACCAAGTTTGTTGTGTTTTTGTCGCAGAAACGTTTCCAAGCGCGACAAAAAACGGTCTTCGTATCCAAGACCTGCTTGGACGACAAAAACACGGCTATAGTAAATTTTCCCGTCTGAAAATACACCAGAGGGCCTTCGGAGGGCTGTCGGAGGTAAATTTGCCACCGGCGGCAGCCGTTCGCCGCTCTACTGCCTACGTTGGCCCACCGGTGATGGTTAGCTGGGTAGTGTGCGTGGGAGCACGCACAAAGTTCGAGGGGGAGAATGTGAGGATTTGATGTAGGCGGGCTGACGGATCACTGTTCAGCTGTTTGTTTGTTTTGTGGCGGATGATGACAGTGCGGGAAGACTGTTGGTTTGAGGAGAGAAGAAAGGACACTGGAAGGAGATTTACTGGAGGAATTTGCTGGGCATAAAGAGATAGGTTGTGCCCTTATAATTGTTGTAGTTACTCAGAGATGTATGAAGGATGGTGTTACCGTAAAAGGAATTATATATACTGTAGTATAGTCCTCTCTTGTGCAGGTTTGAGTGGCCTTTCTGCAAGCGGATGATGAATCAAGACTGCCAAAGCAAGAGTTTTGTTGTGTTAAGGAGCAAGGAGGGATCTTATAGAGATATCAGCGACCTTGGAGTGCTAGAAAAGTACTCTATCCAGACCTCAGTGTAGGCTTGTTCTTCGGTCTGTGACAGCTGGAGGTGAAGGGGCTTCGGTGAGAGGAGAAAAGTGGATTCCCAGCAGGTGAAGTGTGTATTGCCACCTATAATCCGGAACCATATCTGACTCAAGTGTTGTTGTGGAGAGTAGGGGATATTGTGAAGTTTAGCTGAGACAGTAGAAGCGCATTTTCGTGACGTTCACCACCCTGGTTCAGTCCAGTCCGGACCGGGACAGGGTGGATGGTCGCGAAAATACATCAAGACTGGCCCCGTCCCATTCGTCGTTCCTATTGGCTGGGGGATCGAGTGGGCGGTCCTCCGGGCAGAAATGCAATATAGTGTTGTTGACGGTACATTAATTTCCCAAGATGTTTCAGGAAATTGCGAATATTGTAATTTTTCGTGAAATTACTTTAGTCATATGGTCGGCCATCATGGTGTTTCATGTCTTATCAGCAGCACGAGAAGCTTCTGGTCGTCTTCCCCGCTGACTGTATTGCGCATGCGCCAGTTCTCCCCACACTGGTCCAAGGTGGTCCTGCTCTCTGGGCTGGACCGGACTGGACTGGGCTAAACCGTTCCAGACTGCCTTGCAAAAACAGTGGCCGCCCGGGACTAGCCCAGTCCAGACCGGGCCAGAGCGGCCGAGAAAACGCGCTATAAGTGACCGGCAGGTCGTGAGAAACAGTCGCATCAAGTTGTCTGTGAAGTGGTACGAGCGACTAGCAATAGTCGTAAGTTACTGTTCGTGTGCTGATCGAGGATATAACTAGTGCCTGGTCAGTTTATGTTACAGTTATGTTGAAGTGATGTGTCTCTGTGATGTTCAATAATTGTGTTTTGTAGCCTATAATAATTAAGTAAACTACCATTCTCTGTACGTATGTTATGTTTGTATACTCGCAAAGCAGGAGATTCTAACAAATTTGTGCATGTACTGAGCGGTTTTTGGTAAGGCAAGCACAGAGAGTTTGAGAAGTGGGACATTTTATTATCAGAGTAACTTCGGCTCATTACATAATTAAGCACGCTATATTGTATCATTCACTATGGCTTAGACGTCAGACTTACTCAAGATTTGGCACAAGAAACGCGTTGCTGTCTGCTCACTATATCATGGCTTATTCTCCTCTTGGCCTACATCCAAGTCTTCGTCGACTCAGCGCTCTATTCTGCTTGATATATTTTCATCCTTCTCGTCCAACTCTGAGTTTCGTGATGTTTGGTATGCTCTGAATCAGAGTTGCAGCAATTTCATTTCAAAATTTAAATTAGATTTGCTATAATAATTCTTCTTAGTTTTTCTTATAATTGCAAATACGTTTGGGAATAACAATTATATTACAATTACAATTACTGCAAAATATAGCCAATTAAAACTACATATACTATATATAATTACAAATTTCCGAAATTTCAGTTTCTCGTTCAATGCGTGTCACCATCACGACACTCACGTGTGTTGTCCACAGAGACCGATGTAGCAACAGAAAACTGTATTTTCTAGTCAAATAGGCTACGTGTCGCCGTCATGTCACTCACATGTGCTGTCCACTAGGGATGATCGATTTTACCACTATTATTACTTGCCTCAAAATCCTCTTAACATGATAACTCTACCATTATCACTTTCTTCCCTTTTCACAATACCCCTTAATTAGAATTAACTAAGCACTTACCGTAGATAACACTAAAGTCGCCAGGACAACGTTTCTTTTTTATTTACAGACGTCTGGTGATGTTAATACTTATATTTCTACATCCATGATTTCAGGAAAGTTAGAAGGGGCTATCTGAAGAGTCTGTTTCATTTTGTGTCTTCATCTGTGTCATATTATGGCTATAAATGAACAAATTACCAAAACAAAAACCGAGTGGCAACCTTTGTAACGGGCTACACTAAGATCGCCAGCTAGTGTTTATGTGCTGAGTGTCCTCCCGTCGTCGTCGTCGTCGCCCGAAAAAAGATGAGTAGGGAAATTTTAAACCGTATATACTTGCAAATACAAAGCATAAAACAACACTGAAACAGGGTACATTATACAGTCATGAGATAAACTACTGTGTATCATCTTTAGTTGCACATACAAATCAGTAATGATGCTATAATTCGTAATATATGGCCACTGGCGACATCATTGCAGGTGGCGACTATAGTGTTATCTACGGTAATCAATTACAAATTACAATTACAATTACTCCATCCCTGGTTCTGATTTATTATCCTCCTCCTCGTCGTCCACTTTTGCCTCTCTTTATCTTCTTTACAACCATTCTTGCTGAGTTAAGAATGTTGATTACTCTTCATATCATGGTCTTAAGGTTCCGAAAGATAAGCTCTACAAACCTGCTTGCCTGTTGCTCACTCAAGATATCACTGGCGTAGGACAGACTGTACTGTAGGCGGCCGCGCAGCGTGTGGAACATAAATATAATGCGGAAGTTGTAAGACTTGGCGGTGCGCAGCAAGTGAACAAGACGCACGTGCTTGCCTTCTGTGGGGATTATGAGGTCCAGGTTGCCAGTGTTGGAGGTGTTGTAATCACTCTCTGGCTTAGTCCTCTCAATCACCATGGCATCGAGCGGTTTGTCATCATTACTCAAGTACAGGTAAAGGTAGTGTTTAACAGGCTCTAAGTTTTGCAGACTCATGTGTAACTGTTGTTTGTGCTCCCGTGCGCGTTGCCAGAAATTGTCCCGCCACTGATGTGTTAGGATACTACAGTTTTCCAGCACTGATGCATGGCTGCCAAGGGTCCGGGATACGTCGCCTTTCCAGTAGCGGCGCATGTTGGTGGCATGCATTTCCCGAATGGGGTACGTGTCCTGTCGCAGTCCCGCCTCCATCACAAGGTCCACCAGCGAGCCGTTGATCAGGGACGCAAAACAACTGTTCACCGTCACTCCCTCTTGCTTGCACCGCCGGAAGAACCGAGCGGTTGCCTCCTCGTTCAGGGTCTCCGAAAGAACTTTGGTCGTATAATTAGGGTCTTCCGGTTGAGGAAAGGCGCGAGGGATGAGTTTCTCAGCCCTACGTCTCTTTCTCACCTCCTCAAGGGTTTGCTTCAAGAGGTTTTCATCTTCCTTCATCTTCCACTCCGTCGCCGCTACCAGAGCTGCCGTCTCCTCGCCGCTGGCCAACTCGTCGACTTGTTCGGTGTCGTCGATGGAATTGCCAGCGATGACGTCGTTCAGAATTTTGAGGAAGGTGTCCACCGTCCGATTGTTGGTTGTACCGTCAGCGATACCGTGATGATTGGCCAGCACGAGGCAGCGGCTGTGGGGGAAGGCAGTCCCCAACCCTGGACTAGTACTGCCGCCAAAGGAGTCTTGCTGCAACAACCTTGCGCACCACAGCGGCCCATCACGGTTACTGAACCGGTGGTTCATGAGGTCCTCTTGTACCTTTAGATGGTCACCGGTGTCTAAGGCCTGAGGAAGAGACAGTCAGTCATATTAGCGGTGATACAACAATACATATGCTTAGTTATTCCCCCTCATTTTTGTTAAGAGACGAACCTTAAAATTGATGCATTGGCGGTTCATATCACAGGCCCAGAGGACGTCCTTGCGGTATCGAAAGCACAGCCGCAGTGTGGGCACCCTTCTGTCGAGACATACAACATTCAGGCTGTTTTTTTATCAACCTCGGTTATCCATATACTTATTGTATACTTGTCATACATAAATTACAAAAGCAGGCCGAAACCGTATACCTCTGCCAAGGTTGGAAAATATTCCACTTCGTATAAAGTACAAAAAACATACAACCGAAAATATACCTTATTACATTTTACCGCACTAAGCTCTTAGTTCAGTTGAAATGCCGGCTTTCTTTATATATTTCTCTAATACTGGTTCAGACATCAAAACCTTGTCCAATGGGTCTTGAAAGGATGGTTGAGTTGGGTTCCACTAGTGGGTGGCAGACTTCTAGCCCCCTAGCCCCCTAGCCCCCTAGCCCCCTAGTCCCCTACACCAGGATATCCTAATAAAAATGTATGGCTCCAGATCCGGATTCGGATCGACTCCAAAAGTTAATAACTTGTAAATTGGGTCACGCTTCTGATAAAATATTCATGCAAATCCGTCTTTAACAATTTTCTATAATCATGCTAAAAAACAAACAGACAATCAGACTATAAATTCGAACCAACCATATAACCTAGCTTCTTGACGTAGGTAAAAAGCCTTTCATAAGGCCCAACAATCAGTGTTACCAAGGAAATTATTGATATACGGACGTAGCTAATCTATAGCCGTCAGTGAGGTATGTTTATATTTCTTTCAGATATTATGAGTTGTGATAGGGGAACATCTGGTCACCGCATTAGCTTAACGTAGCAAGGCATTTTCTGGATCACCTTGACTCCCTCGACGTGATTGATTAAGAATTCTTGAATCACTATGGGCTCCTTCGCATTGAACCGATTCAGCTCATTAAGGAGCTGGATCCTTAAAGTCCCCTTCACACATTCCTTAATCGAACCAAGATAGCGCCAACAATGCAATGAGTAGCGCCGTCATGGTACTGATTAATTATGGGTCTATCATGACCGCTCGTGGCGCACTCGGCTGAGACCACGAAATGTTAGTGCATGCACTAAATAATCGGGAAGCTATTGATTTTTGTACCCAACGCAACGCTGTCGTAGTTCTAACGTGACGCTATCGTTATCTTTGTAGCAGCGCAGCTATGGACACTATCGTGATCGTCGTATGTCTATCGTGACGATAAAAAACCAATACGCCAACCATGATCCTAAAGCTCCCTTCACACATTCCATAATCAAACCACGATAGAGCCCCTAATTTAATTATTGACGCTATCGTGAAATTTGATCACGATAAACGCAGACCACGATAGCCTCACAACAATGTCACGTTGTAAACGAGTGGCGAGAATGGAATGATGTGCATTAAGGTCACCAGCTCCAGGTCACTCTTCTCAATTATGTCTCTATCCCCATACACATCCACGAAGTCAGATTGGACCTCGCCATCGTGTCCGCCTGCCTAGCTCCCAGTTCTTTTTGGGCGATTCATCCCCTCCTTACCACTTACCACTTTGGGGGGTCTGGTGGATTTCCACGTAGCTCTTGCTCCAGCTCCACCGCGATCTCCCCGCTTTCATATGCGAGATGCCATATGGGGATTGTTTCTGAGCTCATCTGAGGATCTTTTTAACGACGAGCTCCACACCCTGCCTTCTGACGCCCAAGCAGACAGGCTCTCTACTATCATCCTTCAAGCAGCCCACCTCCTCATCCCTATCAGTAAACCTCATGCCCGCCTCTATAAGGACCGTTGGTTCTACTGCCCAGGCTCAAGGAAATCAACCGCCGTGTTAATGCCGCTCACAAACAGTTCCGTCGCCACCCTTCCCCTTCCACCTGCACCTATCTCCAAAGCGTTGCTTGCCATGCACAGGCAGTCAAGACCCGCCTCCGCAACCAGGCTCTCCCCCGCTGGTGCCAGGGTATCTCTTCGCACACACCCTTCGGATGTATGTGGAGACGCGTTCGGGCCATATAGTACTCCTCTGGTCCTCCCTCCATTGCCCACTCATCCTGCTCCAGCTGAAGAAGCCGAAAGACTGGTCGAGCTTTTCGCTGCTCGCACTTCTCCGCCAATTCTCCAGCCACTCTTCCTTCTGAGACCCAGCATGTATAACAACTTCTTGCTGGTTCCCGCACTGCCACCATTCACGTTGCATGCGCTGAAGAATCAGAATCTGACGCCCCCTTCACCACGGATGAGTTGACTGCGGCCCTGCACAACCAGCCAGACACTGCCCCTGGATCCGACCAAGTCACCTACTCTATGCTTTATCACCTCGGCCTCAAGGGCAAGGCTGCCCAACTTGCACTCTTCAACCTCTCCCTTACCACTGAAACGTTGCCTACTTTTTGAAAAACTACCACCATTCAGTATATCCCCAAGCCCAGAGACCCTGGAGCCATGAGACCGATTTTCCTTCTCAGCTGCCCCTCTAAGATCCTGGAGCGCCTGGTTCTGGTGCGTCTGAAATGGTAGATTACACCTACACCATTCCCTTTTTGCTTACCAGGTGAACAGGAGCACAACTACGTGCCTGATGTCCCTTCTTGGTGCGTGCCCTGCGTTTCCGGTCAGTTCTTGTTGTATTTTTAAACCTCGAGAAAGCCTTTGAACTAGCGAATCCCTGTCATCCTGGAACTTCTCGCCATCGAGGGATTGCTGCATTCTTCAGTGGCTCTCTGACTTCCTCACGGATCGCTCAGCCCGGGTGCGCTTTCAAGAGAGGCTCTCGACACCTCGCCCCTACATCCTTGGCACTCCTCAAGGCACCTATCTTAGCCCTTTCCTATTCAACATCCTCATGGAAGGGATGTCCACCACTAACTATGAGAGAGGAGTTCTGCTTCTCTGCTACGCTGACGACTTGGCCCTCGTTTTTCCTGAACGGTGCCAACCTCAACAATTATCAGCAGCCTTAGACTGTCTCCAACAACGCTGCACCTCTCTTGGGCTCAACCCGAACAAATCTCGCTACATGACCCTTGGCCAACCTCCACCTCCTCAGCCACTCCAGCTTGATGCGCCTGTGTCGTGGAAGGCCTGTCGGGCCCAATTCGCGACGCTGGCGAGCGGCGTGAAAGGCGTGAAAGGTCTTGTTGGTGGCCTGCGCGAGAAGAAAGGCCTGAAAGGCCTTGCTGGTGGCCTGATGCCCAGACGGGTGCGGGTCGAGCCCACTGTGGGAGGACAAGAAACCCGCTCACTTCGCCTCGACATGGAACCACCGGAAGACGAGGCGCCGTCGGAGTGAGCGTAGGAGGCCTCACAGCAAGCGAGGAAGGCCTCCGAGCGCCAGGATGACGAAGTGGACACACCCCTACCCGCCTCTGCCGTGCTTTCGGGGGGGATTGACGAGCAGCTGAGCTACTCCTGCAGTCTGTGGCACCTGCCGAAGCTGGTACAGGTGTCAGTAACTGCTTGTTATGACGGTGGAGGGATGCACCGTGACGCTACCAGGCAGCGCCAGCCACAGCGTGTTGCTGTTAAGCCCTGTCGCACCGTCACCGGCGCCTTGTAGTGGAGGGCATGGTCGGTCGGGAAGTCGTGGCGCCTTTCCCGCGGAGACTGGAGCAGTGGAACCGGGTTAGAGCTGCGGGGGCCCAGTGGCGAGTGACTCCTGGGCCGTGGTTACCTCTGAGGCGAGCCTAGGGTAGAGGAAGTCCCCCTGTGGTTTGTGGCGCCTGGTTGAGGGTGCAGCTGTGTTCCTGCTGATGTGTCTCGCGTGGAAGAGGAGGGCGGCCTGGTGTGACCTTCCAACACTGCAGTGGCGGCTGGTGGATGGCGATGGAGGGACTTGCAGTTGTGAAGCTTTGGGGTGGCAATGTTTGGTAAAAGATGGTTTGTTTAATTTGAAGATTTTGTGTTATATGTGCATGTAGCCATGCATTAAGATTTTTTCTGTTTCTTTTTAGTTTTGACTGGCCGAGGTCGGCCAGTTTTTGTGAGGGGAGGGCAGTGTTACGACCGCGCTCCTAGAGACTCTGGCTCAAGATCGGGTGTTGCCGTGTTGTTGGGCAGTCAGGTGGGAGACGTCTCTAGGGGGAGACGTGCGAGGGGGCTGCCGGCGAGGCGGTCGCTGACAAAGGGGATCTACGTGGCCAGTAGAGTGGAGAGACAACTCCTGGCACGTAGGGAGGCACAAGGGACTTCCTGGGAGAGGAATCGTCCCTGTGGACTGAGGCGGCCAGCTGTGTGTTGTGCCGGTGTGAGGTAAGGCGACGTGACGTCTCCTGTGGCACTGTGTGGCGCCTGAACGAGGCGGCCAGCTGTGTGTTGTGCCGGTGTGAGGTAAGGCGACGTGATGTCTCCTGTGGACTGTATTGCGCCTGTGACGGCCGCGGTGAGTTGTGCCTGGGGTGGCACGGTGTCGCGGTGGGTTTTGGCGCCTGGAGGAGGCGGCCACTGTGGTGTGCCTGTGAGAGATACTGGGGTTGTGACTGTTGGAGCGTTCCCTACGACGGCCGAGGAAGAGGTCGGGGGGTTGTTGGCGAGTATTGTAGTGTCTAGGGGTTGTAGATTTGTAGTGAGTGACCTTGAAGCTTGTACTGTGTGTTACTTCAATATAACACCGTGAAAGGACCCCTTGTGTTTGCCTAAACCCTTCCCCCCTGAGTGTGTGAACAGCCAGAGAAGAGGAACCCAGTCTGGTAAGTTCTCAATTCCTAGCACGAGCCCTGTTTATGAGTTACGCGTCCCCCCTTCTGTCTTAAGCACCTGCTTCCCTGCATCTCAAGAGAGCAGCCCGGAGCAGGTGTAGAGGAGCCTAGCTGAGGAAAGCAAAGGTAGGGGGGGGGGCGTTCGTTGCAATATATATATATATATATATATATATATATATATATATATATAAAAACTTGAAAAGAGTTGTCTCGTGAGTGTCTTAGCATTCGCCACTCGCTGTCGATCTTTTGAAGAATGTCGCACATTCACAAGAGACGGAAAGCAACCCATAATAGGTGCTAATGTAGATACACTCTTTGCCTTCACGAACGATGGACGGTACCGGTTCGGTACATGTATTGGACAAGCTTCCAACGGACCAGGAACCCGTCGCCCAATTATGGGTGACGTAATAATTGTGTGACTGACCTACGTCAGACTCTCTCTCTCTCTCTCTATCTCTCTCTCTCTCTCTCTCTCTCTCTCTCTCTCTCTCTCTCTCTCTCTCTCTCTCTCTCTCTCTCTCTCTCTCTCTCTCTCTCTCTCTCTCTCTCTCTCTCTCTCTCTCTCTCTCTCTCTAAATTCTGGACATATTGGGGATTTTCTTTCTAAATTCAAGGAAAATCTGGAAATTTCATGATAGAGTCTGGAAATCTGACTGAAGCCCCAGAAATCTGGAAAAATCCAGACAAATCTGGCAATCTGGCACCACTGCACCACAGCGCCACTGCCCTGCGCGCCATACCCATCCACAGCAATCAGTCTGTCACCCAGATGAATCACAGTGCCGTCAGCTGGCGTGCTACATTTTCACTTTACTGCACGTCCTCTTTCAACTTATTTATTTCCCCCTGCAGTTCAATTTTCACTTTAGTGCACTTAACATCCATTTTTCCCTTCATTTCCTGCAGCGTCACACTTATTTCCTGCCTAATCGCCTGTTGTTCTGCACTCATGGCTTGCATCACCGCCATAAGGTCCGCCAGGGACGGCTGTGCCGTTGACTCAGCACCGCCGGCCATCTTGTCTTCACCGAGCCAGACAATGGAATTTCACGATACCTGCCTTTTTTCACCTCAATATTCCAGCAAAATCTCACTCCATAGACACCAATGCCACGTCCCCGCCCCTACTGTCCTCAGCTGGGTTCCAAACACCTGCTCCGGGCTGGTCTCGGGAGAGCAGTGAAGCAGGCAGGTGCCAGACAGAGATAGGATGCGTAGCATGCTTACCGGGCTTGTGCTGGAAACTGAGGACTTACCAGGGTTCTTTCCTACTATCTGGCTATTCACACACACTCAGGGGAAGGCCTTAGGCAAACACAGGCTTCATTTTCTGCTGTATATTCAAGTAGCTAGTAGTACAAGTTCAAGGTCACTACAGGCACAGGCAGGACGAACGGGGAACGGTTCAGTACAGTTTTCTCACTGTTCAAGGTCTCTCTGCCTTAACACTCGGGTCACAATACTGTCACAGTCTCTCACCGCAGTCACTAAACTCGAAGGAGAAAGGTCCTGGGCCTTACAATGGCGAGGGGAGCAGCACAGATTACTTTTAGGCGAGGGAGGCTGGTGCGCCGGGTGCCGTTCTGTTTTTGCGCGGGATGTCTCTCTCTGTTTTCGTGGCGTCGCTTGACGCTTTTCTACCGTACTAACTAACACTGCCACAGGCGGACCGCCCTCACTTAAATAATTCCCCTCGCATCTCGAGACATTCCCGCCCTCGTAATAGTGTATATATACCTATATAATATATATTAAAATATATATATATTATATATATATATATATATATTAATATATAATATATATATATATATATTTATTCATGTATGATTTATATATACATATATGCCAGTTATGGATACGTTTGTATATTAAATATGTCATTGGTAACACTGATTGTCGGAGCTTATGAAAGGCTTTTTTTTATATTCATATAAGTGAGTTACACAACTGTATTCCACCTCTGAGGAAGGCATAAGCTTTGCTACGATTTGCACTCCTGTGACCTTATGGAGTCGCTTTCAAGATTACTCTCCCAGACCAAAAACTTACAACCGATGTAGCTTTATGCTATGTGACGTCATCATATTGTGTAAGTATGCTTTTCGAATACCCATTTACATCCTCGGGGTAACTCACAACTTAGAACGGGTGCAAAGCCTCTCTACATCCCGCCCCCAGGTAAACCATGATGGTGTATGATGAACGTCGGTTCACCCATGATGGTGAACAGGACGTTGTTGTACATCACACAGGATAATGCCCCGTTCACATCATCTCTACGACTCGCGTCGGCGACCGGTCTCGACTTGCTGAGTCATCCAGTCGGTGCCGACTGCAGTCGATTTTGGGGGGGCAGAAGCTACAAAATTGGTGTGGTTGGCTCGGGTCGCCGCAGTTAGGGGACTAGTCGGCAACTAGTCCGCGATTGTCAGCGACAGTCGCGGACAGTCGCGGACTAAAACAATTTCAACCGCCAATATTGGGTTGCCGTCATGCGCCGACAGTCACCGACAGTCGCAGCACGACGGCAACCACGGTTGCTGTCGTGCGGCGACTGTTCCCAACCGTGCTGCGACTGACACCGAATATGGCAAGCCCAAAGGAAGAAAGGAAGGAAAGAGAGGAAGGAAGGAAGGAAGGAGAGGAAGGAAGGGAGGGAAGGAGGGAGGGAAAGAGGAAGAGAAGGAGGGAGGGAAGGAGGGCTGTTACGGCTACTCCTATCAATTCTGTAGAGTTTGAAGGCTACACTTTCATCCAGGTGATTGCTTACTTATGTGCCTCCAATTTTTTTTAATTGAACACAATAACTACGACATGGTGATAACAATCGCCAAGGCACTAAAGATACTGCGGAAGCAGTATAGCGCTAAAGATACTGCACTGAAGATACTGCTCTATTTATATTGGATAATGATGACGATAATAATAATAATAATATTGATAATAATAATACTATAAATAATAATAATAATAATAATTTCAATAAATACCTCAAAAACTTCCGCTTTTCCCTTCTCTCTCTCTGTCTCTCTCTTCTCTCTCTCTGTCTCCCTCTTCTCTCTCTCTCTCTCTCTCTCTCTCTCTCTCTCTCTCTCTCTCTCTCTCTCTCTCTCTCTCTCTCTCTCTCTCTCTCTCTCTCTCTCTCTCTCTCTCTCTCTCTCTCTCTCTCTCTCTCTCTCTCTCTCTCTCTCTCTCTCTCTCT